>CM038214.1:174273719-174444082 GCA_021442155.1 Cymbidium sinense
CCCAGGGTCTTAGGGCCTGGTGGCCCAGGGCCCAGGCTCAGATCTGGCCCAGGGCCTTGGCCTTGTGGCCTGTACTCCAGAGCCTGCAGGGCCTGGTTTTGGCCCCAATCTGGGGCCCATGGTCCAGCCCTCATGGCTCAGGGCCTGCGGGCCAGTGGGCCCAGGGTCCCTCTATCTCTCATCCATCTTGCAGCCCAGGCCCAGTGGCCAGGGCTCCTGGGCCTAGGAGTCCGCCTCCCGCCACGTATTCAGCCCAGGGCCTGTGGCCAGTCTTGTGGCCTGGGCCTGTGGGCCCAGGGCCAGCCTAGGGCCCAGGCCTCAGGGCTCAGGCCTGCTCAGACACCCCCAGTGGGGCCTGGGCCCAGTCAGGGCTCAGTATTCAGTGCCGGGCCTAGAGCTAGGCTCTAGGGTTTGTGGGTGTGGAGGAAGAGGTTTTAGATTTAGTATTTTAGGGCTTTTCTGTGGTTTGTGATTTTAGGTTTTATTTTAAAATTAAGTAAATCAATATGTTTAGGTTTTTTAATTTATTTTTTATTTATTTGATTTGATTTGATATTTTATTTTTATTTAGGTTTATTTTTATTTTATTTAGTTTATTTATTTTATTTAAGTTAATATTTTTATTTTATTTTGGTTTAGGTTTTTTATTTATTTTATTTTGTTTTATTTAGTTTAGGTTTTATTTTTTTTTTGGGTTTAGGGTTTAGGGTTAAGGTTTTGGGGTTTAGGTTTTAGGATTTAGAGTTTTTTTTGTGTTTAAGGTTTAGGGTTTAGGGTTTAGGTTTGAGGTTTTAGGGTTTTAGGTTCACCTCTTGAGATTGACTTGGAGTTAACTCACTCGAGAACCCAAGAAGCTGGAGGTATGCATGAGAAGGTAGAACTTTCCAGAAGCTCATCATTCCAAGAAGTCATTAAAGTCAACTTACGCAGTGGCAATGTTCTACCTCCTAGGGTAGCACCTCGGGATACGGGTAGCAATTCATTATTTCCAATGAGCAGATTGCCCCACCATAGGATGCTCCACCCATGGATATGCTTGTGGAGGACCAAGCCAGAGTTGATTACAATGTCCTAGCTCACCTTAGAAAGTTTCAAGCTAAGTTAAGCATATATGACGCCCTTGTCTTATCCAAAGAGCTGGGGGAATCTCTAATCATGGCCTTACTTGATCTGGAGATATGCTTAGCTCAACCGATCGGTATTAAAGAGGAGGCATGCCACTCGAAGGACATCTTAAGAGTTAAATTTAGTGATGAAGACTTACTCCTAGGGATAACTGAGCACAACCACCTCTTTACATTATATGTTTTGAGTTGAAATTTAATTAGATTACTAGGGCTTATAATCCACCAACACAAGGTTGTGGGAATGCCTAAGAGGTGAGGATTTATGCTTGTAGCCTGAAGTAAATAGCTACCTCGGATCCTAAATCTAGGGTGCTTTAGTATGAGCTAAAGCATGACCTAAATCTAAGCAGTGGACATATGGGTTTACCTCCACAAGAGAGAATAAATTGTCCGACTTCTAGACTTATAACCGCTTGGAGTGGCCCTCAGCTAACTCTTCCTATGATTTTAAAACCATGTAGTCCAGTCTTATGAATTGCAAGATAGCTAGGGTAGTTATTTAATTAGAAAGAGACTAAAGTCCTAAATACACTCTCTAAGAGACTAGAGGATGAGTGGTATGAGCATATGAATTAATCTATTGATGCAAAATCTTTTCAAATTATATTTCATTTTAGACACATCATTTTGACTGAGGATTTAGGATTTATTATGCCTAAATGCATGATTAAAAGGGTTATGGGTAAAATCAGCTAGAGGAAGGTGTTCCCCACCACAGGGGTTCCCCTCACAGGTCAAGCATTCCTTTATCGTGCAAGGATGGAGATCCTTCATGTTCAAGGGAGAAAGAATATGCATGCATGATGTGAAACATATAACCATATAGCTAAGGGTTGCTAAATCTTTCAATTATCTTATTTAGGTCTTAGGCTTTATGATGAGGTTATGAATTGTTTATAATTTTTTTAATGAGTGATTAGTTCGGTAGAAAAGTTATTTTATTCTAAGAGCCTACTCAGTATCCAAGTCAAACATTAAAGCATTAATCATTTAATAAACTAGAAAAAGCATGTCGTCCTAATGCACAATGTAAACATAACATCAAATAATTATATAAACTATCATAAGAGAATAAAAGTCTGATGCGGTCGAGTACCACCGTTCAACCCGAAGAGAGAAAACATGGGTAGCCAAGCTCTACCCTTATACAACCTAGAATATGAAAAAAAAAATTATAATTATATTAAATGCTATGGGGGTCTTCTTTCATCATATCTCAATTTTTGATTTGGTTCCTTCTTTGATTTGGATGGTGCTTGCTTTAAAGGCATCATAGGGCACCCCAGGACAAAGCCTAATCTCCCATTGCACTAATCCTAATTCCTATTGCAAAAATTACATTTATGTGGAAAAGTAAATCTAACTACACATGCAAAATAGAGTTTAGCTAAATATACATATAATCCCAAGAATTTGTATTTATAATTTGGACTTAGCACCCTATACATGGGTAATTAAGCCCACCTGTCCTAACTTGGATTATGCTTAAAGATTTAAGCAACCTGCAAAAAGAGCATTCACATTTATTTTAAGCATCCCTTAAGCATAATCCCCTGCAGAAAACATGATTAGGCTAATATTGGCCTATCATCTAGTCTACGAAGCATACACCCTAACATCAAATCTAAAATAATACATCATAAAACAAAACATACATCACATCATACACCATCCTAACTTAGAGCTAGAAGTGGTGACTTAATTCTAATGTGTATTAAGGCTTATGTGGTAAGTCTTGTTAGGAATTAGTGTTGTATTTTCTAAGTGTAGAAGGATTCAATTTAACATGACAGTTGATTTCACTTGAAGTAGTTTAACTGATTTGAGAATTTTAATGTGTTTTCTTTTGTTTCATTTGATTACACTTAGCAACTATGTGTTATAAAGAGAGGAAAAAAGGATAGCCCTCTTTCAGCCCTACCTTAAGTAACTTTCTAAAGTATATTAATTTTGATTTAGTTCTCTTTAGTGAATGGCTTATTAAATGATTTAATTAATCCTATACAAAATGAAAGGCATCTTAAGATTAATTTAATTGAATTGATACCACATGACATATATTAAATCATTCCTTTCCATCACATGTAACATGCATATGATTTAGTCCTAAGTGTATCTATACATGCAACATATTTTAGCACACTTAAATGATGAATGTATATGTATGTTTATAATTTATATTTTATTTGATTGAATTATTTAAACATATTAATTTAAAACTTTATCCAAATTCTTATACAAAATGGACATAAGAATGAAATTAAATAGGCATGTGCCATTGTTAAATCAGGAATTGAGGTAATCAAATGATCTCCTTGAGCTAGCTAAAGCCTCATTCTGGATGTCTAGACTATATACCAATTTGCATTCAAACATATGTAACACGAAATCAAATCATTCAAACCAAAATTGATTTTCATTCAATAATCACATATACATATACATGTACAAGGATATAGGCAAGTATGTGTCATTGTTAAGAAGTGATGATGTAATCAAATGACATCCATGGGGCTAACTAAAGCCTCATATTCTTTGGATGTCCAGACTATATACTTGCTTATCTTGGACACACATGGATGTATACATAAATGAGGGAAAGAAAATCATGCAAAGATTGTATATTTTGTTTGATTTAATCACTTATAGATATGAATTAAAGCTCTATCCAAATTCTAATGTTTAAATACATAAGAATGAAATCAAATGGGTACGTGTCATTGTTAAACATGGGAAGTGAGGTAATCAAATGACCTCGTAGCTTAATCTTCATGTTCCGGATGTCTGACTATATACTCATTACCATTCAATCTTATATAAATCAACACATGAATAGAGGAAAGAGAACTCAACATTCATACACTTATGCTATAAGCACATGCATTTCTTATGTATTCATAACTAGCATCATAACACATATTATTATTCATTTATAAGCTTTTAAAAAATAAATTTGGATTTAATAGTGATAATAGCCACACATATATTAAAAGATGGATTTTATTTTACTTGATTTTGAAAAGATGGATGCATGAATTCAAATGACATACCAAATTTAACATGATTGGAAAGAGGACTATCAAATATAAGCATGTGATTCATTCAACCAAACTAGTTCTTAAGGATAATGAAATCAAATAAGATTATTTAAAGCAAACCAAAGCTTCTTTATTAATTAAGTTTTGGATTTTATTTGATTTAAAGAGGAGAAGAGAAATCATCACTTGTTGTTTTAAAGCCATTCCCACATTAGTGATTTGATTTAATTTAATGAAATATAATTAAGTTGATTTTATGGGTTAATTAAGTTGAACCCTTCATTAGATGAATAATTACCCTTACATATGTCACCTTAAAGTAATTAACTAAATAATTATGAGCCAACATGATATGCATGGAAAATAAACTTGCAATGATCCTAGGAAATAAAAGGGGCCTAATGCAATTGGCTCATGACTAATAGTTAATTTGATTAAGGGACTTAATTAATTATCCTTATGGTTTTCACACATGTAGACTAACCATAATTTCATTAAACTCCTTTTGGTTATTAAATACCTAAAGATCTACCCCATGATTTAATTAATTAAGGTCTGATGTGATTATGATTTCAATTTGGTTAAGCAATTTAATTAATTAGTTAAATCTTAATTAATTTCCTTTTATAAAAGGGTGAAATGAACTTAGGGAAAGGGGTCCCAACCTTATTTCTTAGTTCACTTACTGTTGAACAATGATTAATAAACTTAATTAACCAATTTATTACTATTCATGGGATTAATTAATCATTAATTAACTTAAAAGAGTATTTAAGGTTTAATTAGTCAATATTCCTAAGTAAGTGAGAAATAAATCCCAAGAAAATCATCGAGGTAGAGGTCATCCCACTAAATTCACCCATAAAATTTGGGATGAATTGCTCAAGTAATTAAACAGTAATTAAGCTAATAAATTTTGTAATTAAACCTTAAATACTATTCAAAATTATTTAAGATCATTTTAATTAATTATTTTTGAAATACCTTTAAAATGAGTATTTATTTGTATTTTTCTTATTTTTTATGGATTTTATGATTTTGTAAGTTCAACCATTAAAATGATTAATTAAGCCTAATTAAAGCCTAATCATATTGGCGCCACATGGCACGCTAACGCGACACACTTTCCACATGGCATCGTGAGATTGGCTACATAAAACTTATCACTCGGCCTACGTGGCTGGAAGCGCTTTCACGTCCATCTAACATCGACTATGATTAATCCCATGGCTTAATAGGATTAAACGATTGATCTAGTAGATCTAATCACAATCATCCATTTTGATCATGTGGAATGGATGGTGTGTGATCTAACATCAAGTGAGAGAGAGAATAGAGTGCACCACCTCACCTGATCCAAGCTTACCCGAGCTCAGATCAACTCCAAAAGGATCCCACACCTTCACGACATCGATCAGAGGGTATCCAACCCATTTTTTCCTAAGGATTGATTTTGGAAGCATACCTCACTGGAGCTCAAGACCAGTAGCTTGAATGATTGAGGAAGCTTCACCTAGTGGAGATGAAGCCCTGTTGAGAAGCAATTGGATCAATTCCTCAATGTTCACTTTGAAGGCCATGAACCGAGCTTTTGATCAAGTCCCACCTTGCTCGGAAGCTTAGAGATGATTCATTCTTGCTAGATGAGGCCTAGAAGGTGTGTCAAAAGTTAATTTGAGTTTGATGGAGAAATGGGGGAGTTAGGTCAAAAATGGGAGTGCCCTATTTCGGGTTGGATGGGAATGGCATTTTTGATCGAGGAATGAGCTTGAGAACTTAGGGAATGGCTCTAGCGGCTCATCTGGGTACTCGAGAAATGATTTTGTGTATGTATTTGAGTGGAAATGAGGGGTGTATACCCCTTTCATCTTGATCAAATGGTGGGATCGTTTAGCTTCTAGTGGCCTCCTACCATCTCGTGGAGTCGCAGGGTGAGGAGGTGAGTTAGCCTTGGTTGGTTGAAGGTGTGGAGGTGGCTAGCAAGGAGGAATCATAGGTTTCCTATAGGTTTCAAATGTTCTAATGGGGAGGGTGAGGTGATTTCACATCCCATTGGTCATGATCGACCCAACCACCCCTTTGGTCAGGTTGGGCAGTGTCCTAGGTGCTTAGGTGGACCATTAGCAGAGTACCAAGTGGCCAAGGAATGGAAATGACTATTTACATGGGTGATTTGTCTCACATGATGCCCTTGTCCTAAGAATAGAATGATCATTTAGCATTAGATTTGATTTGGGCAGATTTAAAATGAGCCAAAAGTTGGTTAGCCCAAATTTCAAGTCAATTGGAGTTGATTTGGTTAGGTTTGGCTTAATTTGACTCATTTAGGTCAAATTGGGTTAGGTTGGGTCAAGTAGACCAATTGGTCAAATTGGGTCAAACCAAGGGTCAAGTTAAGTTCATATGATCATTTGGGATGTTTTGGTTCAATTGGTTTGGTTTAGTTTGGCTTAAATTTGATTTTGGCTCATTTGAATTCATTTGGGTCAAATGGGTTAAGTTGGCAAATTTAACTAAATTTGCCAAATTATCTTGGCTTGGGTGTTGGTTTAGGTTTAGTTGATAAATTTAAGATGATTGTAGGCTTTGGTTTCAATTAATTTGGATTTGGTTTTGATTTAGGCCAACTTGAACCTTTAGGTCAATTTGGGCCAAGTAGGTAAATTGTGTTTAATTGGGTCCAATCATGGCTTTGGTCAAGTTCAACAATCAATTTGGAATGAACTTGAGTCATTGATTGTAATCAATTTGGTTTATATTTTGATTTGACCCAATTTAGCCTTTTAGGTCAATTTGGGTCAACTTGGGTCAAGAGGGCCAATTGGGTTTGGTTTGACTCAATTCAAGGTCAAGTCATATTCAAATATTGATTTTGATTTAGTATGAATCATTGGTTTCAAGTGATTTGGCTTAGGTTGCAATTTGGCTAGTTTGGGTACATATGGGTTAAGGGATTGACTTGGTTTGACCCAATTTGTGACAATTGATCAACCTAGGGTTATCAACAATCATGATGGGAGATTTTGATGGGCATGGTTCAATCCAATTTGGGTAGGATTAAAACTTGGCTCAAATAGGTCAAATTGGCCACTATGGGTCAAGTGGACCAATTGCATTTAGTTGGCTTGATTTTGGGTTGAGTTTGATTTAGTTGAGTTTATATATGGATTTGGGATTGATATATAAATTCAATTGTAATGGTTCAAATGGGTTTTGGTTCATTTGAACATTTCAAGTCAAAATGGTTAAGTTGGGTTTGACTTGGGTTGATTTTGGTTTGGCTTGATAATTGTAGATTTCATTTATATTTGTGAATATGATTGAAGGTATGATTGATTCATGAGAAAATCAATTGAATTTGTGTTTTGGAATGAAGGAATTTGGCTAAGTCCATGGAGTAGGTTCATGTGGCTTAGGTTTGGATTTTGATTTGGTTTGATTAGTTTTGATGATTTAAATGTATATTTCATTTAAATTTGTGAAGATGATTGAAAATATGATTGTGAGAAAATCAATTGAGTTTGACTTGAATTGGAGTAAGATTTGGCTAAATCCATGCAATAGGTCATATGGCTTAGGAAGGGTTTTGATTTAATTTGATTTAGTTTGATTTAGTTTTGATCATTTGAATGTAGATTTGATTTATATTTAGGAAGATAATTAAATATAAATTTATTATGAGAAAATCAATTGATTTTGTATTGATTTGGATTAAGATTTGGCTAAGTCCATGGGATAGGTCATATGGCTTAGGAAGAGTTTCAAGTTTGGATTTGATCATGGACTTCAATCATTTGGTTTTGGAATTTTTGTTTGAATTTGGATTTGAATTTGATGTTTAAATTGAACTTGAGGTTTGAGAATGTGAACATGGATTTGATTTGGGTTGTAGGGTAGGTGGACTATCCTAATCCTTAAGGCATAACCTAATCTTATGGTTAACCCTTCTAAGTCTTTAGGCTTAGGTTAAGTGTTTACCTAATTTTTAGAAGTGTCTTATAACTAGGGAAGTCTTAGTGTCTAGAAGACTAAGTCTAAGATGGGAAGATTGAATCACTCCAAAAGTGAGGTCAACAAGCCTTAAGCTCCATAGTGTTGCCCTTGGAGATAGATGATTGGAAGACCAAGCAAAGTTTCACATTATAGACTGATACATCTCTCAACGCTTTTGCTTGGGAGACGATGGATACATGAGAACAACATAGTTCCATTCTCTCTACACTAGTGTATGAAGTTTGTGAGAGGTGGGATCATCTATTGTCAAAGGAGATCTCATGCCATTTACAATTCATGAGATCGCATATATGAGGATGTGGCTTACTACCTCCATCAAATTCAAAAAGTCTATTCTAACGAACTTGGCCAAAGTTTAAAATTAAAAAAATAAAAATAAAAAGAAAAAGAAAAAAAGAGAAAATGAAAAAGAAAATAAAAGGGGGCAGAAATATACTTGGAGGAGGAAGTGGAGTATGACATTAGATTCCACCCATAGTTTGTTACTCCATTTGAACATAAGGGTAGGACGACCTGACCTCCACCAGGTAGAGGAAAAGGCTAATTTAGAGGCAGTCCTAGGGGTGGAAAACCCCCTTATTGGCCGCCCAATAGAATATATGTCCCAACTACCAGGAATACACCTGCTATCCATATAGACTTAGAATCTAGTTCATAGGATGAGTCTTATATGGTTAGCACACCAGCTAGCTATTCTCAGTAATAGATTCTCTTGGACCTGACACTTGAGCCAGATGATGAAGACCAAGCTCAAAAGTAAAGCATAAGTTTATCCAAGTCTATATGTGAAATAGTTAGGCATCAGTTGGGAACCTTATCTTTAACCCCACTTTTTCCTAAAAAAGCTAAGGGTTTGGTAGTTAAGGAAGCTCTTAAGTCATCCATAGTTGTGAAGACTCAGAGGTTCTTCCTGGGAGCATCATCCTCAAGCCAAGAAGTTGATGTACAACTTGAGGATGATTTATATAAAGATTTAATAAAATTACCTTTTGATTAGTACTTGCCTTGTGTTCATAATTTAGCAAAGAAAGGGTTAATCCCACATACTTGGTTAAAGCACAAGTTAGACTACTTCGAATATAGAAGAACAAATGCAAAAGCTTTCAATCAAGACCGACTAGGATTCAATACAAGGGTCCAAATGATGATGACCATTACGCTTAGTCATCACCAATAATTTGGAATCTAATAGGTTATTTTCTAATCACATTAAATCATGTGAGATGTTAGAAACTTCAGATAATCTAGATCATTTTGAAGTTAAAAGATGCTAGAGTTCAAGAAGAGATCAAGTCAACCATCGATGAGCTCAAGGAAATCAACTTAGAAATCAAGAAGATCCACATGACATACACGTTCTTTGTTGAATGAAATTGAAACCAATGACTTAGTTAGATATTGATTGAGTTTAAAGACTACTTCACATTGAGTTATGAAGAGATGCTTAGATTGGCTCGACATGGTCCATAAACTAGCAATAGAGCCTACTACTAACCCTATCAAGCAAGCTCCTAGATGCATTAAATATGGAACAACATTTCATCAAGTCAAGAAGCTGATCAATATTGGCTTCATCCGAGAAGTAAAATACCCTACCAGGTTAGCCAGAGTCTTCCTAGTTAGGAAAAGGAATGGCCAAATTCACATATGTGTTGATTTTAGGGATTTAAATAAGGAATGTCCAAAAGATGAATTTCCATGACTAATCTCAGAGCTGATGGTGGAGATTGCCTCATCTTATGCAGTCTTCTCTTTCATGGATGGCTCATCTAGATATAACCAAATAAAGATGGCCCTTGAAGATGAAAGAAACACTGCTTTTAGAACCCCGATCAGAATCTATTACTATAAGGTCATGCCTTTTAGCCTTAAAATGTGTGCTACATTCAGGTCAGAACTCAATCTTCGATGAACTTATTCATCTTCAAGTCGAGTGCTATGTCGATGATCTGGTCAAAAGTTGAGAAAAGGAAGACCATCTCTTTGACTTGAGAGTAGTTTTCAAATAGTTAAGATAATTTAACTTCAAAATGAACCCTCTAAAGTGTGCATTCGATTAGCTTCAGGGAAATTCCTTGGGTTTGTTGTCCGACACAAGGGAATTGAAATCGATCCGGAGAAGATCAAGGTGATATTAGAAATGCCACCCCCTAAAAGTTTAACTCAACTTAGATAATTCAGGTGGCATATCTAAGATGCTTTATATCTAACATATCGGGAAGATGTCAACATTCTCAGCACTTATCAAAAGGATGCCAAGTTCAAGTGGGATGATAAGTGTGAGCATGCCTTCAAGACATCAATTGCGATGATGCTGCCAGTTCTAGCCCCTATCGGAAAGATGCTCATACTTTACACTACTTAGATGACTCCCTTGGTACTTTGTTAGCCTAAGCCAATGATGAAGAGAAGGAAAATGCACCCAACTACCTTAGTAGTCATCTAATCCATGCTAAGGCTAATTATTCACCCATTGAGAAGCATTGCCTAGCTTTAATCTTTGCATACTAAAAGCTATAGCATTACATGCTTCCTCATAAGGTGAACTTAATCTCTAGGATCAATCCACTATAATATCTCATGACACGGCCGACACTATCCGGATGATTGGCATAACTGTCCATGATCCTCTCACAGTTTAATATTACTTTCATACCCTCGATGAAAGAATAAGCACTAGCAAATTTCTTAGTGCACACCCACTTCTTGACTCTCTGGTGATCTCCCGATGAACAAATCATGAACTTAGGGGAAACTAGCATTCACCATTGGGAGATGTACTTTCATGGTGCGACTTTCTCTCAAAGAGGAGAAGAACCACAATCTACTATTCTAGGAAAGGCAGTGGTATGAATAGTTCTCTAAACTCTGGACCATGATGTGATGAGATTCTCATATCATCTTTCCAATCTTTGCACCAATAATGAAGTCGAATATGAGGCTCTAATTACTCCCTGAATTAGCTTACTCTAAGCAAGCATCCAACATCAACATCTCCGGATTCTCTAGTTATCAACTAAATCATTGGGTCCTATAAGGTTAAAAAGCCCAAGCTCCATCACTACCACAAGTACACCATAGAGTTATTAGCCAAAATCCCAAAGGCTACCATTTATAAGATTCCTCAATAAGAGAATGTTGTAGCGTATACTTTATCCAAGCTTGCCAAGGAGTTGGCATGTCTGGAGGATGAGTCCATATCGATATAGGTCCAAAATAGATAATTCTTATCCCTTATTGATATTGAACTCATCAAAAAGTACTCTCTTGAAGGGGAGGTTGCCATTGCCAAGAAGGAGGAGGAGTTAGATTGGAGGCAACCATTCATGGATTACCTAAATAAAGGCAAACTACCTCAAGAGAAGTCCCAAGCCTATCAGATGAAGCAGAGAGCTCTTTCCTACACTCTTGTGGATGGTGTCTTGTACCGACGGTCTTTCGATCATATATGGTTATGTTGTTAGACAAGTAAGCCCATAAGATCATCGAGGTACACTCAGGATTATGTGGAGCCAACTAATCCGGTCCAAAGATGAAAGCCAAGATCAAGAGACTAGGATACTACTAGCCATCGTTGATCAAAGATTGCATGGATACAGCTAGGCAATGCCACCAATGTCAAATACATGGTGTGGTCCTACACCAACCACCCAAAATTCTACATCCTACATTAGCCTTATGGCCATTCAAGTGTTGGGGTATCAACATAGTGGGTTCGAGTGATCCTCCTTTTTCCAACGGTCATTAGTTCATCTTAGCTACTACTAATTACTTTTTCAAATGGGTGAAGATGATTTCTCTTAGAGAGGTCATAACTTAGAATGTGCTCTAATTTTAAGAACCATATTATAGGTGAGTGCCTCATGAATTATATCTAATAATGGTACTACATTAAAGAGCATCAAAGTCAACAACTTTATCTAGAGACACAACATAGATTGGAGATAGATATTCAATCATCAACTATCTGAGGGCAAACGGCTTAACAGAAGCCTTCAACAAAACTCTCATCCAAATACTAAAGAAGACACTCGACAATAATAAGTGACAGTGGCATGAACAGTTAGTTGTAGCCTTATGAGCCCACCACACCACATATAGAACTCCAACTACCTTTCACTTTAGTGTATGGGTATAAAATCGTTCTATCATTAGAAGTCAAACTATCATCACTAAGGATAGCTATGAGTAGCAAGATCACAAAAGAGCATAATGCCAAGTTGCGCTTAGAAGAGCTCAAAGGTTTGGAAGAGAGATGCTTGTGTGTGCATGCCAAAACCTCAAGTTGTACAAAGCCAAAATTATTCAAGCTAATAAGTTTGTCTCCTAGAGCTTTTCAAGTAGAGAGCTTATTTTAGTTCTAAGGAGACCGATTGTTGCCCATCGTAAGATGAGAGAAAGTTTGAACCCACTTGGTAGGCCCTTTTTCATAGACAAGGCCTACCAAGGAGGATTATCATCTTATTAATCACAAGGAGAGCACCTTTCCAAATCAATGTGCTCTACCTAAATAAATATTATAAATCATGTTTGAAAATAATTATCAACATGAAAATTCCATTTTGAATTCAATCTATTCCATGTTGAAAGTATTCTTGTTTATGAATCGCCATGATGTGTTTAGGGCAAGGAAACCTAATGCCTATCCTTCATCGACACAAAGCACAAATACAAACTACACAAACATATAAAACAAACACATATCTTTTATCTCGCAACTCGAAGTTGAGATAACGCCCCACACTCACACAATATGCTCTAGGTCGGGGTTGACGTTACCTCCTAGTGTATCACCCTGGTCTTCTTGCTTTGGAGGATGTAAGTCATTGTGCCCTTTCTTACTTGGCCAATGCACAACATAATATACTAAAACATTTCAAAACATCTTATAACATCCAAAAACATATCACTACATGATCAAATATATGATGTTATATTATACTATAATATATAGTATTATAATATGATTTAGGGTTAGGGTTTAGGGTATTCAAATCTCTAATAGTCAAGGGAAAGTCTCTTGAAGACATTTTCTTTAGCTACCATACTATGTTAGGATGGTCATTCTTTAGATCTACTCCCTAATGACATCTTTATTCATGGTATAGGTTTAGGGTTTGTGTAGTTTTAGGGTTAGTTTAGGGTTTGATTTGTGATTTAGGGTTTAGGGTTTTAGGTTTGGTTTAGGTTTAGGTTTTTTTTAGATTTAGGATTTAGGGTTTAGGGTTTAGGGTTTAGAGTTTAGTTTAGGTTTAGGGTTTTGTGGTTTAAGGTCATTTAGGTTTAGTGTTTAGGGTTTAGGTTTTAGGTTTAAGGTTTAAGTTTTAGTTTAGGGTTTAAGGTTTTTTTTTAACAGAGAAAAAATTCAGATTCAATGTTTCTTCTCTTCGATTTCATCAACCAAGTAGCACCCCAAGTTTTTAAGACACAAGCGATGACATAGATCAAAGATAAGTACCCATAGAGAAAAATAAAAACCCTAGATAAGTAGAACTATCTCTACTCTAAAGACATAGTTCCATAAATAGTAGATCAGATCAACCATTCTTTTATTTCTCCAGTTCCCATCAAAACCACCCCAGCCTCTCAAGTAGCAGGGTCCACCATCATATCCTTGATCTCTCCCTCCGCCACCACCACGGCTGTAACCGTCGTCACTCCTCCCACCTCCATAACCACCAATGCTCAGACACTGCCTCCATATCCACCAGCACCTCTAGATCCCCCACCACCACTGTGATAATCACCGCCTCTACCTATGCCTCCACCGTTAGATCTAGACTAAGCCTAGTTCATGATGATGTTCCTACCATCAATGTTCCCATTCTTAGGATTTAGGGTTAGTTTAGGGTTTGGGTTTAAGTTTAGGTTTTAGTTTAGGTATTTTTGTGGTTTAGGGTTTAGGTTTAGGGTTTAGGGTTTAGGGTTTAGGCTAGGTTTAGGGTTTGGTTTAGCATTTAGGGTTTAGTTTAGGGTTTAGTTTGGGATTTTATTTAGGTTTAGGTTTAGGGTTTAGGGTTTAGTTTAGTTTTAGGATTTAATGTTTAGGGTTTAGGATTTAGGATTTAGGTTTTAGGGTTTTTATTTTAAATTAAGTAAACAGGTAGGTTTAGGTTGATTTAGTTAATTTAATTTTTTGTTTATTTATTCAAGTTTATTTTATTTTTTATTTTTATTTAGTTTAGTTTATTTATTTGAGGTTTATTTATTTTAGTTTAGGTTTTTTATCTTAGTTTATTTTAAGTTTAGGTTTATTTTTAAGTTGAGGTTTATTTTTATTTAATTTTTTAGTTTAGGTTTTATTTTTTATTTTTAGGTTTAGTTTAAGTTTTTTTAATTATTTTAAGTTTAGGTTTTAAATTTTTATTTTAGGTTAATTTTTACGTTTTATTTTTTAGTTTTGGTTTAGGTTTATTTTTAGTTTATTTTATTTGATTTAGTTTAGGTTTAGGTTTAGGTTTAGGTCTTATTTATTTTAGTTTAGGTTTAGGTTTATTTTATTTTGTTTACTTTATTTTCTTGTAGGTTTAGGTTTTAGTTCAGCATTTAAGTTTTAATTTTTAATTATTTTTCAATTTTATTTATTAGTTTATTTTTTTAGATTAGGTTTTTATTTAGTTTTTATTTTATTTTGTTAGGTTTATTTTATTTGATGTTTTTATTTTATTTATGTTTTTTTATTCTTAGGTTTATTTTATTTTTTAGTTTAGTTTAGGCTTTTATTTATTTTTTATTTATTTTTAATTTTTATTTTATTTTATTTTTAGGTTTAGGTTTAGTTTAGGTTTTTATTTTTTTATTATTTTTACTTTATTTAGGTATATGTTTTTTAATTTATTTTATTTTTAGGTTTTATTTAGTTTTGGTTTAGGTTTTCAGGTTTTTATGATTTAGTTTAGATTGGGTTTAGTGGTTTTAGGGTTTAGGCTAGGGTAGGGTTTAGGTTTGTGGATTTAGGATTAGGGTTAGGGAGGGTTTAGGTTTGTGGCTCAGCTGGGTTTATGGTTTTGTGGTTGGGGTTTGTGGCTCTGGGGTTAACCTCAGGTGTGAGTGAGTTTAGTTTAGGCTTTAGGGTTTTGTGATTTAGTTTAGTTTAGGGTTTAGGTTTAGGATTAGGGTTTTTATTTAGGTGGGTTTATGGTTTAGTGTTTGGGGTTAGTGTGGTTTAGAGTTTAGTTTTTGTTAGATTGGGAGGGTTGTGTAGTTTAGGGTTGTAAGATTTTTAGGGTGGGTTTTAGGGTTTATGGTTTAGGATTTAGGGTTTAGGATTTAGGATTTTTTATCTTTAAATAACCAAACCCGGTAGGTTTATTAAGTTTATTTTTTATTTATTTTAGTTTATTTATTTTTATTTTATTTAAGTTTATTTTTATTTTATTTAGCTTAGTTTATTTATTTTAGTTTAAGTTTATTTTATTTTAGGTTTTATTTTAGTTTATTTTAGGTTTAACTTTAGGTTTTATTTTTTTATTTTAGGTTTAGGTTTAGGTTTATTTTAGGTTTTTTATTTAGGTTTATTTTATGTTTTTAGTTTAGGTTTAAGTTAATTTTAGTTTATTTTTATTTAGTTTATTTTAGGTTTAGTTTATTTTAGGTTTTGTTTATTTTAGTTTAGGTTTAAGTTTATTTTATTTTATTGATTTTAGGTTTATTATTAGTTTTAGGGTTAATTTATGGTTTAGTTTAGGGTTTAGGGTAGTAGGGTTAGTGTTAGGTTTAGTGTTTAGGATTTTTTTAGGGTTTAGGTTTAGGGTTTTTAGGGTTTAGGTAGTTTGGTTTTGGTTTGGGTTAGTTTTAGGATTTAGGGTTTATTTATGTTTAGGTTAGTTTAGTGTTTAGGGTTTAGTTTTTTGTGGTTTAGGATTCAAGGTTTAGGTTTAGGGTTATAGTTTAGGGTTGTAGGATGAAAATCAAGATCGAGACTAGGATACCATCGGTCCGATGATCAAAGATTGCATGGATACGCCAGCGATGCCTCCAATGTCAAATACATGGTGTGGTTCTTCACTAACCACCCAACATACTACAACCTACATCGGCCTCATGGCCATTCGAGTATTGGGGTACCGACATAGTGGGTCTGATTGATCCTCTTTCTTCCAAGGGTCATCGATTCATCTTAGCTACTACTGACTACTTTTTCAAATAAGGGAAGGGAATTCCACTCAGAGAGGTCACAACTCAAAGATGGTCTAGTTTTTTAGGAACCATATTGTATATAGGTTCAGAGTGCCTCGATGAATTATATCTGATAATGGTACTGCATTCAATAGCTCCAAGATCAACAACTTTTCTCAGAGACATAACATAGATTGGAGATATTCTACCATCAACTACTAGAGGGGAAACGGCTTAGCAGAAGCATTCAACAAAACTCTCATCCAAATACTAAAGAAGACACTCGACAATAATAAGCGATAGTGTCATGAGGAGTTAGTTGAAGTCTTGTGGGCCTACCACACCACATATAGAACTCCAACTCAGTCTACTCCTTTCTCCTTAGTGTGTGGGTCCGAAGCCGTTCTACCATTAGAAGTCCAACTCCCATCACTAAGGATAGTTATGGGTAGCAAGATCATAATAAAGTAGAACATCAAGTTGTGGTTAGAAGAGCTTGAAGGTTTGTAGGGGAGACTACTGAGGGCTACTCTGAATTGAGATAACGCCCCCCAGTGGTACTCACTCAGTAGCTGCTCTAGGTCAGGCTGACATGGTACCCTGCTAGTGTGTCATCCTAGTGGTCTTCTTGCTTTGGAGGATGTAACTCTGCTATGCTTTCCTTCTTTACTTGGCCACTGCACACTAATGACCACTTTGTTAGTTTGGTAGGCCTTACTACATGGGTGGTAAGCTACCTTATGTTGGCTTTGTTTAAGATGATGTGAGTCTTCTATGCTTTCTTCTTGGATTATCCTTTGTTAACGACAGGTCAAGTATATTTTAGGTTTGGATAAGTTTCCTTGCAGGTCCTTCCCTCCTGCTCCAAGTCTGGGTCCAGTCCTTCCAGGGGCTCCCTGCTTAGTATTCTAGGAAAGATTGCATCTGTCCCACCGATGATAAACTATCGATGATCGCTTCTAGAAAATTGTTACCCATGCTTTCTTTCTAGGTTAATTGCACCAACAAGCACTTTAGGTTGGTTGGTTCTTACTATCGATGGATACACCACTCATGCAGATGAATACACCTTAGGTTGGTTGGTTCTCGAACCTTAGGATACACCACTCATGGTAGATGTAAGTCTACTATGCTTTCTCCTTGAGTTGGCCACCATACACTTATAGGCCTTCTTTTCCAGGGCTTAGGATAATGCTCCTAGCATCACCTCCCATGTGGCTACTTTATTTGGATCACATCCTTTGTGACCTAATTTAGAGACTACCCGAGTTACAATAGGATTGGACAGTTCCCCTTATCTAGTAACCACCTAGTTGGAGAATCGATCCTGTGGATTTGTAGATTCTCCCTTGGTCTAGTAAATCTGACATAGGTCAAGGCCGACATGTGGTCCCTCGTACCATGAAAACATATAAACAAAATATATATTCACTTGTGGATTAGGAGGACACCCCTAGTGGTACCTTTTCTCAAGCAGGTATCTTATCTTTAGGGTAGTGTCAGCAAAACTCCCTATAGGAATCACCTAACTACTCTTGAGTTGATATAAGTCCCCAGCAACATTCACTCAATAGTCGCCCCTAAGTCAGATTCGATTTGTTGTGCTACTAACAGGTCACCCCAGCAGTTGTTCCCTGCTTTAGAAAATGTAAGTCTGTTATGCCTTCTTCCTAGCATAGTCAGACACCAATGGCAACCCCTTGGTTGCCTAGCTCTACACCATGACTATTATCTCTTTGGATTTGTAAATGTAAGGACAAGTCCAATAAATCCCCATCTTGGGTCCATCGTACACCGACATGGTCCATAAATTAAATCTATCAATATTGATTGAGCTCACATCCCCAATCGATATGCCCTCAATTCAAAATCAAACTAAATTGAACAAACCATAGCAAATCACATGAAATTAAGATAAAATTAATCCTGACTACTTTGAGTTGACATAAGTCCCGACATTCACTCAAGAGGTCACCCCAGTCGTTTGATTTATTGTGCATCCAACAGTCACCCCAGTTGTTCCTCTCTTTGGAAGATGTAAGTTTGCTATGGCTTCTTCTACAAGCACAATCGAAAAGGCAACCTTATGGCTAGCTCTACCATCATAGACTATCCCTTTGGATTTGTAAAACGAGGTAGGTCAAGGTGATATAGCCCTTCTCGATGGGTTCATCACACCGATAGGTCTATACATTAACTCAAATTAAATTAAACCCAATCTGATTTTCCTCGATCGAGTTAAATCACACCCTTCTCCCTAATGGAGCCCCAAATCATATTTAAACAAGTCATGCAAACAAATCAAATTCAAAACCTACCTCCCCAGTGGAGCCAACTTAAACCAACTCCCCTAGTAGAGTCTAAATCAAAGAAATCCAACCAAACTCTTATCCCCAGTGGATACATCCACAAACATGTCTATGAAATCAAACTCAAATCACAATCCCTAGCGTATAGCCCGAACCTGCTTTTCTTGTGGAAGGTTCATATACCCGATCCCCAGTAGACTCGAGCCCATATCTCAAGATATGCCTCCACAATAATTAAAACAAAATAAATTAAAGTCAATTTGATCTTAATCCCCAGTGCATTATAGATTCTTATCCCCAGCAGATCTTCATTCCATAAATCCTATAATCAAATCAAATTCAAACCTTGTCCCCAGCAAATTTTCTTTTTCTATGCCCTCGACATTGACCCTCACATGTAATGTCCGATGCATGTGTGATCCCCTAACAGATCTCCCTCCATGTCCTTGACATGGAATTCTCATCAAATCTTATTTCTTCTCTTATGCACACCTTAAATACCTCAACCAAAAGCCTAACAATGTATTCATTCAAATTACACCATCTTAACATTGTAATGAACATTTTATGATTTGTGATGGTGTAAGCTCAAACTAACTATACAATATCATGTTAAACATATAATAGCTTGAATTAACACACTATATTATATTATAATATATGATGTTATATTATAATTTTCTATAATATAATATATTGTCTAACATTACACCTCATTAGAATCACTTAAAAAGAACAAACAACAAAATTTTCTCAATATATAACTAATGTTCATGTTGGAAGTAATATTGTTATTTTTCTATTAGAAATGGTACAAAATAGCATAATTTTGTTGTTGCTTCTTGGTGTGTGCCGTGAATTTGGCCAAATTCTTCCATCTCAACCTTCAAATTAACATTTTTGTGAGTTTTGACCCAATGTATTATAACAAAAATAAAACATACTAAAATGTACAATAACATTTAGTAACACACCACAACATTCATATATATGTGAAGTTATATTGTTATGTACATTATATTTTAATATGCTTTCATATAATATATTATCTTACATTACACCTTAAAATGAATCACTTTAAGCAAAAAATTTATAAAATTTGGTTGAAAAATAAACATTTTTTTGGATGCAAAATTCCATTCTTTTGATTAAATGACACCATAGCACACCCCCAATGATGTTCCCTAAAGCTTACCTTAAATTTGGCCAAATCTCATCATCTCTTAATCAAGATTTATATGAATTATACTAGTACAAACTCTACTACATCATACTATAACAAACTAAAATATGTTAAACAACAAGTAGTAATACAATAGTATGCTATAATGCATGATGCTACACTATGTTATGGCATCCTATATTATAATACACTATAACATATTATAATATTTTATATTATATTTCATATCACATCACAATGGATTGCTTAAGATTAAAAATCATAAAATTAGTCTAAATAGTAAAAAACTATATATTTTAATCGTATCACTCACATATTTTAAATTGAAAAAATATATTATGATGTCATGCTCTACCTATTATGAATTTGGCCAAAATTTACCATTTTAAAGTCTAAATCAACATTTTTATAAATAATGCTAGTGTAGGCTCGACTACATGATTGTAAAATACTAAAAGAAATTAAAATGCGTAGAATAATATATTATGATATATGATGTTATACTATGCTAAAACATATAATATTTATTTTGAACATAAAATCTTACTTTTTAGACTACAAGTGGCGTAGCACTCCTTTGGTACTACAACCTAATTCCCACTTCAAATTTAACAAATTTCATCATTTGATTTATTAAATCTATATTTTTATGATTTATATTAATATAGACTATAAGACACAATACCATAATTTACTAAAACATTTCAAAACATCTTATAACATCCAAAACACATCACTACATGCTCAAATATATGATGCTACATTATACTATAATATATGGTATTATAATATGATTTAGGGTTAGGATTTAAGGTATTTAAATCTCTAATTCTTAAGGGAAAGTCTCTTGAAGACATCTTATAACTATGTTAGGATTAGGTCATTCTTTAGATCTACTCCTAATGACATCTTTATTCAAGGTTTAGGATTTAGGGTATAGGTTTAGGGTTTAGGGTTTAGGATTTATGATTTAGGGTTTAGGGTTTAGGTTTTAGGGTTTAGGGTTAGTTTAGGGTTTTTTTAGGGTTTAGGGTTTTGGGTTTAGATTTTAGGGTTTAGGGTTGTAGGTTTTAGGGTTTATGATTTATGGTTTTAGGGTTTAGAATTTAGTTTATGGTTTAAGGTTTGTGGGTTTAAGGTTTTTTTTTTGGGGAACCCCATATAGGGAATTTTATTACCACAAAAGAATGGTTACAAGGTCCTTAAGAGGGGATAAACTCAAAACTATCGCTCAAAGAGCTACAATCAGCTTAGAGAGAGAATCCCCTATCTAAATACATCCAAAATAAGAAAAGATAAAAACAAAGATAAAAGTAATAAAAGATACAATGACAACAAAAAGGAAAAGCCAAGGGTCAGATAGCTATAGAGAGCTTGGGAAGATGAGAAAAGCATAGGCCACCTCCAGAATTGGAAACCTGCAAAGAAATAGTAATAGAACCCTGCAATAGGTAGAAAATGGAATTAGCACAGCTAGAGAAATAAAAGCTATAATAACTAAAGAAAGACTAATGAAAGAGAAAAATAAGAGGAGTTTGGGAAGAAAGGCTCAAGCTTAGTCACCACATAAATGTGGAAACCACAAACGTGAGCATCCAAACTTCCAACGAAGGGTTACATCACAATTTCTACCAGCCAAAATTATGTGTGAAATCATCCCAGCCATCATAGCCTACATACTTTGGGAAAGGCAGGCACTAAAGAGTGGAAGTTAGATGGTCTTTAGTACCTGCATACTAAGCAATAGAAAAGCAAACTATAGGAAAAGTGTTCCACTTCACCCATCCAACTACCACCAATCCCAAGAGAAAATAGCATCAACAAGACTACCCACATTGAGGGAGAAGGACCACCAACAAATCCCCACACAAGACCACCATGAAAGGTATCCAACCCATCAGTGTTGAATGGAAAACACTAGTAAAATCCCCAGATCTAAACATTCACCTACTAATAATAGTGGTAAAAACATTATTCCCAACTAGATCAAAGTAGAAATTATACAAGGCTAATAGAGCAAAGAACAACCTCCGAATCCAACCCATACAAAGATAGGCATAGGCAAAAGAGCTACCAAATAGCAAGCAACAAATCAAGAAGAAAATCAATAAAAAATAAACACAAAAAAATCAAATCTCAACAAAATAACCCAATAAACCATCCAAAGGACACAAAATAATAAATGAAATAAACCGAGAATGAGACAAGCAAACCGGGAGGTAGTTCCATTATAGAGAATTAATGTAAACAACCCAACAACTAAGCAACTAAAGCGAGAAGGGCACATTACCATCAACACCAAACCAGGAAGAGCGAAAACAAAACATCAACCGACATATAAAATTATGAGAAGCACAATAATAAGAGGGAAAGAAAAATAGCACCATAAATGGAAAATCACCTAATCCATCTAGGGATGAAAGAAAAGAGTAATAACAAAGGTAAGAAAATAGCCATAATCCAATCTAAGAAAGCAAATACCAGGTAAAAAAGCCAATAGTGGCAAAAAAAGAACAAAACCAATAGAAGAGGTAAGAGCCAAACACCACATGAATAAGAAAATTAAAATGTAGGTAATATCAAGAGTAAATAACATACCAAGTAAAATAGAAAAAGGAGAAGATAGACATAGAAAGTAATTAAACCAAGCGAGAAAACAAAATAATTCAAGTTAATTTCTAAGATAAGGTAAACTAGAGTTATCCAAATTAACCAAACCTTGTAATTGTCTAGAAAGATTAAAATGATTGTGGAGAAAAATTCCTATAGGGAGTCACCTTCAAATCTGTGGTGAGAAAGAAAAGGCAAGACACTATAAAAAATTCATCTTGGAAGATGTCATCAGACTAGATGTTTATTGTGTGGATTGTACATCATCAAGGAATAGTTATTATCTCA
Organism: Cymbidium sinense; assembly: GCA_021442155.1. NCBI lineage: Eukaryota > Viridiplantae > Streptophyta > Magnoliopsida > Asparagales > Orchidaceae > Cymbidium > Cymbidium sinense. Next base: position 174,296,407 of record CM038214.1, read on the forward strand.
AAAGAGAAGTCACTACCCTTTAATGGAACCAATCACCTCAATAAGTTTAATGATGATGTGAGTTTATATGTATTAGAATTCTTCCCTACTTTATAAGAAAAGAAAATGCCTAAGAGGTGAGGAATTATGCTTATGGCCCACAAAGGGGAAAAATAATCTTAGAACCTAAATCTAAGGAGCTTTGGCTAGGGCCAAAAGCACAACCTAAATCTAAGCAAGAATGGGTAATTGGTTTGCCTCACAAGAGAGAGGACAAACCACCCGGACTTACAACCTCCCTGGGTGGCCAACTAACTACTCCTATGATTTTAAATACATGTAGGCAAGTCTTTATGCTTATGCAAGATAGCTATGCTATTATTATATAGGAAGAGACTGAGTCCTTAAACTCACTCCCTAAGGATACTAGATCATGTAAAGGTATGCTTCGAATGACCTAAATTTAATGCAATTCAAATTTCATTTTATTTCATTTTTGGACTCGTGACTAATAGGATTTTTATGACTAATGCATGAGAAAGAAGGTTATTGGCCAAAATCAGCGAGAAGGGAGGAGGTGAGTTTCCACCATGACCCTCAAAGGTCAAGCCAGGTTCTCTGGCAAAGGTGGAAGCCCTCTAATCAAGAGTGAAATAAGATGCATTTGTGCATGATATTATAAAGAAATGCTCATCTAGCTAAGGGGTTGCAAATTCTTTTATCTTGATTTTAAACCTAAGCTTTAGGTGAGGTTATGAGTTCTTTAATTTTAATTTGAATTGTTAAGTTGAGTAAAAGATTTATTTTTCTCAAAAGAGCCTAATCCACATCTAGGCCATACATAAATTAAGGAAGAAACTAGGAAAATCATGCCACTTAATGCAAAAGCTAAACAAATCATCAATCAATTTATAAAGCTAATCAAAAAAGATTAAATGGTCATTATGGTCTGCAAGCAAAACCCAAAAATATTAAATTGGGTAGAGCTCTATCCTTATACAACCTGATTTATAGATGAATATTACATTTAAGCAAAGGAATTCATTATTATGGGGATCTTCAAGCCTTTATTTTCTTCTTCTTTCTTCTTTCCTTTTTGGTTCCTCCTTTAGAAGGTTGGAAGGTGGATTCTCCAAAACATCACATGGTACATAAGATGGGATTATGACCAATACTCATCCTAATCCCCATAACAAATCATTCCAAAAAAACCTAATTATACAAATTTTTACATGAAAAAGAAAAGTGGAAATCTAACTAACACCTGCAAAACAAAGGTTAGTTAAATCACACCACACATCCCAAGCATGTATATTGGACTTACCACCCCACACATGGGTGACTAAGTCCACCTAGCCTATGGATTATGTTTAGGGGTATAAAGCACAAGAAAAAAGCATTTATATGTTTATTTATGATAGTGCCCCTTAAGCACAATCCCTTGTATAAAAGAATAGTTAGACTAAGAACATCCTACCATTCATTCTATGAGCATACATAACATCGTCTAAAACATATATCACAAAATAAAACATAACATCAAACCATGACCCACCTAACCTAAAGCTAGAAGTGACTTAGGCTAATGTGTGCTTTGAAGGCTTGTGTGGTATGCTTAGCTTAGGCTTTAGGTTCAAATTTTCTAAGTGTGAAGAACATGTTCAACTTAGAGGAGGGCTTTATTTAAGTTGTTTAATTGTTTTGGGTTGCTTTTATTTCATGTTTTGATTTGGTTTAAGTGAAACCTACAATTAATTACTAAGTTAGGAAGAGAGGGAAAGAGAAGAGAACTTCTCTTTCCTTCCCTAACCTTAAGTAATTTTCTAAAGTAGGTTCATATTTTTGTTTCATTTAGGTGACTATTCTGATTACATCTTTTAATCAATCCTAAGTTTAGATAAACTCTAAAAAACCTATTCAAAAAGAAAGGCATTTTAAGATTAAATAAAATGAATCAAAATTCGCATAACACACTTTACTTCATTTCTTTCCCCAACATATATAACATGCATATGGATGGACCCTAAGCATATCTATACATGCAAATGAGAGTAGTTAACACAATTTATGATGCATGCTAAGTAATCCATTTAAGAAAATTTAGAAGTTGAATATGCATGATTTTTCTTAAGTATAAAAGGTTTTCCTTATCCAAAATTTCACATACATACATGAAACTAAGAAAGGCATAAGTGAGTACCATTGTTAACAGAGGTGTAAGGTACAAGACCTACTTAGGGCTACTTAAAGCCTCGGAACCTCAGGGTTGTCCAGACTAATATACCACTTTCCTTAAGTACAAACATGTATATAAAAGAAATGAAATAGAAAAGGAAGAAGCAAAAGTTATTTAATAGATTTGTTTTGTTTATGCAATTTATGTATGTAAGTGTAGGTATCCCTTCTTAGATGGTAGCATAGGGATGAATAGAATATGAAATTAGGTGAGCATTAGGTCCTTTTCAAATGAACCTTATATCTCACCAAAATTCCTATTCAAAACTATACCAACATAGGAAAGAAAGGAAACCTATACTAAGCATACCTTTATAATATTTCACATGCAAACTTATAATTAAGATATGAATAGCACACTTTCAGATTTGGTATTTGATTTATGTATTTTGAAAATAATTTGGATTTAGTAGTGATAATAGCCACTCATATTTTATTTTAGCCAACACATGCACATTTGACATAAAGTAAACAATTTCATTTTAAAATTTAAAACATGAAATTATGAATGCATGAAATCACATGGCATACAACTTAACATGTCAGGAAAGATCCAAAGCAATGAAATCATGTAAATAAACTCACTTCACTTAAATCCTAAAGACATTCTTATAGAATGAGAAAATTTAGAATAAATCAAAGTGAATTTCAAAGTAATTTTTGTTTAGTTTGAAGTTTGATTTAATTTTGAAAAGGTGATATGAGTTTACTATTCCTAACCCATTCCCACATGTGTTTGATATTTTTGTTTAATTTTTAGGTAATTAGATCCATTTTATGTGTTGATTAGGTTAAGGTATGAATTAAGTGACTTAATTAACCCTTACCTACACCACCTTAGAAGAATTAACTAAGTAATTATGAGCCAATGAGATGACATAAAACCCACAAGGAATTTAAATTTGCAATGCACCTAATAATGAAAAGGCCTAATGCAATTTGGCTCACAATTAAAAGTTCATTAAGCTATTTTAAGTAATTTCAAAATACCCTTTCACACATGTGAATTGGATTTTGATTTCCTTAATTGAGCTTAGGCTATTAAACACCTAAGCATCTACCAAAGGTAGATTAATTAACTTCTAGAACTTTTAGAATTTTGAAAATTGATTAAGGGATAATTAATGATTTAACCCTTAATTAAGAGGAGATTAAGGAGAGAAGAGGGTATAAGGAATAGCTTAGGGGAAATGCCCCAAAATTATTCCATAAACCTCTTACTTACTAGATCTAACCTTAATCAACCCTAATCAGAGGGTAAAACCACTAATCATACCCTAATTATTCTTAATTAAATAAGAAGGGTAATTAAGGAAACCATATACAGATACTCTAATCAAGCCTTTAATAAATCCCAAGAAACTTAGAGAAGGTAGAGGTCATCCCTTAAAATGTACTCAAGAAATTTGAGATTAATCAGAGGCCTAATCAAAGAGTAATTAGCAAAATATACTTTCCAATAAAACCCAAATTCAAAGAAAACCATAACTCAAAATTCATTAAAATTAATTTTAAAATGTTTAAAGTTTAATTATCTATCCATAGATTTTTATTTCATATTTTTTGATTTTTTTATGAAAAGTTATACATTTTGAATTTTCATAGATTAATTAGGAATTAATTAATACACTTAACTAATCTCTCGTTAGTCCTTAGCTCACGGCGCGACGCGTGGCAGCGGCGGTCAGCACGCTTTACATGCATCGCCCCTTTAGGGGACAACTTAAGTTGTCACCTAAAGGCGGCGGCGGTGCACGCGCTTATATTCTCGGCCATCCGATCAAAGTTTATTGAGGATTCCCCCGTGGTTTATAAAGGATAATTAGATTTCTAAATGTGCTAAATAATCTCAACTGTCCATCTAAAATGCGCAAATGGATGGTTGAGATGAGCCAAGTTCTTTCCCTTGATCAATAGACACCGTCCATGATCAAAGGGAAGATCCAAACTCGATCTAGCATGGAATCACACAAAATTTAACCCACACCATCTAGAGAAATAGAGCGGCAAATCCAACAGTCAAAATTCAATAAGGTGAAAATTTCTTTCACAATGCTCCACACCACATTTAGTTTAGTGATTGGAAAATTTCATGCCTTGCCGGAGGTGGTCACAGGTGCTCAAGATCGATGAGGTAGCTTCGTTTGGTAGAGATGAAGCTCCGTTGAAATTCCTAGACCTTTGGATTGATTGGATTAATGGATGGACAAACCTCTCCTTGCTTGGGCTTTGGCTTTGATTGAATTTGATCCTTCCTTGCTATGGGAATTCCTATAAGCTTAAAGCTTGACTTAGCTCCTAGATGAAGTGTGCAAGAACAATTGGGAAGAAATCAAATGTGGAAGAAATCAATTGAGAAATAGGGAATTCAAATCCTCTAAGAAGCTCTCTGATTATTGCTCTGGGTCCCTAGGCTTCAATTGACAGAGGGCAAGTGAAAATTTCATTGAATTAGGGGGAGTATATCTCCCCCTATGGAAATTGGATGGCGACACCTCCTTTGCCATTTTGATCCAATTTCTCAAATTGGAGAGGTTGTTTAGGCTATTTTGAGTGTGCACAAGGTCGGTTTGATCTAATGAATGTATTGCCAACTTCCCATGTGCTTGAATTGAGCTTAAGAGGGAATTTGAAATTATAATTTTAAGTGGTTGGGTTTGGTCTAGGGACCAAATGGGCTGACCCAAACCCATTGGGTTGGGTGCACCACTCATCACTAAGTCCCCTTGAGTTTTTAGGAAAGCCTCAAGTGATTGTGAAGAGGGTATGACCAAATTACCCATGTGCTAGGCAAAATTTTGTTCTATGGCCTAGGGTAGAATGCTCATTTTGCTACTTTCTAGTTTGGACATGTTGGGTATGTGAGAAACTAGGTTTGGCCAAGTTTCATTACATTTGGAATCCATTTGGTAGGGTTTGGCTCATGTTGGCCCATTTAGGTCAAAATGGGGCAACTTGGGTCAAGTTGACCAATTGGTCAAATTGGGTCAAACCAAGGGTTGGGTCAAGTTCATATGACCATTTGAAATGTTTTGGTGACTTTGGTTTGATTCAAATTCGTATTGATTTAGTTTTGGCTCATATGACTTCATTTAGGTCAAATTGGTTAAGTTGACCTATTTGACTCATTTGACCTATTTGAGGTGGGTTAAGGGTAGGTTTAGGTTAGGTTAGTCATATGGAGTGGATTGGTATCTTTATTTCCAATCAATTTGGGTTAAGTTCAATTTTGGCTCAACATGACCCCTTTAGTCGGTCTGGTTAATTGGGCTAGGTTGGGTCTAGTTGGCCAATTGAGGCTTTGGTCAAGTTCCTCAAGTGATTTGGGATGGACTTGACCCATTGGTTTCAATCAATTTGGCTTAGATCAAGTTTTGACACATTTTGGCCCTTTAGGTCAAAATGGGTCAACTTGGTCAAATGGGCCAATTGGGCTATGTTAGACTCAAATGTTGGCTTGGTCAAGTTCAAACATAAGTCATGAGTGAACTTAGATCAATGGTTTCAATCAATTTGGCATATGGTGGAATTTGGCTATGTAAGGTTTCATTTTAGGTTAAGTGTGGTCAACCCTTAGGTTTGACTTGGTTTGACCCAATTTGGTTGATTGATCATCCCATGATGATTGTTGATCATGAGGAGAGGGATATATGGGTTTGCTTCAATCCAATTTAGTTTGGATGAAAAGTTGGCTCATAAGGGTACTTTAGGTCACTTTCGGTCAAGTGAGCCTAAGTGGGTCAAATGGCTTGGTCAAAGCTTGATTTGAAGTTGATTGATCTTGTATATGGACTTATGATTAAAATATAAATCCATTTACAAGTGGTTTGAAGTCAAATGGATTTTGATCCATTTGAAAATTTCATATTCAAAAGAAGAATATGAAGGAGTTTTGGGTTTGATTTTTATTTAGGTTTTGATTGAATGATTGAAGTTTTGATTTATATATGATCTCATGATTGTAGGATTGATTGAACCATGAGATAAAAATCAAGGATTTGGCTTGATTTGAAATTGTTTTGACTAAGTTCATGATTTTGAGGAAAGGCTTAGATTGGATTCTAAGTGGATTTGAGTTTGATTTTGGAATTTGTTTTGATTGTTTGAATTTATATTTCATTTATATATGTGAATATAAATGAGAATATAAATGGATCATGAGAAAATTTCAAGGATTTGAAGTGGTTTAATCATGATTTAGGTTAAATCCATTAAAGGGAATTTAAAGGATTTAAAGAAATTTTTAAATTGAAATTTAATTTTTGGATTGGATTGGATTGATTTTTATTTATATTTCATTTATATATGAGAATATAAATAAGAATACAATTTAGTTTTGAGAAAATCCCAAGAGTTTGAATAGGTTTGATCAAGATTTAGGTTAAATCAATTAAAGGGAATTTAAAGGTTTTAAGAAAAATTTCAAGGATTTTAAATTAGAATTTAATTTGAGGGTTTGATTTGATTGATTTATATTTATATTTAATTTATATATGAGAATATAAATAAGTTTTGAGAAAATCCCAAGGTTTTGAATAGCTTTGATGTAGGTTTAGGTTAAATTTTGGCTAAGTCCTTTAATGAAAAATTAAAGGGACTTAAGAAAATTTTCATGAATTAATTTTGAATTTGATTTAATGGGTTTGAATTTATATTTCATTTATATATGTGAATATAAATGAGAATATAAATGGATTATTAGAAAATCTCAAAGATTTGAATAGGTTTAGATCATAGTTTTGGTTAAGTCCTTAAGGGAAGGTTAAGGACTTAGGCAAAATTTGAACTTAGGAAATTTTGATGGATTTTGATCATGGGTTTCAATCATAGATTTCAATCATGGATTTCAATCATATGGAGTTGATTTGAATTTGGAGAAAATCAAATAGAATTGATTTGGAGTTTGACTTGAAAGAAGGAAAGTGAGGAATGGTTTAAGGTAGGAGAATTTTCCTAACACCCCTAAGGCATGACCTACTTCTATGGCTAAGCCTTCTAAGTCTTCTAAGGCTAGGGAGTGTCCACCTAATCACTAGATGTGTCCTAAAATCTAAGAGAAGTCCTGTCTAAGATGGAGGGGTTGAGAGCTTATTCAAAAAAATGAGGTCAACAAGCCAATAGGTGTGGTGTGACTGACAAGAACACCGCACGTATTGGTATTGACCAAAATGATCAACAACACTGAGAGATCACAAGTACTAATGAAAATAATCTATCCTTAACCCAAGAAAAAGAAAGAATCCATAGCTTAGTGCAATGTGGCTCTACTTATGTCCAAGACATAAGAGAGAGGGAGAAATCCACTAAGGGATAGAGTGTGAACCTTCCACTAGGGGAGCAGGTTCAAATCATCCAGAAAGGGATGAGTGGTTTGATTTAATTCTCACTGAGGAGAAAAAGATTTGATTTGTTCCACTATGGAAGAGGGTTGAATTTGTTTTAAATTTTTATTAGGTTTGAATTTTTAGATGAACCTTGTTGGTTTGCAATGGGTTGTACTGAATAGGATCCATGGAAGCTAAAACCTAGCTTAGATTTACCAATGTAAAAGGGGTAGTCTATTAAACACATAGTAGGACTAGCCAACCAAAGGGATGCCTTTCGATGCAGTACTAGAAAGAAAGCATAGTAGACTTATATCCTCCAAGTAAGGACCAGTTGCTGGGGTAATCTATTGGCAAGGCAACAGATTGAACCCAACCTAGGGCTGACTATTGAATGAATGCCACTGGGGGACTTAGATCAACTCAAAGGTAGTCAAGATTGATTTCATTTTTAATTTTGTTTTGATGAATTATGTTGGTTTACGATGGATCACACTGAGAAGGATCTTATAGAAGCCTAGACCTATCTCAAATTTAACAAACAAAGGGAGTAGCTTCTATAGGAGAACTATCCAAAGGAGTGCCTTTCAGTTTGCAATGATCAATTGAACGGAAGAAAGCTTGAGGGCTCACTACTTTCATTAGAAAATACCACTGGGTGATTGGTTGCTTTGGGCAACAAATCGAACCTGACCTAAGGTTGCCGTCAATATGCAGTTATTATGCTAGAAAGAATGCATCATAGTCTTATATCTTTCAAAGCAGAATGACCGCGGTAACCTACTTGTGGAAAAATAGATTGAAATAGACCTAAGGGTGACTACGAATTGAGTATTGACCCAGGGATTTATCTCAACTAAGGTAGTCGTGCAAATCCTATGTGGATGTCGACACTACCTTAAAGATAGGATGCCTGCTTGGGAGAAGGGGCCTTTTGGGGGCTTGAATAATCCATAAGCGAATCACTTTTATTTGTTTTGTTTTAGTTTATTTTATTATGGACCCTATTAGTTTATGAGGGATCAAACTGAGAAGGAGCTTGTATCGGCCTAGACATATCTCAGATTTACTGAACCAAGGGAGAATTTATGTCCATGAACAAATTTTCCAACCACGGTGGCTACTAGGAAAGGGGTACCGCCCAATCTAAAAAGTAACCCGTGTAGTGTCTAAATGGGGTCACAAAGGACTTGATCTAAATAGAGTGTGGGATGGGCTAAGGCTTAATCCAACACCCTAGAGAAAATGACATGACTAGTCATAAATTCAATAGGTATTCAGTGTCCAACTCAAGGAGAAAGAACAGGGACTCATATCTACCAAGAGTGGTGTACTCACTAGGTGAGTCGATGTCTGCATAGCATACATCAACCGACCTAAGGTGCCCATCAATTTGCAACAATCAGCCTAGGAAGAAAGCTCGGGGACTCACATCCTCCTATAGCAAATGATTTGAGATAGTCTCTTGACGGTGCTATTCGACCTAGGGTGACTACTGAGTGGATGCCACTGGGGGATTTATATTAGCTCAAAGGTAGTCAAGAGGAAAGGAGCCTCTAGGGGACTTACCCTAAACCTCAAATATACTCAACCTAGTTAGAGCATGATGGCTAGTTCAAGAAGAAAGCACGAGGACTCACATCTTCTTAAATAAAGTCAGCATGAGGTAGCTTATTAGCTGGGTAGTGAAGACTACCATACTAACAAGGAGCTCTTTGGTTTGCAATGGTCAAGTTAGGAAGAAAGCATGGGGACTCACATCCTCCAACAAGTGACCACTGGGTGACATACTAGCGAGGTAGCATGTAGACCCAACTTAAAGCAGCTAATGAGTGAGTGCCATAGGGCTTGCTCCCACATCAAGTAGTTTGAGAAAAAAGATTTATGTTTATTGTGTGCATGTGTTAAAAGGAATAGGATGCCTCGGGACTCTTACACCTACCTTAAAACATGCTGGGAATTATGAAATGTTGCCACGGATGGCAACAAGAATTCCCACTAAGAAAGGATGCCGCTTGGGTTCTCTCACACTTAACTTAGTTATGCTAATTGAAATAGGATGCCTCTTGGGTTCTTATACACCTATTCTAATAGTGTCAAGGGGATTATGTTTATGTTGTGAAAGAGGGATAGGATGCCATAGTGTGACACATACACCTACCCTAAACACGTCAAGGCGGATTCACAAGATAAGCAAATAACACTTCTAAAGAAGAGAAGATTTGATGAATGGAATCAAATTTTGTTCTTTTTTATTAATGATTATTTTCAATCATGATTTATTTCATGGGTAATATTTCTTTAGATAGAGCCCATTAATTGGAAGCATCAAGTGTTCCCCTTTAAAATCAATAAGCTAATAAGATCCTCCTTGGTAGGCCTTCTCTATGACATAAGGGCATTCCAAAGTGGGTTCAAAATTCCCTCTCATCTTTTGACGGGCAACAATTGGTCTCCTTAGGACTAACACAAGTTCTCCTACTCAGAAAGACCTAAGGAGGACTAGCTTGTTGTGAACTTGAATCATTTTGGCTTTGTACAACTTGAGGTTCTGACACGCCCGTAGGAGACTCTCCTCAAAACCATCGAGCTCTTCTAATCGTAACTTTGTATTCAGCTCTGTAGTGATCTTTTACCAAATGCTATCCTTAGTGATGGGAGTTGAACTTCTAAAGGAAGAATGGCTTCGGACCCATACACTAAGAAAAATGGGGTAGACTGAGTTGGAGTTCGGTATGTGCGGTAGGCCCACAAGGCTTCAACCAACTACTCATTCCACTATCATTTATTATCATCAAGAGTCTTCTTAAGTATCTAGATGAGAGTTTTGTTGAATGCTTTTGCTAAGCCATTAGCCCTAGGGTAGTAGATGGTGGAGTATCTCCAATCTATACCGTATCTTCTGGCAAAGCTGTTGATCTTCATGCTTTTGAATGTAGTACCATTATCGGATATAATTCGTTGAGGCACCCCGAACCTATATATGATATGGTTCCTAAAAAATGGAAGCACATGGTGAGTTGTGACTTCTCTGAGTGGGATGGCTTCCACCCACTTGGAAAAGTAGTCGATAGCAGCTAAGATGAATCGATGCCCCTTGGAAGAAGGAGAATCGATCAACCTATAATGTCGGTACCCCAACACTCAAATGGCCATGAAGCCAAAGTAGGGTGTAAAATGTTGGGTGGCTGGTGGAGGACCACATCGTGCACCTTACACTGATGGGATCTCCTAGCTACATCCATGTAATATGTAATCATAGAAGGCCTTTTGATCATCATCATCATCTTTGGACCAGATTGATGAGCTCCACATAGACCTGAGTGTACCTTGATTATAATTCCATGGGCTTCATGTTTGTCCAAACAACGTAACCACATTTGGTCAAAGGACGGTACAGGGTGTCATCAACAAGGGCATAAGAGAGAGCTATTTCTTTCACCTGATAGGCTTATGATTTCTCTTGAGGTAGTTTACCGGCATTCAAGTAATCTATGAATGGTTGCCTCCAATCTAGCTCCTTTTCCATTTTGGAAATGGCAACCTCCCCTTGAAGAGAAAGTCTCTTGATGAGTTCAAAATCAATAAGGGATAAGACTTGTCTATTTTGGACCCTTATTGAAATGGACTCATCTTCCGAACATGCCAATCCTTTGGCAAGTTTTGCTAAGGCATCTGCTACTCATGCATTCTCTATTTGGGGAACCTTGTAGATGGTGACTTCAAGAATCTAGGCCAATAGCTTCATGGTATACTCATAGTAATGATGAAGCTTGGGCTTGAGAACTAGGACGGCAATCGGTTGATAACCAATTGAGAATCCCCAAAGATGTTGATGCTCTTGACATTGATAGTGATGGCTAACTCTAAATCAATAATCAAAGCCTCATACTCAGCTTCATTATTTGTGTAGGGGTTGGAAAGATAGTTTGAGAATCTCATCACATCACGATTTTGAATTAGAAGAACTATTCCTACCCCTGCATTTCATGGGAGAATAGATCGTGGTGCTTCCCCTTTGAGAAAAGAAGCTGTACCATCAAAATATATCTCCTATCGACAGTTGTTAGCCTCCCCTAAGTTCATGATTTGTTTATCGGGGAGATCATCACTAAGCGGAGAATCAGCAGAAAGTGGTCTGCTAAGAAATCCGCTAGTGCCTATCCTTTTACCGCACAGAGGGGTACAAATGTGATATCAAACTGTGAGAGTATCATGGACCAATGAGCCAAACATTTGAAAAGCATTGGCTATGTCATGAGATACTGCAGTGGATTGGTTCGAGAGATCAAGTTCACCTTATGAGAAAGCATGTAGTGTCATAGCTTCTGAGATGCAAAGATCAAAGCTAGGCAATGTTTCTCAATAGGTGGATAGTTTGCTTCACAGGATCGGATGATGAGAGGTAATAGAGCACTTTCCTTCCCTCATTGTTGCTTGGGCCAACAGAGTGCCAAGAGAGTCATCAATGCAAGTGTAAAGGATCTGGCGAGATAGTGCTAGAACCGGTTCACCAAGTACTCTTTGATATCTTGAAAGCATGTTATCACTTATCATCCCACTTGAACTTGGTGTCCTTTTAGATAAGTTCTAAGAATGGTTTGCATTTCCCTGATAAGTTTGAGATAAAGCGTCTTAGATACACTAGCCATCCTTGAAAGGATCTGAGTTGAGTTAAACTCTTAAGAGGTAGCAATTCTAAGATAACTTTAATCTTTTAAGATCTATTTCTATTCCTCGTTATTGAATAAAACCCAAGGAATTTCCAAAGTGACTCTGAATGTACACTTAGGATTCATCTTGAGGTTATATTATCTTAACCGTTCAAAACTACTCTCAAGTCAAAGAGATGGTCTTCCTTTTCTAAGCTTTTGACTACTAGATCATCAACGTAGCACTCAACCTGATGATGGATGAGTTCATTGAAGATCTGAGTCATGGCCCGTTGGTATGTAGCACTAGCATTTTTAAGGTTGAAAGGCATGACCCTATAACTAAAGTTTCTGATTGGGGTTTGAAAAGCAGTATTTCTTTCATCTTCAGGAGACATCTTGATTTGGTTTCAGCGCATGAGATGTGGTGATGTCCACCATTAACTCTAGTATAGGAAGAGGAAACTCATCCTTAGGACATGCCTTGTTTAAGTCCCTAAAATTGATGCATATGAAAATTTGGCCATTCTTCTTCTTAACCAGATGACACTAGCTAACCAGGTAGGATATTTTTCTTCCCTAATGAAACCAACATCGATCAATTTCTTGACTTCAGAAATGACCTGTTGTTCAATTTCTAATCACATGCGTCTAGGAGCTTGCTTAATAGGGGTAACATTAGGGTCTATTGCTAGCTTATGGACTGATACATCAGGAGATAATTCGGGCATTTCTTCATAACTCCATGCGAAGCAGTCTTTAAACTCATTCAATAGCCTAACTAAGTCATTGGTTTCTTCTTCATTCAGCAATGAACTAATGTATGTCGAGCGAGGATTTTCTTCTGTCCCGAGGTTGATTTCGTTAAGCTTGTCGATTGTTGAATAAATCTCCTCTTCAAACTCTGGTGATGTCTCTTTGACTTGGAGATCATCTGGATCATCTGAAGTTTCTAAACATAGATTCTCATAAGAGTTAGGGATGTGTGAGAAGAACCTATCAGACTCCAAAAGGTTAGTAACAACTAGGCAATAATCTTCATCATCGTCGGACCTTTACCAAATCTAGTCGCTCTTGATTGTGCTTCCTGTATTATTTCATAGCTTTTGAAGTATTCTAACTGCTTGGACCATGTGTAAGAATTAAACCTTTATGTATAAGATTTTGAACACAAGGCGAGTAAAAGTCAAAAGGTAATTCCATTAATTCTTTAAGTATCTTCCTTAAGTCCTACATCGAGGTCTGAACTTGAGGATGATGAACCCAAAGAGCCTCTTCACTTCATGTCACTGAAGACTTAGGGACTTCTTTAACTAAAAACCTTCAACTTTCTTAGATGTAAGTGAGGTAAGAGCTAGGGTTCCCAACTACTTCCTAATAATTTCACATAAACCAAATTCGAATACTTTGCTTTGCTTGGAGGCTTGGTCTTCATTTCTGGCTGGATCAAAAGTCACCTCCAATGGAACCCCGAGAGGGATGGTGGTATACTAATCACATTGGGCTCATCCTCTAAGCTCGATTCCAAGTCTATGTGAATAGTAGTGATACTCCTATGAACTGGAACACGACCTCTATTGGTGAGAGGCCAACTAGTCTCCCACCTCACAGGCGCCTCATTTCTGCCTATGCCTCTTCTTGGCAGAGGTTGTGCCATCCTACCCACATGTCCATATGATGGAATGAACTGTGGGTGGAATGTGATATGTGGATCCACTTCTTCTTCAATTCTCCTTTCTTGCTCACTTGGACATTTCTTTTTCTTTTCATTTTCTTTTATCTTTTCTTTTGCTTTTTCATTTGCATTTGAATTTTGTCCAAGTTCATGAGAAAGGGTGTTTTGAGGAAGATAATAAGTTGTATCCTCATAAATCTCAACCTCTCTAACTGAAAATGGCTTTTCATCCCCATTGGCACGGTACTCAATTCCATCTTTTCTGAACTTGATGCACTGATGAAGGGAGGATGGAACGATCTTGATCTAATGTATCCAAGGACTACCAAGTAAAGCAGTGAATGAAGTATTCGAATCAATGATGTAGAACTTGGCAGTCTTCCAATCACCCGATCTCTGATAATAGTATAAAACCTAAATCCCGCTCGCCTTGGTCATTAAATCCTCTCAACATCATCCTATCTTCTTGGAGAGTAGAGATATCGATCTTCAAGTAGGCAAGGGTCTTTAGACTCATAATTTTTACTGATGCACCTGAATCCATGAGAACTCTGGCGAGTCTGAACCTGTCCATGTTGACTATGATGTATAGGGGATGGTTGTGCTCCAAGTCTTCTAATAGAAGGTCTTCATCTGTGAAGGTGATCCCTTGGGCTTCTTTTGTATAGTGTGCTTCCTCACCTATAACGGTCAGCTGAGCTAAGCATATTTCAAGATTAAGGAGGGCCTTGATTAGTGACTCCACAATCTCTTTGGATAAGACAAGGGCATCATATATTCTTAGCTTAGATGGAAACTTTCTTAGATGAGAAAGACATTGTAGTCCACCTTGAGCTAGTCTTCCATAAGCATATCCAAGGGTGGAGCATCCATGGAAGGGCTTCTCAATCTTTAGTACCAATGACCTATTTCCTTCTATCTAGAAGTGCTGCCCTAGGAGGTCAATCCTTGCCACTCAGGTTGACCAAATCTCTTGAGGAAAGGTGGTGGCAAGTTCTACACACACTTGATCACCTGCTTCTCCTATGGGACTCTCAGAATCACATGAATCTAAGTCTATCTCAAGAGGTGAACCCATAGTATTCAAAGTTGGAAAGTTTGACTATGAATTAGAAAGAGGAAGATCGCAATTGTTATAGTAAATTAGACTTGAAGAGCTATCGTTAGGAATAAAAGAAGACAACTCATCAGAAGAGACACAGATGTAATTCAAATCAATTTTATTCTTCAATTTCTTGGAAGTATTTGGTGGTACAAAGTAGAAGTCAAGTAAATTGAGTAGAGTAATGGATTTGAAGCCCTTATCCGATACAAGAGTTCTACTAGTAGAAGAAACATAATAGCTAGTTGAAATGGAAGAAGTCCGTATGGAAGCATTGAAGGCTGGAGTCGGACGGTGGTGGCGTGCTAAAGGGCTATCTCGGACACACTACTCGCTACTATGAGCTCCCACTTTCCTAGAGTTGGCCTTTGTCAACTTGCAAACCTTCCTTGGTGTTGGAGGTTTGAACTAACTCGAACAGGAAAGCTTCTTGATCTTCTGAATTATTTTCTTAGAGGTTTTAGATAAAGAAATATCCCAACCTTCTTTGGTTTTGGTAGGATCACTTGTATCCCCAAGGATTACCCTAATGGAATTGGAAGGTTGTTCCACAAGGTATTCCTTTGGGATAACTACAACATCGATCTTGAAACTATGTTCAAGCCAGTCCTTGAATGTGAAGCAATCCACCAAAATGTGGGCTAGCATACGGTGGTAATGGCAAAAGTTTGGATCATGACTTTTGCCTACTACTTCCAGTCTCCTAGGCTCGGGTAGCTGAAAATCAAGTTTCTTTAAGAGATTCTTAATGATTTTTTTGATTACCTCCCTCTTAAAATAATAAGGTTTGTTTAAGTTATCTAAAAGTGTAGGTGGACCATAGCTACTTTGCGGCAGATATGCATGCCACTCTGTGGTGGTATGGGCGGTGGCTATCTTTGGCCATGGAGGCTGCGGTGGAGGTCGGTATGGCTTCCTCGATGGTGGCAAAGGAGGTGGAGGCTGTTGAGGTCATGGTCACTCAGACTGATCTCTAGTTGGTTGCTTCCCCTTGTCAACTGCTGCTACCGCTCCAGGTTTCTTTTCATAGACCTTTTGGGATTTCTACTTGGGCAACTAATCTAGAAAAGGCAACTGTTTGGCCTCTCCTTATAGACTAGCTGCATTATTGATTAGCTTCTCAAATGTCTTGATAGTGAAGCCCATAAGAAAGAAGAGAATAGAGCCATGGCTATTATTTAAGAGAATCTCAGTGGCATGCTATTCAGATAGCTATGGTTCACACTTCATACTAGGTTACGCCATCGGAGAATATAATCAACAAGTGACTCACCAAAGTGTTGTTGGGCTACAATGAGATCACCTACAGTAACCCTTTGCTGAGCTCCAGCAAATCTCTTGATGAAGAGTTGCTCTAACTCAGAAATGTTTCTTGAACTATTGGGTAGTTCAACTCCAATCAAAAACTGATACCGCAGACTCTTGACAAATAGTCTAAAGAGTAAAGCATCACTCTTGCATTAGCGGCCAAAGTGAGCTATATCTACTCGACTTCCCACTACCATTGAAGCTCTTGAATGAAGGAGGCATGAAACCCTTGGGATACTGGATAGCATCGAATTCCTCTGGGTAGGGTCTACCCTTTGGATGATCTACCCAGCTTGAGACAAAGCTTCCTTCACTTGTTGCTCAACCATGGATTTTAGATCTTTTTCCTGTGTGGAGGTACTATCCACTACCTTCCTATGCATGCTAGTGCTACTTTGCTCAATGGGAGGTAGCATCTTAACTGGGTTTAAGACATGCACTAGCTCAGGCTGATTGATATCGACTATAATAGGATGACCTAGAGGGGCTTGTTTTTGAAGCACTGACACTAATGCTAACAAGTCCCCTAACTGTTGTGCCATTTTATCAATTTGCTCATCTTTCTTCCTTAATAGCTGTCAGAGGTGATGGGTTCCTTCTGCGATGTCTCCTTGATTAACCTCATCACCTTCCATGGCTTGTTGATCCCTGAGAAGAGAACCTCTAGTATCGACCATGCATACTCCAGCTGAATCCCCCAATAAGTCATCTTCATTGGGATCGAAGCTGACTCTTTCTTCATCAGACCATGTGTACCCTAAGATCTCCTTCTTTTCCATAAAATAGCATGAAACTATCTCATCTAAGGATCGATCTAACTCAGTAGGTACAAATAGCTTGGGCTAACCGGTGTGATCACTATCATGCACTAAGAACCGACCTCGCTATCACTTGAGAGTCAACCACTATTGCTACTTAGAAGAATGATACTCACGCTACTTGGCGTAATAGGGGTAACAATCCTAAGTTGATCCTCTACCACTGCTAACACTGAACTGTCATCTGGAATATCTATTATAACCATCACCATCTCGCATCACTATGGGAGTTGGTGAAGGAATGACCATGATGCTCAGGGTCACCACTCTCCTCCACCACTAGGTGAAGGTCGGCAAAGAGCTCACCCTACCATAATGGGTGGTGTATGATCCCTTGGCCTTAGCGGATCACCCGGGTACATTTTTCCCGGATATGACCTTCATGGCCTTAGATGGAATGGGAGATCTGAAACACACCGATGTGAGGGGGAGAGGTGGGGTGGAGACACCGACTCTCTGTGTGAGGAACTACCCTCACGGTGCTTGTCCCTGGAGAATACTATTAGTATGGTCGTGGTATGAGTTGAAAATCAACCAAAGGAAGCGGTGACTTACGATGAACCTCCATTTACTTTCTGGTAATGTGTGATGTATGGGCCTCAAGCCCTCTCTTGAAGAATCTACCTCCCTACTGGGGATAGCAGTCAAGATCAACTGGGTACAGACTCGGCGTCCGTATGCTCCTACTTGGTGGAATAGCGGGCTGTACAACCTCTACTCCACAAGCTTGCTGCAAGTGCACCACTGGAGGAGGTGATGAGCAGATCCTCCTGTCATCCTCTCTATCTGATCCTGAGAGAGAGCATAAAACTAGTTTTCTGTAACCAGTGGTGAAGTGATCATGGGAGACTCATCCATGGCTGATCTGGCTACTGCCTCTAGCTCTCTAGCTAGTCCAGTGTGGAACCATTTGACCATACAGTTCTTGTTCCTATGCTTGGTATGAGTAGGATGAGAGGAGTGTGAGCTAGACCCACACTCAAATGTGGGGGAGGAAAGCCCACTACCAGGGTAGCCTTACCCTTGGAGGGTACAGATGGTAGGGTGCTAGCCCGCACTGGGGCAACATGGGCAACTCTAGGATGACAAGCTGGAACAGTATTGCGATGCTTTGGAATATAGTAAAGTCATGGCGCCATAGCTTTCTTCTTTAGTGGAGACATCAATCGGATGGTAAATCTATCGATGATCGCAGCTTTACCACCTTATTCTGCTGTGGTGAGGGGAATGCCCTCATAAGTGATTTTGGCCCACTCAAATCCCTAGTAGAAGTGGATCAAGTGTGTATGGTCTAGGCGAGGGAAGTCATCCTAATCTAAAGCAAGATCCATATCATGGGGAAAGTAAAGAAAAATTTTTGAGAACTAGCCTTTTCAAAGCGTAGTAAAGACCTGACCTTGCATTGGGAAAGAATGCAATGAGAAATGAACTTGTATTAATTTTTCTATTTCCATAGATTTTGAATTTTAGAATTTTGAAAATTTGAGCCCACATCCAACAACTTGGAAGTGTTAAGTGGGGTTCAAATTAATTTGGAAAGATTTATTGAAAGAGGAATTTGAATATGAATCCAAACTTCGACAATTTAGGTATGTTGAAATATGGATTCAAAATTTTTGATAGGATGCTTCCATAGGTTCATTGTTGTTTTGAATTTGAATTTTTGATTTTTTATTTGAGGACCCTTTCCTTTAACAAATTTGGGTATGATAAAGTAAGGGTCAAATTGATTTTATTTTTGTTTGATTATTTTGGAATTTTACTTAGCAAATTTAGGTATGCTAAGTGAAGTAAAAGTGATTGTTTCTTTTTGTGAGTTTTGTTTTGATTTTGAAAACTTAGAATTCTTACTTAGCAAATTTAAGTATGCTTAGTGATGAATCTAAGTGTGTTTTGTTTAATTTTGAAAATAGGATCCTAAGCAAATTTAAGTATGCTAAGAAAATCCTAAGTGTTTCATTTTTGTTTGGAATATTTTGATTTTTAAAAAGGATTGGATCTTGAAAATTTGAGGTGATTGAAAGTCGATTCAACTTTAGCAAATTTGGTATGCTAAAGATGAAGTCCTACTTGGTTTTATGAAATGGAAATTTCACTTAGCAAATTTGAGTATGCTAAATGAGATTCCAAATGGTGTGTTTAAAATTTTGATTTCATTTTGGTTTTGAAAAATGGAAACTTCACTTAACAAATTTGGTATGCTAAGGGAAGAAGTTCAAAGGTGTTTGAAAATTTTGATTTTGGATTTGGAAGCTTTACTTAACAAATTTGAGTTTGTTAAATAAAGTTCCAAATATTGTTTGGAAATTTTGAGATATGATTATTGATTTTGATTTTAGATTTGGAAACTTCACTTAGCAAATTTGATTATGCTAAATGAAATTCCAAATGTGTTTGAAAATTTTTTGAATTTTGGGATTTGGAGACTTCACTTAAAAAATTTGGGTATGTTAAATAAAGTTCCAAATATTGTTTGAAAATTTTGAAATATGATTGTTGATTTTGATTTTGGATTTGGAAACTTCACTTTGAAAATTTAATTATGATAAATGAAATTCCAAATGTGTTTAGAAAAAAATTTGGATTTTGAACTTGGAGACTTCACTTAACAAATTTGGGTATGTTAAGGGAGGTTACAAATGTGTTTAGAAAATTTTGATATATCATTTTTTGATTTTAATGTTTTGAAAAGAGGACCTCCATTCAACAAATTTAAGTATGTAGAATGGAGATCAATTTTTATTTTTGAAGTATGAAATTTTTTGTGTGTGATGGTTGCTTTTTTGGAATGGAAGGAATTCCAACTTAAAACATATGTGGGATATGTTTAAGTGAAATTTTCTAAATGATATTTTATTTTTAGTTGGGAATGAAATCTTTATTTAATAAATTTAAGTATATTAAATGAAGGTGTTCATGTGTGCTTTTTGAAATTTTTTATTTTTGTTTACAAATGAACTTTCCATTCAATAAGTGTGAGTGTATTGAAATAGAAAGATTCATGTGTGATTTTTTTTAAAATTTTAATTTTGTTTACAAATGAACTTTCTATTCAATAAGTGTGAGTGTATTGAAATAGAAAGATTCATATGTGCTTTTGAAAACTTTATGATTATGATTGTGATTTTTGGAAAACATGATTGTTCATTTTATTTTGAAAATGAAATCTTCATCAAAGGGAATTGAAAGAAGATGTTCATTTGTGCTTTTGAGAAAAAATGTTATTAGTTTAATTTTTTTTAAAAAATCTCTACATGTAACAATTATGAGAATTGTTAAATGAGGGTGACAAAATTTTGTAGAAAATGTTTTATTAAGTGCATTTTTTTTTTGAAAAGGTGCCTTTTGGAAAAGAAAAGTTCTTTATGGAAATTTATTATTTTAAGATGAACCTTTCCTTATGAAAATGGTAAGGAGGAAGTCTTAAAGATATTTTCTCTTTTTATTTAGATCTTTTCATTTTACCCATTGGAGAACCCAACGAGGGTTTTAAGACCAACAAGGAATGCGGTCCTAAAACCTAAAGATGTTGGTGAACTTAACTCAAGAATGAAATGAGCTAAGTGCCAACGGAAAGAAGGATAGTCTTGGGTTCATACCAAAGTACAAACCCACTATCGATACCCAAAGACAATGATCATTTACCAAAGATTAAGACAAGAACCATTCCCAATAGAGTCGCTAGAAAAATTTGTGGAGAAAAATTCCTATTGGAATTGCCTTCAAATCGTGGGGAGAAAGAAAGGCAAGACACTATAAAATTTGTCTTGGTAAGACACCAGATCCATAGATGTACTTATTGGTGGTGATGCGTCATCAAGGAATAGTATACTATCTCAAAAGGAAGTCACTACCCTTTAATGGAACCAATCACCTCAATGGGACTCTAGATGATGGCTGCACATGTAGAGATTCTTCCCCTACTTTACATGGAAAAAAAAAGCGGTTTATTTTAAGCGGGTTCATTAAGTTCCTTATAGGGAAAGCCCCATAGTTAATTACATCTAAGGGATGGGATCCCTTAGGAAAACTCTCGATTAAGGTAAATGATCATTGTCTCTAAAATTTCAATAGGGAAGGACTATCAATCGATTGGTTTATGTTTGAAGATCAAATGGGATTGATCAAAAGGGAGTTATTATGAAGCAAAAATGGGAAATAAGTTGGAGATGCTCATTAGAAACCTAGCGAGCATCTCAGACTATCCTATAGTTGGGCTTTATATTTTAGAAATTGATTTAGTTTGTTTGAGTTATATCTTCATTAGAATTTTAGGACTTAAGATTCCATAACACAAGATTAAGGAAATGCCAAATAGGTGTGAAATTATGCTTATGGCCCACAAAATGGGAAAAGCAATCTCATAACTGAAATCTAGGGAGCTTTGCCGAGGGCTAAAAGCACAACCTAAATCTAAGGAAAAAATGGGTAATTAGTTTGCCTTCACAAGAGAGTACAAACCACCCGATAACTTTGACTTACAACGCACGGGGTGGCGCCTAACTCCTCCTGATTTTAAATACATATAGGCAAGTCTTTATGCTTATGCAAGATAGCTAGATTATTATTATTTAGAAAAAGATTGAGTCCTTAAACTCACTCCCTAAAGAGACTAGATCATGAAGGAATGCATCAAATGACCTAAATATAATGTAATTCAAATTTCATTTTATTTTATTTTTGGACAATCATTTTGACTTAGGCTAATAGGATTTTTATGACTGATGCATGAGAAAGAAGGTTATTGTCCAAAATTAGTGAGAAGGGAGGAGGTGAGTTTCCACTACGGCTCTCAAAGGTCAAGCTGGGTTCTCTAGCAAAGGTGGAAGCCCACCAATCAAGAGTGAAATAAGATGCATTTGTGCATGATATTATAAAGAAATGCTCATCTCTTGGGTTTGCTAATTCTTTTATCTTGATTTTAAACCTAAGCTTTTGAGGTCATGAGTTGTTTAATTTTAATTTGAATTGTTAAGTTGGGAAAAGATTTATTTTTCCTAAAGACTAATCCACATCCATGCCATACATAAAGCAAAAGAAAATAAGGAAAATCATGCCACTTAATGCAAAAGCTAAACAAATCATCAATCAATTTATAAAAGCAAAATAATAAATGATATTGTGGTGCACCACCGCACAAACCCGAAAATATCAAATTGGGTAGCTAAGCTCTACCCTTATACAACCCATATTATAGATGAATATTACATTTAAGCAAAGGAATTCATTATTATCAGGGTCTTCAAGCTTTATTTCTTCTTCTTTCTTATTTCTTCTTCTTTCTTCTTTCTTCTTTTGGTTCCTCCTTTGAAAGGTTGGAAGGTGGATTCTCCAAGACTTCACATGGTACATAAGATGAGATCTTATGACCAATGCTCATCCTAATCCCTATAACAAATCATTCCTAAAAACCTAATTATATAAATTTTTACATGAAAAGGAAAAGTGGAAATCTAACTAACACCTGCAAAATAAAGGTTAGTTAAATCACACCACACACATCCCAAGCATGTATATTGGACTTATCACCCCACACATGGGTGACTAAGTCCACCTGGCCTATGGATTATGCTTATGAGTATAAAGCACCTGCAAGCAAAAGCATTTATATTTTTATTTATGATAGCGCCCCTTAAGCACGATCCCCCTGTAGAAAAAAATAGTTAGACTAAGAACGTCCTACCATTCATTCTATGACCATATATCCTAACATCCAGTCTAAAGCATATATCACAAAATAAAGCATAACATCAAACTATGCACAGACCTAACCTAAAGCTAGAAGTGGTGACTTAGGCTAATGTGTGTGCTTTGAAGGCTTATGTGGTATGCTTAGCTTAGGCTTTAGGTTCAAATTTTCTAAGTGTGAAGAACATGTTCAACTTAGAGGAGGGTTTCATTTAAGTTGTTTAATTCTTTTGGGTTTCTTTTATTTCATGTTTTGATTTGATTTAAGTGAAATCTACAATTAATTACTAAGTTATGAGAGGAAGAGAAGAGAACTTTTCTTTCCTTCACTTATAAGTAATTTTATAAAGTAGGTTCATATTTTAGTTCCATTTAGGTGAATGTTTTGATTACATCTTTTAATCAATCCTAAGTTTAGATAAACTCTAAACAAACCTATTCAAAAAGATAGGCATTTTAAGATACAATAAAATGAATCAAAATTTACATAAGACACATTACTTCATTTCTTTCCCCAATATATATAGCATGCATATGGATGGACCCTAAGCATATCTATACATGCAAATGAGAGTAGTTAACACACTTTATGATGCATGCTATGTAATTTATTTAAGAAAATTTAAAACTTGAATATGCATGATTTTTCTTAAGTAGAAAAGGTTTTCCTTATCCAAAATTTCACATACATACATGAAAGTAAGAAAGGAATAAGTGAGTACAATGCCATTGTTAACCAGAGGTGTAAGGTACAAGACCTACTTAGGGCTACTTAAAGCCTTGCAACCTCATGGTTGTTCAGACTAATATACAACTTTCCTTAAGTACAAACATGTATATAAAAGAAATGAAATAGAAAAGGAAGATGCAAAAGTTGTTTAGTAGATTTGTTTTGTTTATGCAATTTATGTATGAAAGTGTAGGTAACCCTTCTTAGATGGTAGCATAGGGATGAATAGGATATGAAATATTTTGAGCATCAGGTCCTTTTCAAATGAACCTTATATCTATACCAACGTAGGAAAGAAAGGAAACCTATACTAAGCATACCATTATAATATTTCACATGCAAGCTTATTATTAAGATATGAATAGCACACTTTTAGATTAGATATTTAATTTATGTATTTTGAAAGTAATTTGGATTTAATAGTGATAATAGCAACTCATATTTTACTTTAGCCAAGACATGCACATTTGACATAAAGTAAACAATTACATTTTAAAATTTAAAACATAAAATTATGAATGCATGAAAACACATGGCATACAACTTAACATGTTGGGAAAGATCCAAATCAATGGAAGCATGTAAACAAACTCACTTCACTTAAATCTAAGAATTTCTTATAGAATGAGAAAATTTAGAATAAATCAAAATGAATTTCAAAGTAATTTTGTTTAGTTTAAGTTTGATTTAATTTTGAAAAGATGAGATGAGTTTGCTATTCTAACCCATTCCCACATGTGTTTGATTTTTTTGTTTAATTTTAGGTAATTAGATCCATTTTTATGTGTTGATTAGGTTAAGGTATGAATTAAGTGACTTAATTAACTTACCTACACCACCTTAGAAGAATTAGAAGAATTAACTAAGTAATTATGAGCCAATGAGATGACATAAAACCACAAGGAATTTAAATTTGTAATGCACCTAATAATGAAAGCCTAATGCAATATGGCTCACAATTAAAATTTTAAGCTAAGGGTTTAGCTTAAGTAATTTCAAAATACCCTTTCACAAATGTGAATTTGATTTTGATTTCCTTAATTGAACTTAGGCTATTAAACACTAAGAATCTACAAGGTAGATTAATTAAGTTCTAGAACTTTTAGAATTTTTGAAAATTGATTAAAGGGATAATTAATGATTTAACCCTTAATTAAGAGGAGATTAAGGAGAGAAGAAGGTGTTTAAGGAATAGCTTAGGGGAAAGGCCCCAAAATTATTTCATAAACCTCCTACTTACTAGATTTGACCTTAATCAACCCACAGAGGGTAAAACCACTAATCATACCCAAATTATGCTTAATTACATGAGAAGGGTAATTAAACCATATAAAATTACTAATTAAGCCTTCAATAAATCCCAAGAAAATTAGGAGGCAAGGTCATCCCCTAAAACTTACCTAAGAAATTTGAGATTAATCAGAGGCCTAATAAAAGAGTAATTAGCAAAATATACTTTCCAATAAAACCAAAATTTAGAAAAAACCAGAACTCAAAATTTATTAAAATTAATTTTAAAATGCTCTAAGTTTAATTATCTATCCATAGGTTTTAATTTCATTTTTTTTTTTTTCTATGAAGAGTTATGTATTTCTGAAGATCCATAGATTAATTATAAAACACTTAACTAATCCTTGGTTAATCCTTAGCTCACGTGATATGTGGTGGTGTGGTGAGTCTTTA
This sequence comes from Cymbidium sinense, assembly GCA_021442155.1. Classification (NCBI taxonomy): domain Eukaryota; kingdom Viridiplantae; phylum Streptophyta; class Magnoliopsida; order Asparagales; family Orchidaceae; genus Cymbidium; species Cymbidium sinense. Next base: position 174,321,601 of record CM038214.1, read on the forward strand.
CATGTCGAGTGAGGGGACAACTTAAGTTGTCACCTCATAAAGTCGGCGGTGCATACGCTTATATTCTTGTAGTCGATCAAAGATGTGAGATCCGGTTTATAAAGGATAATTAGATTTCTAAACATGCTAAATAATCTTCATCAATCTAAAATAATGGGATGGATGGGGATTGATTAGCCCCACCATCTCTAGAAATAGGCAAATCCAGCGGTCAAAATTTGATGAGGTGAAAATTTCTTTCACAAAGCACACCACATTGAGTTTAGTGATCAAAATTCCATACCTCATGGTGCTCGAGATCGATGAGGTAGTAGCACAGTGGAGATGAAATTCTTAAACCTTGGGATTGAGTGGATCAATGGATGGACCAACCCCTCCTTTGTTGGGCTTCTTTGATTGAATTTGATCCTTCCTTACTGGGAAGTCAATAAAAGCTTAGGCAAGCTCGACTTAGTTCTAGATGAAGTGTGCAAGAGCAATTGGGAAGAAATCAAGTGTAGAATAAATTCACTAATGGATTAAGCTTTCCTATTTTTGCACTATGCAAAATTGAGAAATAGAAAATTCAAATCCTCTATAAGAAGTTTGGGAGTGCTCTCTGATGATTGCTCTAGGTCAGGCTTGATAGAGGGCAAGTGAAAATTTCATTGGGAGTATATCCATGACATCGAAACCACCTCCTTTGCCATTTTGATCTAATTGCTTGATTGGAGAGGTTTTTAGGTGCACATGGTTGTTTGATCCAATGAATGGATTGCCAACTTCCCATGTGCGAATTGAGCTTAAGAGGGAATTTGAAATTTCAATTTTAGGCTATGGTGGGTTTGGTCTAGTGGACAAATGGGCTAAACCCATTTTTCTTGGGTGCACCACTCATCACTAAGTCCCCTTGAGCTTTTAGGAAAGCCTCAGTGATTGTGAAGAGGGTATGACCAAATTACTCATGGGCTAGGCCAAAATTTGTTATGTGGCCTAGGGTAGAATGTCATTTTACTAATTTTCGTTTGGACATGTTGGGTATCTGGAGAAACTAGGTTTGGCCAAGTTTGGATTTAGAATCCATTTGATAGGTTTGGCTCATGTTGACCCATTTAGGTCAAAATGGGTCAACAGTCAAGTTGACCAATTGGTCAAACTAGGTCAAACCAAGGGTTGGGTCAAGTTCATATGACCATTTGAAATATTTTGGGGGCTTTGGTTTGATTCAATTTGGCATAGATTTGGTTTTGGCTCATATGACTTCATTTAGGTCAAATGGGTCATGTTGACCTATTTGACCCATTTGACCTATTTGAGTTGGGTTAAGGGTAGGATTAGGTTAGGTTAGTCATATGGAGTGGATTGGTATCTTTGTTTCCAATCAATTTGGGTTAAATTCAATTTTGGTTCAACATGACCCCTTGAGGTCATGTTGGGTCTAAGTTCAAGAGTTATGTTGGGTCTAGTTGGCCAATTGAGGCTTTGGTCAAGTTCCACAAGTGATTTGGGATGGACTTGACCCATTGGTTCCAATCAATTTGGCTTAGATCAAGTTTTGACACATTTTGGCCCTTTAGGTCAAAATGGGTCAACTTTTTCAAGTGGGCCAATTGGGCTAGGTTAGGCTCAAATGTTGGCTATATCAAGTTCAAACATAAGTCATGAGTGAACTTAGATCAATGGTTTCAATCAATTTGGCCTATTGTAAAATTTGGCTATGTAAGGTTTCATTTTATTTTAAGTGTTGACTTGGTCAACCCTTAGGTTTGACTTGGTTTGACCCAATTTGGTTGATTGATCATCCCATGATGATTGTTGATCATGATGAGAGGGATATATGAGTTTGGTTCAATCCAATTTGCTTTGGATCAAAATTTGGCTCATAAGGGTACTTTAGGTCACTTTGGGTCAAGTGAGCCTAAGTGGGTCAAATGGCTTGATCAAAGCTTGATTTGAAGTTGATCGATCTTGTATATGGACATATGATTAAAATATAAATCCATTTACAAGTGGTTTGAAGTCAAATGGATTTTGATCCATTTGAAAATTTCATATTCAAAGGAAGAATATGAAGGAGTTTTGGGTTTTGATTGAATGATTGAAGTTTGGATTTATATATGAGCTCATGATTGTAGGATTGATTGAACCATGAGAGAAAATCAAGGATTTGGCTTGATTTGAAATTGTTTTGACTAAGTTCAAGATTTTGACTTGAAAGGCTTAGATTGGATTTTGAGTGGATTTGAGTTTAATTTTTGGAATTGGTTTTGATTGTTTGAATTATATTTCATTTATATATGTGAATATAAATGAGAATATAAATCGATCATGAAAAAAATTCAAGGATTTGAAGTGGTTTAATCATGATTTAGGTTAAATCCATTAAAGGGAATGTAAGGATTTAAAGCAATTTTTAAATTGAAATTTAATTTTTGGATTGGATTGGATTGATTTATATTTATATTTCATTTATATATGAGAATATAAATGAGAATACAAATAAGTTTTGAGAAAATCCCATGAGTTTGAATAGGTTTGATCAAGATTTAGGTTAAATCCATTAAAGAATTTAATGGATTTAAGAAAAAATTTCAAATTTTAAATTTAGAATTTAATTTGAGGGTTTGATTTGATTGATTTATATTTATATTTAATTTATATATGAGAATATAAATAAGTTTTGAGAAAATCCCAAGGTTTTGAAAAGGTTTGATCCAGGTTTAGGTTAAATTTTGGCTAAGTCCTTTAATGAAAAATTAAAGAGACTTAAGAAAATTTTCATGAATTAATTTTGAATTTTGAATTTGATTTGATGGCTTTGAATTTATATTTCATATATATATATATGAATATAAATGAGAATATAAATGGATTATAAGAAAATCTCAAAGATTTGAATAGGTTTAGATCATAGTTTTGGTTAAGTCATTAAGGAAGGTTACTTAGCAAAATGAACAAGAAATTTTGATGGATTTTGATCATGGGTTTCAATCATAGATTTCAATCATGGATTTCAATCATATGAGTTTGAATTTGGTGAAAATCAAATAGAATTGATTTGAGTTTGACTTGAAAGAAGGAAAGTGAGGAATGGTTTAAGCTAAGGGTAGGAAAATTTTCCTAACAAGGCATGACCTACTCCTGGCTAAAACCTTTTAAGTATTCTAGGGCTAGAGTGTCCACCTAATCACTAGAAATGTCTTAAGACTAAGGAACTCTTAAAATCTAAGAGAAGTCCTATGTCAAGATGGAGGTTGAGAGCTCATTCTAAAATAGGTCAACAATGATCAACAGTGAGCTCATTTAATCTAGCACCTAGATTAGCAAGATAATCAACACAAGCATTAAGTGATTTCCTTTGGAAGAAGGAAAGCCTTTACCCCACATCAAAAGAATCTAGCAGAATGAAGTTTTTTAGAATTCTCAGTAACATAGATAGGGATAATGTTATTCCAAAGTTTAAAAAAAGACATTACAAAAAACCATGAGCATCTCAATATGATTAACCTTTTAAGAATAAAATCACCATTATGACTAAAAGAATACTTGTTAGAAATGATAGAATGTTAGTAATTTATCCAAAAAAATAAGAACTAATCTGAGTTTAATCATTCCAATTATTATTAATCCAAAGAGTTCAGTTTAATATTGTTAAATAGATAATAAATCATTAATAGAACCTACCAATAATTTTTGAAAAAAAGATGATCAAATTTATACCATAGAAATTAGGGATTATTTCATTTGATGGAGCAAATTTTCCAAATGAGTCACATTTATGGGACAAATAAGAGAGGATGTTATCCAAAGTATTAAAGACATAAAATAGCCCAGAGATTATTTTTTTTTAAAATTTCACCAGTTTATGAGAAAATGAATAGCTTCCAATAGACTTATACCAAGCACCTTATGATTTGACATTTATGTCAAAGAAATCAACATCCTTTTAGCGAATAGAATCCAGAAATATTAAGGAGAATCTAATTTTAATAGAATTGGTAGGATGATGGTTTGAATAAGATATAAAGCATCAAATTTAGTACATTAAGCAATAAAAATCACCAAAGGAGAGCAAGTGAAATTCAAATAAATTTTATTAGCAATTTTTTGAATTATCATCAAGAAGATGGGATCTTTTTTGACCTTTGAATGGAGCATAAATATTTAATAGGAGTTATTTGGTGTTTAAAGTTTGATTCTCAGATTATTTTGTTACTATAGATTTTTAGAGGAAATAGAGCAACTCTTGCCACATTAATAGAAGACCACTTTCTTTACCAAAAAATATTTAAGAAATTCTTAATGTTTTTTGATGTGATGGATGGAAGATTACAAAATAATGAAAGTCAAAAAACTAAGATGGGAGGAGTATACCACCAAATTCTAAAGTACATTTGATTTATTATTGAAAGATCATTTAAGCTCTTTGAAGGTATTCCACAAAATAATAAATGGGGAGACAAAGATCATTGTCTCAAATGAAGAAGGAAGAAACCAAGGCCTCACCATTAAGAATATAAAAAACCAAGCATTGTAATACAATTTTAATTGATGGTAAATCAAATTATGAAAAATCCAAACAAATGAAGGATGTTTAAGGAAATCTAGGAGATATTGTCAAAAGGCTTTTTGAAATATCTAATTTAAGGATGTTACCACTTTAGTAGGAAGAAATCATGAATCATATTGAGAAGAAGAATATCAAATATAGATACCCTAAAGCAATTTGGTTTGAGGGAGATAATTAAAAAACAAAAGGACTAAAATATTAGCAAGCATTTTAGCAATCAATTTATGAAAGAAAGTGCAAGAAATAAATTTGAAATCACTCCAAGAATCAATTATCAATTTTTTAGGTATAAGGATAATGGATGAGAAAATCTAAAGAAGAGGATTACTTTAAAGAAATCAACAAGAACATCAATTAAGTCATGCCAAAATTGGCCAACAATCTTTGGAAAAATTGAAATTGGTATAGCCCTCAAAGCAATGAGGGAACAATGTTCATAATTAAGAACTTTACCAATCTTATCTTCCATAGGAAACTAGTAAGCAAATGATTGTCATCATTTGGTAATAAAGGATCAAATGTGAGTTAGAAATAGCATCTAAAGTGTGGCTCTTGCTAAGCATATTTCTAAAATGGTTAATAATAGATTCTTTAATTCATTAGTGTTAGTGATCCAATCTCGATTATCACTTTTAATTTTTTGGATAGAGTTTAAAGCTCTCTTCTTATTGAATAAAGCATGAAAATATGTATTTCTATCCCATCAATATGTTTACTAGCGACTTTTTTGCTAATAAGTTTCTTCCATATTCGATAGTTAACTAGATTATCTTTGGCTTCATTCAAATCCTTGACGAAGAATCATCAAATAACATTTTCAAGATTATAAACCAAAAGCTCCATATTTTTGATATTACAAAGAGATTTTAAAATAATGCTTGTTCCACCAAACTAGGCTTTATTTAAGCCTTTTAAGCTTAAACCATAATCTAATCATTCCCTAACTAGTTGTCGGGTGTGAAGGGGCAACCCAATTAGTGGCAACAACTTTTAAAAAAATTGAGGTCTTTGAATCCACATATTTTGAAATCAAAGAAGAAGAGGAAGATAATCTTTAGAGTTATGTTTAAACTAAAAAATAGGTGCATGATCACAAAGTTTTACTCAAATGTTCACAGAGGTAAGAGGCCATTGATTAATCCAATGAGAGTTAAAAAGTATTCTATCAAGGCATTGCCAAAGTTTTGAGTTGTGCCAAGTGTAATTAGATCTAGTAAAACCAATGTCAATAAGGTTGCAATCGAGAATCATATTAGAAAATTCTTCCATAGAATGAATATTGGGAGAGCAACCACCCCTTCTTTCGAGGAAGAAAGGATAGTGTTGAAATCAACCCCAACCGACCAAGGTTTCTTAGCAGGTTAAAGAAAAACTTCTCAAATAGTCCCAAAGAATATTCTACCAATTTAAAGGAAGCATAATTAAAGAGCCCAAAATCACCAAAAGTGATTTGAACATTAAAAACTTGTTGAAGATCATCTAAGATGGAAACATTTAAGGAATTATTCCAAAAAACACCAAATTTTATTACTGGTATTAGAGAAAAAATTATTAAAATTGAGCATTCTAGCAACATGATTGATCTTAGATGCATGCATGAGAGGTTCAATAATAACAAGTAAAGATATATTGTTAATACGGTAGAGACTTCTAACACAATTATGGACAATGAGGGTTCTAAACCCTCGAACATTCCAAATAAGAGAATTAAATATAAGAAAAATATTAAATAAAATGAAGGGAAACAAGAAAATAAAGGGTTTAGAAAGTAAACAACCTCTCCAATGCTAAAAGACCATTATTTATGAGAGGATGAACCATCTAGTAGATGCAGTGAGTTAATGGAAACATTTTTGATTTGAAAGATTTCTTTTTTGAAAATAGTTTGGAATGTTTGATTTTTTATCCAAAGTATCACCATCGAAGGGGTGATTAGAGGTATTAATAATAGGATCGTAGAATCCGAACATTTCTAATCAGAACTTCCACTTCTTCAATTTCAGGATTAAGCTACAAAGTGGGATTAGAATGAATGTCAATCTTAGGATTGGGAGAAGGAGAGGAAGTAGTACCATTTAGAGCACAAATACCAATGTCAGATTCTGAGTTTTGTTCCAAATTTTCAACTTTATTCAAATTTTCATTCAAATTATCATTAAAATTCTCATGCTCATCAATTACAAGAGGAAACCTAAATAGATTCATTTGTGAGGGAATCAACTTTTTTTCAGCCTCTTTTAGTTTTGAATTATCCTGAAAAGGCAAGTTATTATGTAGAGAAGGATTTATTGACAAACCATCAGATTCAACATTAGTAATATCTTTAACTTGATCAGATTGAGTGGTGGGAGTAGCATTATTGAGAACATTACCATTTGAGTTGGCTTTGGGCACATCAATAGGTTTATTGACTTTATCATTAGGAAGAGTAGAGTTAGGATCATTCAAAATTTTCTTTTTTAGATGTGGGTTAAGAACAAAACACTTGGAGTTATCATGCCCTTGAATTTTTAAGTGTGAACAAAAAACTGGAAAGTTTTCAAATTCAACCTTTTGAAAATAACCAAACTTTTCTGAACCAATCCTGACTTCCTTATGATGTTTTTTAGAACTATCAAGTTCAACCAATATATGAGCAATAGAAGGATGGGATGTCATAGTGGTGGCCTGATCAATTTGAAGCGGTATTGAAAGAGCCCAAGTAAATAAAACTTGATGAGTAACATAGTGAATCCTCATATTGAGAAAAGCCAACCACACAGGAACAATCGGTGAATCTTTTTTTTGTCAAAAAGGGGAGACCACTTCAAAAGTTGCATTTGAAATTCAATACAAAATAAGATCGATGAGAGAAAACCCTTGAGTAATCCAAATCATTTATGTTGAATCAAAACATGTCTAGGATTGATCAAACCAATAGAGAAAGCACCTGAGAGTTTAAGGTTGTGAAAAAAAGAATGAATTTTGTCCAAATTCGGATGGCACAAAGAAAATTTACCAACCAAAGTAAATTCCAAAGGCTTTGCAAGCTTAACAACATCAAGATCCGAACACATGATCGCAAGGGTGCCACGAAATGAAGTCAAAATCAGATTCACCAGAATCGGGAAGAGGAAAGGCTCTTACGGATAGAGCATCCTTAAAGGATTTAATAGCCACAATAGGAGGGACATTAGATTGGAATACCTAAGAAATCAGATGCCTAAGGTGCATCGAAAAGGATAGAGCGCTATAGGGTCACAGCACCATCTTCAAGGTACACAACATCACCAAACCGTGAAGAAAACTCAAAGGGAAAAACAATCAGAGCAGGAAGGAGGTTTTAGTTTTTATTTTATTTTTTAAAATTTTTTTTAATTAATTAATTTATTTTATTTATTTATTTATTTTTTATTATTTTATTATTTTTATTTTATTTTATTTTTTTAGTTTTTTTTATTATTTTTTTTAGTTTTTTTAGTTTTTTTTAAGTTTTATTAGTTTTTTTAGGTTTTTTATTTTCTTTAGTTATATATTTTTTATTATTATTTTTTTAGGGTTTAAGGTTTAGGGTTTAGGGTTTAGGGTTTATGGTTTATGGTTTAGGGTTTAATATGTTTAGGGTTTTAGGGTTTAGGATTTAGGATTTAGGGTTTAGGGTTTAGGGTTTAAGTTTTAGGTTTTAGGTTTAGGGTTTAAGTTTTAGTTTATGGTTTAGGGTTTAGAGTTTAAGGTAGCACCCCAATTTTTCTAAGGCACAAGTGATGAGATAGATAAAAAATGAGCACCCATAGAGCAAATGAAAAACCCTAGGTAAGTAGAACCATCTATAATGTAATGACACAGTTCCATAAGTAGCAAATCAGATCGATCATTCTTTAATTTCTCTAGTTCTGATCAGAACCACCCCTCTCAGTAGCGGATTGCCATCATATCCCATCTTTCCTCCATATGATTGTAACCTCAGTCCTCCCTCTTCCAAATCTACTTGACCACCACCTCCATATCCACCAGCACCTCACATCCCCACCACCATTGATAACCACGCCTCCATCTTTGCCTCCACTAGATCTAGATTGAGCAGTTGGTGATGTTCTGCCATCAAGATTACCCATTCTTAAGGTTTAGAGTTAGTTTAGGGTTTGGGGTTATGGGTTAGGTTTAGGGTTTGGGGTTTTGGGGTTTAGAGTTTTTTTAGGGTTTAATTTTAGGGTTTTGGGGTTTAGGGTTTAGGATTAGGGTTTAAGTTTAGCATTAGTTTTTGGGGTTTAGGGTTTATAATTTAGGGTTTAGGATTTTTATTTAATTTAAGAAAATGATAGGTTTATATTTATTTAGTTTATTTTTATTTATTTGAGTTTATTTTATTTTTTTATTTATATTTAGGTTAATTTTTATTTTTATTTAGTTTAGTTTATTTATTTTTGGTTTATTTATTTTAGTTTAGGTTTGTTATTTGATTTTTATTTTTATTTTATTTTTAAGGTTTAGGTTTTATTTTTTATTATTAGGTTTAGGTTTAGGTTTTTATTATATTTTTCTTGGTTTAGGTTTTAGGTTTTTATTTTAGATTAATTTTTAGGTTTTATTTTTTTATTTAAGTTTAGGTTTATTTTAAGTTTATTTTACTTTATTTAGTTTAGGTTTAGGTTTAGGTTTAGTTTATTTTAGGTTTAGGTTTAGATTTTATTTATTTTAATTTATTTTAGTTTAGGTTTAGGTTTTCTTTTGGTTTAGGGTTTAGGTTTTATTTTTTATTTTTTCAAGTTTTATTTTTAGGTTTATTTTTTAAGTTTAGGTTTTTATTTAGTTTTTATTTTATTTTATTTTATCTTTATTATAGGTTTAGATTTTATTTTATTTTTTATTTTATTTTATTAATTTAGTTTAGGTTTTATTTATTTTATTTTAGTTTAGTTTTATTTTTTTTTATTTTATTTTCTTTTAGGTTTAGGTTTAGGTTTAGATTTTTTTTATGTTTTATTTTATTATATTTTTTATCTTATTTTTGGTTTGGTTTATTTTATTTATTTTATTTTTAGGTTTTATTTAGTTTAGGTTTAAGTTTTTAGCTTTTTAGTGTTTGGGGTTTAGGTTTTAAGGTTTTGGGTTAGTTTAGTGTTTAGGGTTTAGGGTTTAGGGTTTAATTTTTAGGTTTAGGGTTTAAGTTTTAGTTTAGGGTTTAAGGTTTTTTTAACAGAGAATAAATTCATATTCAACATTTCTTCTTTTGATTTCATCAACCAAGTAGCACCCCAAGTTTTCCAAGACACAAGCGGACATAGATAAAAATGAGCACCCATAGAGAAAATCAAAACCTTAGATATGTAGAATCATTTATCTTTGTAAAGACATAGTTAAGTAGCAGTGGATCGGTATTCTTGGTTTCTAATTCCCATTAGAACCACCCACTCTCGGTAGTGGGATCACCATCATATCCAATCTCTCCCTTGCCACCGCCCATTGTAACCTCCATCTCTCCTCCCACCAGATAACCACCACTTCTCCACCCCACCTCCATATCCACAAGCACCTCAGATCCCCCCACCACTGATGCGCCTCCACCTTGCCTCCAGATAGATCTTGGTGACTTAGTTGGGTGATGTTCATCAGGTTCTTCCCATTCTTAGGGTTTAGGTTAGTTTAGGATTTAGGGTTTAGGGTTAGTTTAGGTTTAGGGTTTAGGTTTAGTTAGGTTTAGGGTTTATTTTAGGGTTTAGGGTTTAGTTTAGGGTTTTATGGTTTAGGTTTAGGGTTAGGTTTAGATTTTAGGGTTTATTTAGTTTAGGGTTTAAGGTTAATTTTAGGGTTTAGGTTTTGGATTTAGGGTTTAGTTTTTTTAAAATCAAGTTGAAGGTTTAGGTTTATTTAGTTTAATTTTTTATCTATTTGACTTTTTTTATTATTTTATTTTTTTATTTAGGTTAATTTTTTATTTAGTTTATCTTATTTATTTTTTAGTTTAGGTTTTATTTTAGTTTATTTTTGGTTTAGGTTTATTTTTTAGTTGAGTTTTATTTTTATTTTATTTTTTAGGTTTAGGTTTTATTTTTTTTAGGTTTAGGTTTAGGTTTTTATTTTATTTTTTTAGGTTTAGGTTTTATTTTATTTTAGCTTTATTTTTATTTTATTTTGAGTTTAGGTTTAGGTTTATTTTAGTTTATTTTATTTTATTTTGTCTAGATTTAGGTGTAGGTTTAGTTTATTTGAGGTTTAGGTTTAGGTTTTATTTATTTTTGTATAGTTTATTTTAGATTAGGTTTAGGTTTATTTTATTTTGTTTATTTTATTTTTATTTTAGGTTATGGTTTTATTTTTTAGTTTAGGGTTTATGTTTTATTTTTTATTTGTTTTTAGGTTTATTTTTTAGGATTAGTTTTTATTTAGTTTTTATTTTATTTAATTTTAGGTTTATTTTATTTTTATTTTACATTTAGTTTTTATTTTATTTAGGTTTTTTATTCTTAGGTTTATTTTATTATTTAATTTAGTTTAGGTTTTATTTATTTTAATTTTTTTTAAGTTTAGGTTTAGATTTTTTAGTTTTATTTTAATTTAATTTTTTATTAGGTTTAATTTAATTTATTTATTATTTTATTTAGTTTAGGTTTATTTATTTTATTATTAGGTTTTATTTAGTTTTAGGTTTTGTTTTAGATTTTTAGGGTTTAGGGTTTAGGGTTTAGGGTTCATGGTTTTAGGGTTTAGGGATTTAGGGTTTAGGGTTTAGGGTTAGGGTTTAGGTCTTAGGGTTTAGGATTTTGACTTTAGGGTTTAGGTTTTGATTTAGGTTTAAGTTTAGGGTTGGTTTAGGTTTTAGGGTTTAGGGTTTAGGGTTTAGGAGTTTAGGGTTTAGGGTTTTAGTTTAGGGTTAGGGTTTAGGGTTTTATTTGGTTTAGGTTTAGGTTTAGAGTTTATGGTTTAGGGTTTTAGGGTTTATTTAGGTTTAGGTTTAGGTTTAGTTTAGGTTTAGCATTAGAGTTAGTTTTATGGTTTAGGGTTTATGATTTAGGGTTTAGGGTTTAGGGTTTAGGGTTTAGGGTTTCTTTTAAACTTAGTAAACTGGTAGGTATAGGTTTATTTAGTTTATTTAGATTATTTATATTTTATTTATTTTATTTTATTTTATTTAAGTTTATTTATTTAGTTTAGGTTTTCATTTTAGTTAATTTTTAGGAATAGATTTATGTTTATGCTTATTTTTTTTAGTTTTATTTTATTTTATTTTAGGTTTATTTTTTATTTTTATTTTTTATTTAGGTTTAGGTTTTACTTTATTTCTTTTGGGTTTAGGTTTTAGGTTTTATTTTAGGTTTATTTTTATGTTTTATTTTTTAGGTTAGGTTTAGATTTATTTTTAGTTTATTTTATTTTATTTAGTTTAGGGTTTAGGTTTATTTTATTTTATTTTATTTAGTTTAGTTTATTTTCGTTTAGGTTTAGGTTTATTTTATTTTGTTTATTTTAGGTTTACATTAGGGTTTAGATTTTATTTTTTTATTTTTTATTTTATGTTTGATTTAATTTTTATTTTTTTTTAGTTTATTTAGTTTTTATTTTATTTTATTTTAAGTTTATTTTATTATCATTTTACGTTTAGTTTTTATTTTATTTAGGGTTTTTATTTTTAGGTTTATTTTATTTTTTAGTTTAGTTTAGGTTTTTATTTATTTTATTTTAGTTAATTTTATTTATTTTATTTTATTTTTTGATTAAGTTTAGGCTTAGGTTTAGGTTTAGGTTTTAGTTTAGGTTTTTATTTTATTTTATTTTATTTTATTTTTTACATTTAGATTTTCATTTATTTTATTTTTTATTTTTATTTTGTTTATGTTTAGGTTTTTAGGTTTTTAGGGTTTAGGGTTTGGGGTTTGGGGTTTACAGTTTAGGGTTTAGGGTTATAGGTTTATAGGTTTAGAGTTTAGGGTTTAGGGTTTAGGGTTTAGGGTTTAGGTGTTTAGGGTTTAGGGTTTTGGGATAGGTTTAAGGTTTTGAGTTTTGAGTTTAGGGTTTAGGTTTATTTTAATTTGTTTATTTTAGGTTTAGGTTTTATTTTTATATTTATTTTTAGGTTTATTTTTTTGGTTTAGGTTTTATTTAGTTTTTATTTTATTTTATTTTAGGTTTATTTTAGTTTTATTTTACCATTAGTTTTTATTTTAATTAGGTTTTTTATTTTTAGGTTTATTTTATTTTTTTGGTTGAGTTTAGGTTTTTATTTATTTTATTTTAGCTTAGTTATTATTATTTTATTTTATTTTTATGATTACGTTTAGGTTTAGGTTTTTTATTTATTTTATTTTTAGGTTTTATTTAGTTTAGGTATAGGTTTTTATGGTTTAGGGTTTAGGGTTTAGGGTTTGGGGTTTAGGGTTTAGGGTGTAGGGTTGCAGGTTTTAGGGTTGAGGGCTTAGGGTTTAGGTTTAGGATTTAGGGTTTATGAATTAGGGTTTTAGGGTTTAGGGTTTAGGGTTTAGAGTTTATTTAATTTTCTTTTTTTATTTATTTTAGTTTATTTTATTTTTTATTTTTATTTAGGTTTTTTTATTTTTATTTAGATTAGTTTATTTATTTTTGGTTTATTTAATTTAGTTTAGGTTATTTATTTTAGTTTATTTTTTAGGTTAAGGTTTATGTTTATGTTTATGTTTATCTTTTAGTTTAGTTTTATTTTTATTATATTTTTTAAGTTTATGTTTTATTTATTATTTTTAGGTTTAAGTTTTAGGTTTTTATTTTAGGTTTTATTTTTTAGTTTAGGTTTCAAATTATTTTGGTTTTCTTAGGGTTTATGTTTAGGTTTAGTTTTGTTTATTTTAGGTTTAGGTTTTGGTTTTATTTTTTTAGTTTACTTTATTTTAGTTTAGGTTTAGATTTATTTTAATTTTATTTTAAGTTTTGGTTATTTTTAGGTTAGGGTTTAGGTTTTATTTTTATTTATTTTTAGGTTTATTTTTTAAGTTTAGATTTTTATTTTATTTTATTTTAGGTTTATTTTATTTTTATTTTTGGTTTAGTTTTTATTTTATTTAGGTTTTTTATTTTTTTACTTTAATTTAGGTTTTTATTTATTTTATTTTAGTTTTGTTTTTATGTTTTATTTTATTTTCTTTTAAGTTTAGGTTAGGTTTTCTTTTTATTTTATTTTGGTTTAGGTTTTTTATTTATTTTATTTTTAGATTTTATTTAGTTTAGGTTTAGGTTTTTAGCTTTCTAGGGTTTAAAGTTTAGGGTTAGTTGAGGGTTTAGAGTTTAGGGCTTAGGGTTTGGGGTTTAGGGTTTAGGGTTTAGGGTTTAGGGCTTAGGGTTTAAGGTTTAAGTTTGGGTTTAGGGTTTAGGGTTTAGGGTTTTAGGGTTTTAGGGTTTTAGGGTTTAGGGTTTAGGTTTTAGGTTTAGGGTTTAGGATTTTTGGTTTTTATAATCGAGAACAAATTCACATTCAACCTTTCTTTTTTTTTGATTTGATCAACCAAGTAACACACCATGTTTCTAAGACACAAGCAAATATAGATAAAAAAATAAACGTAGCAAATCAAAATCCTAGATAACTAGAACCATCTCTAAAGACAGTTAGTAAGTAGCGGTCAGTCGGTCATTCTTGATTTCTAATTCCCATCAAAATAACCTCGGCCTCTAGACTAGCAGGATCCACCATTATATCCTCGATCTCTCCCTCTGCCACCACCATGGCTGTAACCTCCATCTCCTCCCACCTCCATAACCACAATCACAACCATCTCCATTTTCACCACCACCTCCAGATCTCTCACCACCAATGCGATAATCTTCTCCTCCACCTCCGCTTTCGCCTCCTGCTAGATCTAGACTGTGCATGGTTATAGGTGATGTTCCTGCCATCAAGGCCTTGCCCATTCTTAGGGTTTAGGTTTATTAGGTTTTAGGGTTTAGGTTTATTTTTTATTTTATTTAGTTACCTTAAGTTTAGGCTTAGGGTTTGGGGTTTAGGGTTTAGGGTTTAAGGTTAAGGTTTAGGGTTTAGGTTTTAAGGTGTAGGGTTTAGTTTATGGTTTAGGGTTTAGGGTTTTAGGGTTTATGCTTTTAGGGTTTAGGATTAGGGTTTAGGGTTTAGGGTTTAGGGTTTAGGGTTTATGGTTTGGTGTTTAGAGTTTTGGGTTTAGGGTTTAGGGTTTAGGATTTTGGTTTTAGGTATAGGGTTCAGGTTTTAGTTTAGGGTTAATGGGTTTTTGGTTTTTTTTTAAGAAGAAATTTAGATTCAACATTTTTTCTTTTTGATTTCATCAACCAAGTAACACACCAAGTTTTTTAAGACACAAGCAATGACATAAATAAAAAATTAGCATGCATAGAGCAAATCAAAAACCCTAGATAATTGGAACCGTCTCTACTATAAAGACACAGCTCCATAAGTAGCAAATCAGATTGGTCGTTCTTCAGTTTCTCCAGTTCCCATCATAACCACCCGGCATCTCGAGTAGCGGGATCCACCATTACATCCTCAATCTCTCCCTCCATCACCACACGGTTGTAACCTCCATCGCTCCTCCCACCTCCATAACCACCACTACTCCGACCACCACCTCCATATTCACCAGCACCTCCAGATCCCCCACCACCACTTGTGATGCGCCTCTCCTCCACCTTTGTCTCCTTGCGGATCTAAAGCGAGCTTGGTTGACAGTGATGTTCCTAATGTCAACGTTATGCCCATTCTTAGGGTTTAGGTTTAGGTTTAGGCTTAGGCTTATTAGGTTTTAGGGTTTAGGTTTATTTTTTAATTTATTTAGTTACTTTAGGTTTAGGTTTAGGGCTTGGGGTTTAGGGTTTAGGGTTTAGGGTTTAGAGTTTAGGATTTAGGGTGTATGGTTTTTTAGGGTTTAGGGTATAGGGTTAGGTTTAGTAGGTTTAGGGTTTAGGGTTTAGGATTTAGTGTTAGTTTTAGGGTTTAGTGTTTAGGGTTTAGGATTTAGGGTTTAGGGGTTTTTTTAAATTAAGTAAACCGATGGGTTTAGGTTTATTTAGATTATTTTTTATTTAATTTTTTTTTATTTAGGTTTATTTTCTAATTTTATTTAATTTAGTTTATTTATTTTAGTTTATTTTTTTTAGGTTTAGGTTTATTTTTTAGTTGAGTTTTATTTTTAATTTATTTAGGTTTAGCTTTTATTTTTTATTTTTTGGTTAAGGTTTAGGTTCTTATTTTTTTTTTTAGGTTTTGGTTTTATGTTTTTATTTTAGGTTTATTTTTAGGTTTTATTTTTTAGTTTAGGTTTAGGTTTATTTTTAGTTTATTTTACTTTATTTACTTTAGGTTTAGATTTAGGTTTAGTTTATTTTAGGTTTAGGTTTAGGTTTTATTTATTTTAGTTTAGTTTATTTTAGTTTTATTATAAGTTTATTTTATTTTGTTTATTTTATTTTTGTTTTAGGTTTAGGTTTTTTTTACATTTTAGGGTTTAGGTTTTATTTTGTATTTATTTTTAAGTTTTATTATTAGGTTTATTTTTTAGGATTTGGTTTTTTTTTATTTATTTTATTTTTATTTTATGTTTAGTTTTTATTTTATTAAGGTTTTTTATTCTTAGGTTTATTTTATTTTATAGTTTAGTTTAGGTTTTTCTTTATTTTATTTTAGTTTATTTTTATTTTTTATTTTATTTTATTTTTATGTTTAGGCTTAGGTTTCAGTTTAGGTTTGTATATTTTATTTATTTTATTTATTTAGGTTTAGGTTTTTTATTTATTTTATTTTTAGGTTTATTTAGTTTAAGTTTAGGTTTTTTAGGTTTTTAGGATTTAGGGTTTAGGGTTTTAGGTTTAGGGTTTTAGGGTTTAGGGTTTAGGGTTTAGGGTTTAGGGTTAGGGTTTAGGGTTTAGGGTTTAGTGTTTAGGCTTTTGGGTTTAGTATTTTTAGGGTTGAGGGTTTAGGGTTTAAGATTAGCTTTGGGTTTATGGTTAGTTTAGGGTTTAGGGTTTAGGGTTTAAGGTTTAGGGATTAGGTTTTAGGGTTTAAGGTTTTTAGAGTTTATGGTGTAGGGTTTAGGGTTTAGGGATTAGGCTTTAGGGTTTAAGGTTTTGAGGTTTAGGTTAGTTTAGGGTTTAGGGTTTTTAGGGTTTAGGGTTTAGGATTTAGGGTTGTAGGTTTAGGGTTTAGGGTTTAGGGTTAGTTTTAGGGTTTAGGCTTTAGGGTTGAGGGCTTATGAATTAGGGTTGAGGGATTTAAAAAAAAAATTAAGCAAACCAGTAGGTTTAGGTTTATTTAGTTTATTTTCTATTTAATTTTGGACTATTTATTTATTTATTTATTTTAGTTATTTTTTATGTTTAGGTTTAGTTTTATGTTTATTTTTTAATTTAGTTTTATTTTATTTTATTTTATAGGTTTTGGTTTTATTTTTTATTTTTTTGTTTAAGTTTATTTTCATTTTATTTTTTTAGGTTCAGATATTTGGTATTTATTTTAGGTTTACTTTTAGGTTTTATTTTTGTAGTTTATGATTAGCATTATTTTTAGTTTATTTTATTTTATTTAGTTTAGGGTTTAGCTTTAAGTTTTATTTATTTTAGTTTAGTTTATTTTAGTTTAGGTTAAGGTTTATTTTATTTTGTTTATTTTAAGTTTAGGTTTTTTTTTAGTTTAGGGTTTATGTTTTATTTTTAATTTATTTTTAGGTTTATTTTTTTGGTTTAGGTTTTTATTTAGTTTTTATTTTATTTTATTTTAGGTTTATTTTATTTTTATTTTACGTTTAGTTTTATTTTATTTAGGTTTTTTTATTTTTAGGTTTATTTTATTTTTTAGTTTAGTTTAGGTATTTATTTATTATATTTTAGTTTATTTTTTATTTTTTATTTTATTATTTTAGGTTTTGGTTTGGGTTAATGTTTAGGTTTAGGTTTAGGTTTTAATTTAGGTTTTGATTTTATTTTATTTTTTTTATTTTATTTAGGTTTAGGGTTTTTTATTTACTTTACTTTTAGGCTTTATTTAGTTTAGGTTTAGGTTTTTAGGTTTTCAGGGTTTAGGGTTTAAGGTTTAGGGTTTAGGGTTTAGGGTTTATGGTTGTAGATTTTAGGGATTAGGGTTTAGGGTTTGGGTTTGGGTTTTGGGTTTTGGGTTTTGGGTTTAGAATTTAGGGTTTAGGGTTTTATGATTTAGGGTTTGGGGTTTAGGATTTATGGTTATAAGTTTAGGGTTTAGGGTTTTATTTATTTATTTATTAAATTTTTTTATTTTTTAAATTTTTTTAAATTAAGTATACTCGTAGGTTTAGGTTTATTTAGTTTATTTATTTTAGTTAATTTTTTTTAATTTATTATTTAGGTTTATTTATATTTTTATTTAGTTTAGTTTATTTATCTTAGGTTTATTTATTTTAGTTTATTTTTTTAGATTTAGGTTTAGTTTTAGGTTTATTTTTTTGTTTAGTTATATTTTTATTTTATTTTTTAGGTTTAGGTTTTATATTTTATTTTTAAGTTTAAGTTTAGGTTTTTATTTTTTATTTTTTAGGTTGAGGTTTTAGGTTTTTATTTTAGATTTATTTTTAGGTATTATTTTTTAGTTTAGGTTTAGGTTTATTTTTACTTTATTTTATTTTATTTAGTTTTGATTTAGGTTTAGGTTTAGTTAATTTTAGGTTTAGGTTTAGTGTTTATTTATTTTAGTTTAGTTTATCTTTATTTTCATTTAGGTTTATAATTTTTTTTAGGTTTTGGTTTTTTTAGTTTAGGGTTTAGGTTTTATTTTTTATTTATTGTTAGGTTTATTTTTTTAGGTTTAGCTTTTAATTTTATTTTAGGTTTATTTTATTTTTATTTTAGGTTTAGTTTTTATTTTACTTAAGTTTTTTTATTTTTTTAGTTTAGTTTATGTTTTTATTTATTTTATTTTAGTTTAGTTATTATTATTATTTTATTTTTTTTAGGTTTAGGTTTTAGTTTATGTTTTGATTTTATTTTATTTTTTAATTTTTTATGTTTAAGTTTATTTATTTATTTTTAGGTTTATTTAGTTTAGGTTTAGGTTCTTAGCTTTTTAGGGTTTAGGGTTTAGGGTTTAGGGTTTAGGTTTTAGGTTTTTATTTTAGGTTTTATTTTTTAGTTTAGATTTAGGTTTATTTTTAGTTTATTTTATTTTATTTAGTTTAGGGTTTAGGTTTAGTTTATATTAGGTTTAGGTTTAAGTTTTATTTATTTTAGTTTAGTTTATTTTATTTTAGGTTTAGGTTTATTTTGTTTATTTTATTTTATTTTAGGTTTACTTTTAGTTCAGGGTTTGGGTTTTATTTTTTTATTTCTTCTTAGGTTTTATTTTTAGGTTTAGTTATTTTTTAGTTTTTATTTTATTTTATTTTAGGTTTATTTTATTTTATTTTTTACATTTAATTAATTTTTATTTAGGTCTTAGGTTTATTTTATTTTTTTAGTTTAGTTTATGTTTTTATTTATTTTATTTATTTTATTAGTTTAATTTATTTTATTTTTAGGTTTAGGTTTTTATTTTATTTTATTATTTTATTTTATTTATGTTAAGGTTTTTATTTATTTTATTTTAAGGTTTTATGTTGTTTAGGTTTAGGTTTTTTAGGTTTTTAGAGTTCAGGGTTTAGGGTTTATGGTTTAGGGTTTAAGGTTTTAGGGTTTAGGGTTTTACAACTTAGGGTTTAGGGTTTGGGTTTAGTGTTTAGGTTTAGGGTTTAGTGTTTAGGGTTTAGGGTTAGCTTGGGTTTAGGGTTTTAAGTTTAGGTTTAGGGTTTTTTAGGTTTAGGGTTTTAGGTTTAGGGTTTAGGGTTAGTTTAGGGTTTTAGGCTTTAGGCTTTAGGGTTAGGGTGAGGGTTTAGGGTTTAGGGTTGTAGGTTTATGGTTTAGGGTTTAGGGTTAGTTTTATAGTTTAGGGTTTAGGGTTTTTTAAAAATTAAGCAAACCGGTAGGTTTAGGTTTATATAGTTTATTTCATTTATTTTTTATTTATTTTTAGTTTATTTTTTTTTTTATTTTATTTAGGTTTTTTTATTTAGTTTAGTTTATTTATTTTAGTTTAGGTTTTTTATTTTAGTTTTTTTTAGGTTTAGTTAATGTCTAGTTTTTAGTTTAATTTTATTTTTATTTTATTTTTTAGGTTTAGGTTTTATTTTTTATTTTTAGGTATATGTTTAGGTTTTCTTATTTTATTTTTTTAGGTTTAGGTTTTAGGTTTTTATTTAAAGTTTATTTTTAGGTTATTTTAAGTTTAGGTTTAGGTTTATTTTTAGTTTATTTTATCTTATTTAGTTTAGGGTTTAGGTTTAGTTTATTTTAAGTTTAGGTTTAGGTTTTATTTATTTTAGGTTTAGGTTTTGGTTTTATTTATTTTAGTTTAGTTTATTTTAGTTTAGCTTTATGTTTACTTTATTTTGTTTATTTTAGTTTAGGTTTTTTTTTAGTTTAGGGTTTAGATTTTATTTTTTTTATTTATTTTAGGTTATTTTAGGTTTAGGTTTTATTTAGTTTTTATTTTATTTAGGATTTTGTGCACCATCCTTCAAGATCTTTGATGGCGGTGGGAGCCGATAACACATTACACACTTTAGAGTTTTGGTGACACATGGCAGATAGACTTCTTAGCCTTTAGTTAGCTCATGTGTTGCATTTGATTGGTATATAACTCCAATGGTTGGTGAATACTTTTGCTTGGAGCACCTCTTCATCAAAAGGTTTGTTGGAGCTCGAGAGGGTCACTAGGGACCTCATTATGGAGAAATAGAAACTGAGTCCTTTGTTGATTACATCCTCATGTGGCATCGAGCAAGAAATGGAAACCACTATAATCCAACTTCTCAAAAATATCCATGGCGGTCGCCTTCATTCTTAAGGGCTTTAACAAGATATTTGAGAAATTAATCAACAAGGTGGCTAGCCAACAGGAAGCTAAGCTTGTCATTTCGACCAATCATCTAGGCAAACGAGAAGGTGTTTGAGAAGAAGCCGGAGAATTATGTGGTGAGAGAGGAAGCGGAGTAGAGTTGGTATAAGAAGTATAAGCTCAGAACCTCCTTTGCCACTTCCTCTTCCACCACCTTACCATCATCTACCGCCACCACAATGGCCATTTCCACCACCTCTGACCTACCCAAGGTGGTATTCATATCCATCTAGGTTGCTACTTTCCACCTACTCTTGCCGATAGATTGAATAAGCCATATTCATTCAAGAGGGGTAGTTAGGAAATTCTTTAAGAATCTCTTAAAAACGACTTTCAGTTAGAAGGGAGGAGGCGGGCAATGATCTAGCTAATGCCCCAACCATGTTGGCCATGTCTTAGATTGTATCACTTTTAAGGACTAGCTTGAGCACAAATACAAGTTGAGCCATAGTTATCCCTAAGGAATACTTATTAGAACAACCATCCGTTCATTAGAGCAATCCTTGGGGATACTTGTGATCTTCTTAAGACCAAAGAAGGTTAGTATATCTCCCTATTCCAAACTTCTAAGAAGATCATTTCTAAGATCAAGAAGCTTTCCTTGTAGGTTCCTGAAGTAGCTCAAACCTCCAACACCAAGGAAGGTTTTGGTTGCAAGGATAACTTCGGGAAGGTGATAGCAGAGACTCACCATACTTGCCCGGGATAGTCTAGTAGCATAGCCACCATCTAAGTCTAGTATTCCCTCCACCGTTACAGCTACCACCTCTTATGCTAGCTCCTCTTTTATCGACAGGAGCGTTGTATATAAGGATAAGGGCACTAAATCTCTTACTCTTCTTATATTACTTGATTTCTATCATCCACCTAAATAAAATTAATGAAGAAAGTTGATTCTACTAATATATTGTCTACTTTTAATGCACTTGATTTTATTCCAATTGAAATCTCTCCGAGTCTAAATAAAAATAATAGCTCCAGTTTTGATCCTTTCCTCGATTCAAAGTGGGATGATCCTTCTCAATCAATTGGTTCCTCTTGAGATTGACTTGGAGAACTAACTCGAGGATCCCATGGAGAAGCTGTAGGTATGTAAGAAAGTAAACTTTCCATAAGCTCATCATTCCTAGAAGTCACTAAAGTCAACCCAAGATGGCAAAGTTCTACCCTGGTAGTGCCTCGGATAAGGGTAAGAAAGTCATTAGTTTAGTGAGAGATAGCCCCTCCATAGGATGCTCTCCCATGGATATGCTTATGGAGGACCAAGCTAGAGTTGATCAATGTCTAGCTCACCTTAGAAAGTTTCCACTAAGTTAAGCATATATGCCTTATCTTATTCAAAGAGATGAGGGAATCTCTAATCAAGGCCTTGATCTAGATACATGCTTAGCTCAGCTGACTACTAAAGAGGAGGCATGCCACTCGAAGGACATCTTAGGAGTTACATTCATTAATGAAGACTTACTCATAGGAACCACCAAAAACGCCTCTTTACATTATAGTGGATGTTGGCGGTCTGTATCCGTTGTGGTTGAAGTGTATCACTCATATTATGAGTCTAATAACCCTAGCCTACTAGAGGATCGACATCTCCAAACTCAAAAGAAAGGATGATGTTGAGAGGATTCAATAAATAAGGAGAGGGCTTGTGGTGTTTATTTGGATGTAGGGTGTACTTTTTTGAGGTGCTGGGTATAACATTGAGGTATGATGTACTATTTCAAAAGATAGAGGCATCACCCTACATAGATAATCATGTAATAAAGACTCTAAGGCATGAAATTTCTTAAAATACTCGATTAAAGTAGACAATTATCGGTCCAAAGATTTCATGGTTAGACTATCAAAGGATTGGTTGTATTTGGAAAATCAATTGGGAAAGTTCAAGGAGAAGACTTATTTTTGGAATCCAAATGAAATAAGTAAGAAATGCTCATGATACTAGAAAGCCTAGTGAGCATTCCAATTTATCCTAAGGTTGGGCTTTATAATTTTGAACTTGAAGAGATTTATATGTTTTGAGTTGAAATTTAATTAGATTACTAGTGCTTATAATCCACCAACATAAGGTTGTGGGAATGCCTAAGAGGTGAGGATTTATGCTCATTGAAGGAAATATACCTTGGATCCTAAATCTAGGGAGCTTTAGTTGAGCTAAATCTAAGCGACTGGTGGACATAAGGGTTTACCTCCACAAGAGAGAATAAATTGTCTAACTTCTGGACTTATAACTGCCTAGAGTGGTTGCCAGATAACTCCTCTTGCATTTTTAAAACCATGTAGTCCAGTCTTATGAATTGCAAGATAGCTAGGGTAGTTATTTAATTAGAAAGAGACTAAAGTCCTAAACATACTCCCTAAGAGACTAGAGCATGAGTGGTATGAGCATATGAATTAATCTATAGATGCAAAATCTTTTCAAATTTTATTTCATTTTAGACATCATTTTTTTGAAGGCTTTAGGATTTCTTATGCTTAAATGCATGATAAAATAGGTTATGGATCAAATCGTTAGAAGGTGTTCTCTCCATAAGGGATGCCCTCATAGGTCAAGCATTCCTTTATCGTGCAAAGATGGAGATTCTTCATGTTCAGAGAAAGAATATGCATGATGTGAAACATACAACCATACAACTAAGGGGTTGCTAATTCTTTTAATTATCATATTTATGTCTTAGACTTTATGATGAGGTTATGAGTTGTTTAAAATTTAGTTATGAGAGATTCATTGGGTAGAAAAGTTATTTTTATCCTAAGAGCTTAACCGTATCCAAGCCACACATTAAAGCATCAATCATTTAAAAAACTATGAAAAGCATGCATCCTAATGCACAATGTAAAAAAATATCAAACAATTATATAAACTATTGTAAAAGAATAAAGATCGATGTCGTACCACATACACGAAGGGAGAAAAATGGCAAACTCTACCCTTACAACCTAGAATATGAAAGAATAATTATAATTGTAATAAATCCATGGGGTCTTCTTTCTTCATATCTCCATCTTGATTTGGTTCTTCTTTAATTTGGATGGTGCTTGCTTCAATGACATCACATGGCATCCAGGACAAAGCCTTAGACCTTTGCTCATCATAATCCCTCATAGCACTAATCCTAATTCCTATTGCAAAAATTACATTTCTATGGGAAAAGTAAATCTAACTAGACCTACAAAATAGAGGTTAGCTAAATATACATATAATCCCAAGTAGTTGTATTTATAATTTGGACTTAGCACTCTATACATAGGTAACTAAGCCCACCTATTCTAACTTGGATTATGCTTAAGGCTTTAAGCAACTTGCAAAAAGAGAATTCACATTTATTTTTAAGCATCCTTTAAGCATAATCCCTTGTAGAAAATATGATTAGGCTAATATTGACATATCATCCAGTCTACAAAGCATACACCCTAACATCCAATCTAAAATAATACATCATATAACAAAATATACATCACAACATCCATTGTCCTAACTTAGACCTAAAAGTGGTGACTTAATTCTAATGTGTGTATTAAGGCTTATGTGCTAAGCCTTGTTAGGCATTAGTGTTGTATTTTCAAAGTGTAGAAGGATTCAATTTAACATGAAAGGTTGATTTCACTTGAAGTAGTTTAATTGATTTGAGAATTTTAATTTGTGTTTCCTTTTGTTTAATTTGATTACACTTAACTAAGTGTTATAAGAGAGAAAAAAGAGGATTATCCTCTTTCATCCCTTAAGTCACTTTCTAAAGTATATTGATTTGATTTTGTTCTCTTTAGTAAATGTCTTATTAAATGAATTAATTAATCCAAAGTTTAGGTTCACTTTAAATAATCCTATTCAAAATGAAAGGCATTTTAAGATTAATTTAATTGAATTA
Organism: Cymbidium sinense; assembly: GCA_021442155.1. Taxonomy (NCBI): domain Eukaryota; kingdom Viridiplantae; phylum Streptophyta; class Magnoliopsida; order Asparagales; family Orchidaceae; genus Cymbidium; species Cymbidium sinense. The sequence goes on from CM038214.1 coordinate 174,345,881, forward strand.
CTACACATGACATATATTAAATCATTCCTTTCCATCCCATGTAACATGCATACGATTTAATCCTAAGTGTATCTATACATGCAACATATTTTAGCACACTTAAATGATGAATGTATGTGTATGTTTAGAATTTATATTTTATTTGATTGAATTATTTAAACATATTAATTTAAAAGTTTATCCAAATTCTTATGCAAAAAATATATAAGAATAAAATTAAATAGGCATGTGCCATTGTTAAACCAGGGAAGTGAGGTAATCAAATAACCTCCTTGGAGCTAGCTAAAGCATCATATAATCGAGATGTCCATACTATATACCCATTTGCATTCAAACATATGTAGTGGTATACATGAACATAGGAAGTAAGCTCCAAATCATATGGCTAATTAATTCAACCACTTAGTTAATTATGAATGCATGCAATTTTAATGTAAAATGGGATTTTTATTTAGTAATCACATATATATATATATATATATATATACATGTATGAAGATATAGGCAAGTATGTGTCATTTATTTAGGAAGTGAGGTCAAATGACCTCCTTGTTGCAAACTAAAGTCTTGTATTCCTGAGATTTACAGACTATATACTTGCTTTTCTTGGACACACATGGATGTATACATAAATGAGGGAAAGAAAATCATGCAAAGATTGTATATTTTTTATTGAATCATTTATATATATGAATTAAAGCTCTATCCAAATTCTAATGTTGAAATACATAAGAATGAAATCAAATGGGTACGTGTTGTTGTTAAACCATAGAAGTGAGGTAATCAAATGGCCTCCTTTGGGCTAGCTAAAGCCTCGTGTTCCCAGGATGTCTAGACTATATACCCATTACAATTCGATCTTATATAAATCAACAATTGAATAGAGGAAAAAGAACTCCACATTCATACACTTAAGCTATAAGCACAAGCTTTTCTTATGTATTTATAACTAGCATCATAACACATGTTATTATTCATTAATAAGCTTTTGAAAATACATTTGGATTTAATAGTGATAATAATACATATATTAAATTAAATCAGCTCATGCAAGCTTACATAAAGGAAATCAATTTTATTTTACTTGATTTTAAAAAGATGGATGCATGAATTCAAATGACATACCAAATTTAACATGATTGGAAAGAGGACAATCAAATATAGCATGCGATTCATTCATCCAAACTAGTTCTTAAGGACAATCAAATCAAATAAGATTATTTAAAGTAAACCAAAGCTTCTTTATTAATTAAGTTTTGGATTTGATTTGATTTAAAGAGAAGTGAAATCATCACTTTCTGTTTTAAACCCATTCCCACATTAGTGATTTGATTTAATTTAAGGAAATGTAATTAAGTTTATTTTATGAGTTAATTAAGTTGAATCGTTAATTAGATGAATTATTATTACCTATGTCACCTTAAAGTAATTAACTAAATAATTATGAGCCAAAATGATATGCAAGAAAAATAAACTTGCAATGATCCTAGAAATAAAAGAGGCCTAATACAATTGGCTCATGATTAATAGTTAATTAGATTAAGGGACTTTATTAATTACTCTTATGGTTTTCCACACATGTGGACTAACCATAATTTCATTAAACTCATATAAGTTATTAAATACCTAAAGATCTACCCCATGATTTAATTAATTAAGATATGATGTTTATGATTTCAATTTGATTAAGTGTTTTTAATTAGTTAAATCTTAATTAATTTCATTTTAAAAAAGGGTGAAATGAATTTAGGAAAGGGGTCCCAACCCTATTCCTTACTTCACTTGTTGAACAATGATTAATAAACTTAATTAACCAATTTATTGTTACTATTCATGGGATTAATTAATGATTAACTTAAAAAGAAGTTAAGGTTTAATTAGTCAATTTTCTAATTAAGTGAGCAATAAATCCCAAGAAAATCATAGGAGGTCATCCCAATAAATTTTCCACAAAATTTGGGATTAATTGCTTAAGTAATTAAGCTAATAAAAGAAATTAAACCTTAATTACTATTCAAAATTAATTAAGATTATTTTAATTAATTTTCCTAAATACCTTTAAAATGAGTATTTATTTATAATTTTGATTTTCTTATACTTTTTAGAAGTTTTATCCATTAGAAAAGATTAATTAAACCTAATTAAAAAAACTATCATTGGCGCCACGCGCACTTTGGCATTTCAAGATTGGCTACTTAAAACTTATCACTTCGTGCTCATTGGCGTGGATGCTTTCTTTTTCATCATCTAAGATTAGATGGCTACGATTAATCCCATAAGCTTAATAGGATTAGATCAGATCAATCTAGCGGATCTAATCACAAGTCCATTCTGATCAAGCAGAATAGACAATGCGTGATCTAATGTCACATGAGTGTGGGAGAATGGAGTTTGTCCACCATTGCTCACATGATCCAGGTTACGAGCTGGATCAACTCCAAAAGGATCCCACACATTCATCACATCAATCGGAGGGGATCCAATGGTCAACATCACACGAGATGCAAGTTTTCTTCAAAAAGCTCCAACCCATGTTTTCCTAAGGCTTAGTTTTGGAAGCATACCTCACCGGAGCTCAAGACCATCAGCTCAAATAATTGAGGAAGCTTCAAATAGTGGAGATGAAAGTTGAGCATTGGATCAATTCCTTGATGTTCACTTAAAAATGAACGATGATTTAGAGCTCGACTTTCATTGATCCCTCGTGCTCATGAAGCTTGGGAGATGATTTGTTCTTGCTCCAAGGCCTAGGAAGATGCATAAAGTTAATTTGAGTTTGATGAAGAAATGGTAGTTAGGTTGGAAATGGGAGTGTCCTATTTGGGATGGAGAATGGCATTTTTTTGAGAAGAGCTTGGGAGCTTAGGGAATGGCTCTAGTAGTTCATCTTGAGTAGTTTGGGTTATGAGGAATGATTTTTGTGCATGTTTGAGTAGAAATGAGGGGGTGTATACCCCCACTCATCTTGATCGGATGGTGGGATCGGGTTTGGCTTTTAGTGGCCATCTGGCCATCTCATAGAGTCATGGGTGGCAGGGAGGAGGTGAGTTGGCTCGGCTTAGTTGGTTGAAGGTGCGGAGGTGGCTGCCAAAGAGGAATCATGGGTGTCCTATGGGTTTCAAATGCTCCAATGTGGAGGGTGAGGTGATTTTACCTCCCATGGGTCATGGCTGACCCAACCACCCCTTGGGTCAGGTTGGCCAGTGTCCCAGGTGCCTAGGAGGATGATTGGGAGAGTACCAAGTGTCCAAGGATTGGAAATGACCACTTACATAGGTGATTTCTCTCATGTGGTGCCCTTGACCTAAAGGTAGAATGATCATTTATCATTGATTTGAGATTTGAAATGAGCCAAAAGTGGGTTCCAAATTTCAAGTCAATTGGAGTTGATTTGGTTAGGTTTGGCTTAATTTGACTCATTTAGGTCAAATTGGGTTGGGTCAAGTTGGCCAATTGGTCAAATTGGGTCAAACCAAGGGTTAAGTCAAGTTCATATGATCATTTGGAATGTTTTGGTTCAATTGGTTTAGTTTAGTATGGCTTATTTAATTTTAGCTCATTAGAATTCATTTGGGTCAAATGGGTTAAGTTGACCAATTTGACTAAATTGGCCAAATTAGCTTGGGTTGGGTGTTGGTTTGGGTTTAGTTGATTGAAGATGATGTAGGCTTTGGTTTCAATTAATTTGGATTTGGTTTTGATTTAGGCTAACTTTAACCTTTAGGTCAATTTGGGCTAAGTAGGTCAATTGGTTTCAATTGGGTCCAATCATGGCTTTGGTCAAGTTCAATAATCAATTTGGAATGAACTTGAGCCATTGGTTGCAATCAATTTGGTTTATATCTTGATTTGACCCAATTTAATCTTTTAGATCAATTTGGGTCAACTTGGGTCAAGAGGGCCAATTGGGTTTGGTTTGACTCAATTGAAGGTCAAGTCATATTCAAATATTGATTTTGATTTGGTATGAATCATTGGTTTCAAAGGATTTGGCTCAGGTTGCAATTTAGCTAGTTTGGGTTCATATGGGTTAGGGGTTGACTTGGTAAAATGACCAAGTTGTCTTGGTTTGACCCAATTTGTGATAATTGATCAACCTAGGGTGATCAACAATCATGATGGGTGGTTTTGATGGGCTTGGTTAAATTCAATTTGGGTAGGATTAGAACTTAGCTCAAATAGGTCAAATTGGCCACTTTGGGTCAAGTGGACCAATTGGGTTTAGTTGGCTTGATTTTGGGTTGAGTTTGATTTAGTTGAGTTTATATATGGATTTGGGATTGATATATAAACTCAATTACAATAACTTGGGTTCAAATGGGTTTTGGTTCATGAACATTTCAAGCCAAAAGGGTTAAGTTGGGTTTGACTTGGGTTGATTTTCGTTTGGCTTGATGATTGTAGATTTCATTTATATTTGTGAATATGATTGAAGGTATGATTGATTCATGAGAAAATCAATTGAATTTGGGTTTTGGAATGAAGGAATTTGTTTAAGTCCATGGAGTTGGGTCATGTGGCTTAGGTTTGGATTTTGATTTGGTTTGATTTAGTTTTGATGATTTAAATGTATATTTCATTTAAATTTTGAATATGATTGAAAATATGATTGATTTGTGAGAAAATCAATTGAGTTTGAAGTGATTTGGATTAAGATTTGGCTATGTCCATGGGATAAGGTCATACGACTTAGGAAGGGTTTTGATTTAATTTGATTTAGTTTGATTTATTTTTATCATTTGAATGTATATTTGATTTATATTTAGGAAGATGATTGAAGATATAAATTGATTATGAGAAAATCAATTGATTTTGGATAGACTTGGATTACAATTTGGCTAAATCCATTGGATATGTCATGTGGCTTAGGAAGGGTTTCAAGTTTGGTTTTGATCATGGGCTTTAATCAATTTGTTTTGGAATTTAGGCTTGGATTTGGATATGAGTTTGATGTTTGAATTGAACTTGAGGTTTAGTTTGATATGGTGAACACAGATTGGATTTTGGTTGCAGGGTAGGTGGATTATCCTAATCCTTAAGGCATAACCTTATCCTATGGTTAACCCTTCTAAGTATTTAGGCTTAGGTTAAGTGTTTTCCTAATTGTTAGATGTGCCTTATGACTAGGAAAGTCTTAGTGTCTAGAAGACTCTAACTAAGATGGGATGATTGAATCGCACTCCAAAAGTGAGGTCAATGGCCTTAGGCTCTATAGTGTTGCCCAGATATAGATGATTGGATGACCAAAGCCAAGTTTCACATTTTAAACTTGGATACATCTTTCAACACTTTGCTTGGGAGACCATGGATACATGAGAACTAGTTCCATCCTCTTTACATCGTGTATGAAGTTCATGAGAGGTGGGATCATCTATTGTGTCAAAGGAGATTTCAAGCCATGTATAGTTCACGAGGTCGGCATATTTGCAGATGTGACTTACTACCTCCCTCAAAATTGACAAGTCTATTCTCACAGACTTGGTGAAAGTTTCAAAATAAAATAAAAAGAAAAAGAAAGAGAAATGGAAAGAGAAAAAGAAAAAGAAAAGAAAAGAGAAAATGAAAACAAAAATAAAAGGGAACAGAAATAGACTTGGTGGAGGAAGGCGACATTAAATTCCACCAGTTCATTACTCCACTTGAACATATGGGTAGGATGACCGACCTCCACTAGAGGAAGAGGAAGAGGCCGTTGAGGAGTCAGGGTAGAAAACCTCTTTATTGGCCGGTAATAGAGGATATGTCCCAATTACAAGGAGTACACACCATCCATAGACTTAAAATTTAGTTCAAGGGATGAGTCTTATATGGTTAGCACACTAACTCTTCTCATAATAGATTCTCTTGGAGATGATACTTGAGCGGATAGCGATGAAGGCGAGCTCAAAGAAAAGCATAAGTGTATCCAAGTCTATATGTGAAATAGTTAGGCATCAGTTGAGAACCTTAGCTCTAACCCACTTTCCTCTCAAAAGTTTGGTTTGGTTAAGGAAGCCCCTAAATCATCCATAATTGTGAAGACTGAGGTTCTTTAGAGCATCATCCTCAAGTCAAGAAGTCCATGTAGAACTTGAGGATGATTCATATAAAGATTTAATAGAATTACCTTTTGATTGATACTTTCCTTGTGTTTATAATTTAGAAAAGATATGGTTAATCCCACATACTTTGTGAAAGAAAGCATTCAAAGAATATGGAAGAACAAATGCAAAAGCTCTCCATCAAGATTGGGACTAGGATTATAGTGGGTCTAGTCGATGATGATGATTCTTTCTTAGTCATCACCAATCATTTAGAATCGATAATTTCTTTTCAAATCACATTAACTCATATGAGGAGCTATGCTTAGAAACTTTATCGGATAATTTTGAAGTCAAAGATGCACTAGAGTTTGAAGAAGAGATCAAGTCAACCATTGAGCTCAAAGAAATCAACTTAGGCGAAGAAGATCCATGCACGACATACATCAGTTCTTTGTTAAATGAAATTGAAACCAATGACTTAGTTAGGCTATTGGAGTTTAAGGACGCTTTACATGGAGTTATGAAGAGATGCCTTGGTGGCTTACGTAGTATAAACAAGCATAATAGAACTACTTATCAAGAAAGCTCCTAGATGCATACAATTAGACATAGAATAATAGGTCATTTATGAAGTCAAGAAATTGATCCATGATGGCTTCATTCGAAGAAAAATACCTATCTTATTTAGCATTGTCCAGTTAAGAAAAGAATGGTCAAATTCACATATGCTTTAATTTTAGGGATTTAAATAAGGCATGTTGAAAGATGAATTTCCACTACCAATCCGAGATGATGGTGGACATTTCTCATCTCATGTAGTCTTCTCTTTCATGGATGGCTCATCAGATATAACCAAATAAAGATGGCCCCGAAGATGAAAAAACTACTTTTAGAAGCATCAAAATCTATTGCTATAAGGTCATGCCTTTCAGCCTTAAAAATATCGGTGCTACATGCTAGTGGGCTATGACTCAAATCTTCAATGAACTCATTCAACATCAATCCAGTGCTATGTTGATGATCTCATGGTCAAAAGTAGAGAAAAGGAAGACCATCTCTTTGACTTGAGAGTAATTTTTGAATAGTTAAGATAATTTAACCTCAAAATGAACTCCCTGAAGTGTGCATTCAGAGTAGCTTCAGGAAAATTCATTGGGTTTATTGTTCGACACCAGGGATTTAAAATCAATCTAGAGAAGATCAAGGCGATATTAGAAATGCCACCCCTAAAAGTTTAACTCAACTCAGATCATTCTAAGGGCGGTTGGACTATCTAAGATGCTTTGTATCCAACCTATCGAGAAGATGTTAGCCATTCTCAGCTCTTATCAAAAAGGATGCCAAGTTCAAGTGGGATGACAAGTGTGAGCATGCCTTTGAAGACATCAAGCATTACTTAATTACATTGTCAGTTCTAGTAGCCCCTATCCCGTGTAAGCCACTCATACTTTACACGGCTGCGTTAGATGACTCCCTTGGTGCTTTGTTGGCCTAAGCCGATGATGAAGGAAGAAAGAAGCACTCTACTACCTCATCCATCATGTAATCCCTATTGAGGCTAATTATCCATCCATTGAGAAGCATTGCCTAACTTTAATCTTTGCATCCCAAAAGCTACACCACTACATGCTTCCTCATAAGGTGAACTTAATCTCTAGGATCGATCCACTACAATATCTCATGACACAGCCGATGCTATCTGGATGATTGGCATGATGGTCCATGATCCTTTAATAGTTTGACATTACCTTCGTAACCCTCTGTGCGGTGAAAGGATAAGTGCTAGTAGATTTCTTAGCAGCACACCCACTTCCTGCCGACTCTTTGCTTAGTAATGATCTCCCCGATAGACAAATAATGAACTTAGGGGATACTAGTATTCACCAATGGGAGATGTACTTTGATGGTGCAGCTTCCTCTCAAAGAGAAAAACCAATCTACTATTCCAGAAAGGTAGGGTAGGAATAGTTCTCTTAATGATGTGATGAGATTCTCATATCATCTATCCAATCCTTGCACCAATGAAGTGAATATGAGACTTCGATTATGTCAGTTAGCCATTACTAAGCATCTTTAACATCAATCTTTGAGGATTCTCAGTTATTAACCAAATCACTGGGTCCTATAAGGTTATAAATCCCAAGCTCCATCACTATCACAAGTACACCATGGAGTTATTGGCTCAAATCTCAGAGGTTACCATTTATAAGATTCCTCTAAGAGAGAACATCATAGTGTATGCTTTAGCCAAGCTTGCCAAGGAGTTGGCATGTCTGGAGGATGAGTCCATATCAATAAAGATCCAAAATAGATAAGTCTTATCCCTTATTGATATTGAACTCATCAAAAAGTACTCTTTTGAAGGGGAGGTTTCCATTGCCAAGAAGGAGGAGAAGTTAGATTGCAGGAAACCATTCATGGATTACCTAAATAAAGAAAAAACTACCTCGAGAAGTCTCAAGCCCATTAGATGAAGCAAGAGCACTTTCACTTGTGGATGGTGTCTTGTTCGATGATCTTTTGATCATATGTGGTTACATTATTTAGACAAGCAGCCAGATCATGAAGGTACACTTAGGATTATGTGGATCCAACCAAGTGATGATGAAAGCCAAGATCAAGAGACTAGGATACTACTAGCCATTGATGCTCAAAGATTGCATGGATATGGCTAGCGATTCCACCAATGTCAAATACGTGTGGTCTACACAACCACCCAACATTCTACATCCTACATTAGCATCATGGCCATTCAAGTGTTGGGATACTGACATTATGGGTATGATTAATTCTCCTTCTTCCAAGGGTCATCGGTTCATCTTAGCTACTACTGAATACTTTTCCAAATGAGCAAAGGTGATTTGCTCGAGAGGTCACTTCAATGTGCTCAATTTTTTAGGAACCATAATGCATATAGGTTGAGTGCCATGACAAATTATATTTGATAATGGAACTGCATTCAGGAGCACTGAGATCAATAACTTTGCCTGGAGACACAACATTGATTGGAGATATTCTACCATCAACTACTCTAGGGAAAATGCCTTAGCAAAAGCCTTCAATGAAACTCTCATCCAAATAGTAAAGAAGACACTTGACAACAATAAGCAATAGTTGAATGAGGTTAGCTTGTGGGCCTACTGTACCATATATAGAACTCCAACTCAGTCTACTCCTTTCTCCTTAGTGTATGGGTCTGAATCCGTTCTACCATTGGAAGTCCAACTCCCATCACTAATGATGTCTGTGGGTAGCAAGATAAAAATAGAATAGAAAGCCAAGTTGTGGTTAGAAGAGCTCGAAGGTTTGGATGAGAGACGCCTGAGGGCATGCCAAAACCTCAAGTTGTACAAAGCTAAAATGATTCAAGTTCACAAGGAATTGGTCCATCCTAGAGGTTTTGAAGTATGAGAGCTTATAATAGTTCTAAGGAGATCAATTGTTGCCTATTGTAAGATGGGAGGCAAGTTTGAACCCACTTGGGAAGGCCCTTTTGCCATAGAGAATGCCTCAAAGAGGATCTTATCGCTTATTAGTCATAAGGAGAGCACCCAATGCTTCCAATCAATGAGCTCTACTTAAAGAAAAATTATAAATTATGTTTGAAAATAATTATCATCAATGAAAATTTCATTTTGAATTCAATCTCCTCCATATTGAAAGTATTCTTGTTTTGAATCGCCATGATATGTTTAAGGTAGTTGTAAGGAACAGTGATGTCTTATCCTTCATCAACACAAACACAAAAACACACACAAGATATAAAACAAACACATATCTTTTATCTCTACTCGAGTTGAGATAATGCCCCATCGATACTCACTCAATAGCTACTCTAGGTCGGTGATGTGCTAGTGTGTCACCTCAGTGGTCTTCTTGCTTTCAAGGATGTAAGTCTGTTACACTTTCCTTTCTTACTTGGCCACTCCACACTGATGAGCACCTTATTAGTTTGGTAGGCCTTACTGCATGGCGGGTAAGCTACCTCATGTTGGCTTCATTTAAGAGGATGTGAGATTGCTACGCTTTCTTCTTAGATTAGCCTTCCTGCACTGACTAGGTTGAGTATATTTGTTATTTAGGATAAGTTCCCTAGTGGCTCCTTCCCTTTTTAATACTTCAAGTTTAGGTCCAACCCTTCCTCGTTGCTTCCCGCTTAGTAATCACTCTAGGTCATATACCATATCTCAGATGTGACTATCGATGATGATCGGTTCACTTAGAAAGTTGTAAGCTACATGCTTTCTTTATAGATTGATCATTGGACATATGGGCACCTCAGGTTGGTTGGTTCTCACTATATGGATACACCACTCATCTTGACAAATACACCTTAGGTTGGTTAGTTTTCACATACACCACTCAAGGCAGTAAAATGCTGCTATGCTCTTCTTGAGTTAGCCACCATACACCTATAAGATTTCTTTTCCAAAGCTTAGGATAATGCCCCTTGCTCCCTGCACTATATTTGGATCACATCCTTTGCATCCTATTTAGACACTACTGTTACTCAGTTGAGTTCCCCTTTCTAGTAACCACCTTTGTGGTGAATCATCCATGGATGTGCGATTCTCCCCTTCAATAAATTTAGGTCAAGGTAGCCCCTTCGAGTGGTTCCCTGGGTCCACACAAACATATATATATATATATATATATATATATATATATAGTACCTTTTCCCAAGCAAGCATCTATCTTTAGGGCGGTGTTAGCAAAACTCCCTATATAATCACATAACTACTCTTGAGTTGATATAAGTCCCACACTCGGTCACCCCTGGTAGGTGCGCCACTCCAAAGGTAAATAGCCAGGTTGGTAATTTAGTATCCATGGCCAGTAGACTATCCATTTGAATTTCTAAATTTGAGATAGGATAAGTCTGATATAGCCCCTTCTTAGTGGGTCCATCACACACCGACATAGTCCATAAATAACTCTATCAAATTTGATCGAGCTCACATCCCCAATATATATGCCCTCAATTCAAAATCAACCTAAACCAAACAAACCATATCAAATTAACATAAAATTAACGACTACTTTGAGTTGACATAAGTCCCCGGTGACATTCACTCAGTAGTCACCTAGTCAGGTTCATTTGTTGTGCATCCAACAGTCACCCGAGTTGTTCCTCACTTTGAAGATGTAAGTCTCTTGTGCCTTCTTCCAAAATGCACAGGCAACCCTTTAGGTTGGTTAGCTCTACCCCATAGTCGATAGACTATCTCTTTGGATTTGCAAACTTGAGGTAGGTCAAGGCTGATATAGCCCCTTCTCAGTGAGTCCATTGCACACCGACAGGGTCCATACATTAACTCAGATTATATCAAACCCAATCTGATTTTCCCTTATAGAGTTAAATTACACCCTTCTGTATAATAAATCATATATAAACAAGTCAAGCAAACAAATTAAATTCAAAACCAACCTCCCTAGTGGTGCCAAATTAAACCAACACCCCAAGTAGAGTCTAAATCAAAGAAATACAACCAAACTCTTATTCCCAGTGGATATATCCCCAAATAAATCTATGAAATCATACTCAAATCCTAATCACCTGGATAGCCCAAACTGCTTCCCTAGTGGAAGGTTCATATACCGATCCCTGGACTTGAGCCCATATCTCTAGTAGATATGCCTCCACATCATTAAAACAAAACAAATTAAAATCAATTGATTATCATAATCCCGATGGATTATAGATTCTTATCCCCAATGTCTTCTTTCCATAAATCATATAATCAAATCAAATTCAAACCTTATCCCAAGCATATTTTCTTCTTCTATGCCCTCATAGACCACTCACATGTCATGTCCAATGCATGTGTGATCCCCTAATGGATTTGCCTCTATGTCCTTGACATTGAATTCTCATGAAATCTTATTTCTTCTCTTACACCTTTAATACATCAACCAAAAGCCTAACAATGTATTCATTCAAATTACATCATCTTAACATTGTAATCAACATTTTATGATTTATGATCAAGCTCAAACTAACTATTCAATATCATGCTAAACATATTATAGTGTGAATTAGCTATATTATATTATAATATATGATGTTATTTTATAATTTGTTATATTATAATATATTGTCTAACATAAGGCTCATTAAAATCATTTAAAAAAAAAAGAAAACAAAATTTTCTCAAAATATGAAATATGTTCTTTTTGGATGTAAAATTATTATTTTTCTATTAGAAAAGGTACAAAATAGCATAATTTTTGGTGTTGCTTCTTAGTGTGCCATGAATTTGGCCAAATTCTTCCATCTCAACCTTCAAATTAACATTTAGTGAGTTTTTGATTATAACTAAAACTAAAAGAAAACATACTAAAATTTATTTAGTAACAGACCACAACATTCATATATATGTGAAGTTATATTGTTATGTACATTATATTTTAATATGCTTTCACATAATATATTATATTACATTACACCTTAAAATGAATATCTTTAAGAAAAAAATTTATAAAATTTGGTTGAAAAATGAACAATTATTTTGGATGCAAAATTCCATTCTTCGATTAAATGACACACCATAGCACACCCCCAATGATGTTCCCTAAAGCTTACCTTAAATTTTGCCAAATCCCATCATCTCAGCTTGTAAACCAATATTTTTATGAATTATACTAGTACAAACTCTTCTACATCATACTATAAGAAAGTAAAATAAGCAAAACAACAAGTAATAATACACAATAGTATGCTATAATGTATGATGTTACACTATGTTATGGCATCCTATATTATAATACACTATAACATATTATATTATATTATATTGCATATCAAATCAAAAGGGATTTCTTAAGATAAAAAATCATAAAATTAGTAAAAATAAAAACTATATATTTTAGTTGTATCACTTACATATTTTTAAGTGGGATAGTATATTATGATGCCATGCTCTATACCATTATGAATTTGGCTAAATTCCACCATTTTAAAGTCTAAACCAACATTTTTATAAATAATTCTAGTGTAGGCTTGACTATATGATTGTAAAATACTAAAAGAATTTAAAATAGAACAATATATTATGATATATGATGCTATACTATGCAACAACATATATAATTTATTTTTAAACTTAAAATCTTACTTTAAGACTACAAGTGGTGTAGCACACCTTTGGTACTACAACCTAATTCCACTTCAAATTTAATAAATTTCATCATCGCTTTTTTAAATCAATAATTTTATGATTTATATTAATATAGACTATAGGGCACAATACCATAATATACTTAAACATTTCAAAACATTTTATAACATCAAAAAACACATCACTACATGATCAAACATGTGATGCTACATTATACTATAATATATTGTATTATAATGTGATTTAGGATATTCAAATCTCTAATAGTTAAGGGAAAGTATCTTGATGACATTTTCTTTAGCTACCATAACTATGTTAGGATTAGGTCATTCTATATATCTACTAATAATGACATCTTTATTCACAGTTTAGGGTTTAGGGTTTAGGGTTTAGGGTTAGGGTTTAGGGTTAGTTTATAGTTTAGGGTTTAGGGTTTAGGGTTTGTTTAGGGTTTAGGGTTTATGGTTTAGGGTTTAGGGTTTAGGGTTTAAGTTTTAGGGTTTAGGGTTTAGGGTTTTAGGTTTAGGGTTTAGGGTTTAGGGTTTAGGTTTAGTGTTTAGGGTTTAGGGTTTTTAGGGTTTAGGGTTTAGGGTTTAGGTTTTAGATTTAGGGTCTTAGTTTTAATTTAAGGTTTAGGGTTTAAGCTTTTTTTTTAATAGAGAACAAATTTAGATTCAACATTTCTTCTTTTGATTTCATCAACTAAGAATCACCCAAGTTTTTAAGACACAAGTGATGACATAGGTAAATGAGCACCCATAGAGCAAATTAAAACCATTGATAAGTAGAATAGTCTCTTTGTAAAATAGTTCCATAAGTAGTAGATGGGATTAAATTCTTGATTTCTCCAGCTCCCATCGGACCACCCCACCTCTTGAGTAGTGGGATCCATCATATCTCTCCCTCTACTTCCATGGCTTAACCTCTCTCACTCCTCCCTCACCATAACTAGCACTCCTCACACCACCACCATATCCACGGCCTCATGATCCTCCACCACCACTACAATAATTATCACCTCCGCCTTCGCCCCCACCACCAGATTTATACTGAGCCTAGTTGACGGTGATATTCATGTCATCAAGGTTCTTCCCATTCTTAGGGTTTAGGGTTAGTTTAGGGTTTAAGGTTTAGGGTTATTTTAGGATTCAGGGTTTGGGGTTTATTATTTAGGGTTGTAGGTTTTAGGGTTTAGAGGTTATTATTTAAGGTTTAGGGTTTTAGGGTTTAGGGTTTAGAGTTTAGGGTTTAGGGTTTAAGGTTTAGGGTTTTAGGGTTTAAAGTTGTAAGTTTAGGGTTTAGGTTTTAGGGTTTAGTGTTTAGGATTTAGGGTTTAGGATTTTTTTTTTAATTAAGTAAACCGGTAGATTTAAGTTTATTTAGTTTATTTTTATTTATTTGAATTTATTTATATTTTTCTATTTATTTAGGTTTATTTTTTATTTTATTTATTTAGTTTATTTATTTAGGTTTATTTATTTTAGTTTATTTTTTAGATTTAAGTTTATTTTTTAGTTGAGGGTATATTTTTTAGGTTTAGGTTTAGGTTTTTATTTTATTTTTTTAGGTTTAGGTTTTAGGTTTTTATTTTAGGTTTATTTTTAGGTTTTATTTTTTTAGTTTATGTTTAGATTTACTTTTAGTTTATTTTATTTTATTTAATTTTGGTTTAGGTTTAGGATTAGTTTAATTTAGGTTTAAGTTTTGGTTATATATATTTTAGTTTAGTTTATTTTAGTTTAGGTTTAGGTTCATTTTATTTTGTTTATTTTGTTTTTAATTTAAGTTTAGGTTTTTAGTTTAGGGTTTAGGTTTTATTTATTATTTATTTTTATTTTTTATTTTAGGTTTAGGTTTAGATTTTTATTTAATTTTTATTTAATTTTATTTTAGGTTTTCTTTTTTTTATTTTAGGTTTAGTTTTTATTTTATGTAGGTTTTTTATTTTTTAATTTAGTTTAGGTTTTTATTTATTTATTTTAGTTTAGTTTTTATTTTTAATTTTATTTTATTTTTAGGTTTAGGTTTAGGTTTAGGTTTAGGTTTTTATTTATGTTTAGGTTTATTTTATTTTAGTTTAGGTTTTTTATTTATTTATTTTTTAGGTTTTTAGCTTTTTAGGGTTTAGGGTTTAAGGTTTAGGGTTTAGGGTTAGTTTAGGGTTTTGGGTTTATAGGGTTCAGGGTTTGGGGTTTAGAGTTTGGGGTTTAGGGTTTAGGGTTTAGGGTTTAGGTTTTAGGTTTAGGGTTTAAGTTTTAGTTTAGGGTTTAGGGTTTAAGGTTTTTTTTTAATAAATAACAAATTCAAATTCAACATTTCTTCTTTTCAATTTCATCAACATGATGACATAGATAAAAAATGAGCACCCATAGAGCAAATCAATAACCCTAGATAAGTAGAATCGTCTCTACTGTAAAGACACAGTTCCATAAGCAGCAGTCGGATAGTTTTTTCATTTCTCCGGTTCCCATTGAA
The DNA here is from genome assembly GCA_021442155.1 of Cymbidium sinense. Lineage (NCBI taxonomy): Eukaryota > Viridiplantae > Streptophyta > Magnoliopsida > Asparagales > Orchidaceae > Cymbidium > Cymbidium sinense. The sequence goes on from CM038214.1 coordinate 174,361,497, forward strand.
GCCCGACTCTCAAGTAGTGGGATTAGCCATCATATCTCGATCTCTCCCTCGCCACCACCAGGTTGTAACCTCATCACTCCTCCCACCTCCATAATCACCACTCTCGACCACCACTTCCATATCACCGGTACATCAGATTCCCCACCACTGCCTTTGCCTCCACAGATCTACACTGGGCCTAATTGGTGATGTTCCGTCAAGGCTTTGCCCATTCTTAGGCTTTAAGGTTACTTTAGTGTTTATGGTTTAGGGTTAGTTTAGGGTTTAGGGTTTGGGGTCTAGGGTTTAGTGTTTAGGGTTTAGGGTTTAAGGTTTATGATTTTAGGATTTAGGGTTTAGTGTTTTAGGGTTTAGGATTTTGTATTTAGGGTTGTAGGTTTAGTGTTTAGGGTTAGGATTTAGGGTTTAGTGTTTAGGGTTTAGGTTTTAGGGTTTAGGGTTCTTTTCTTAAAATTAAGTAAATCGATAAGTTTAGGTTTATTTAGTTTATTTATTTATTTGAGTTTATTTTATTTTTTATTTTTATTTAAGTATAATTTTATATATTTCATTTAGTTTATTTTTTTATTTATTTATTTTAGTTTAGGTTTTATTTATTTTTTTATGTTTAGTTTATTTTTAGTTTGTTTTATTTTGTTTATTTTTTTATGTTTAGGTTTTATTTTTTTTTTTTAGGTTTAGGTTTAGGTTTTTATTTTATTTTTTTTTAGGTTTAGGTTAGGTTTTATTTTAGGTTTATTTTAGGTTATATTTTTAGTTTAGGTTTAGTTTTAGTTTTAGTTAATTTTTTATTTTTTATTTAGGTTTAGGTTTAGGTTTAGTTTATTTTAGGTTTATGTTAATTATTTATTTATTTTAGTTTAGGTTTAGGTTTATTTTATTTTTAGTTTTGGTTTAGTTTTTTTTTAATTTAGGGTTTAGGTTTTATTTTGTATTTATTTTTCAGTTTTATTTTTAGGTTTATTTTTAGGTTTAGGTTTTATTTAATTTTTTATTTTATTTTATTTTAGGCTTATTTTATTTTATTTTAAGTTTAGTTTTTATTTTATTTAGATTTTTAATTTTTTAGTTTAGTTTAGGTTTTTATTTATTTTATTTTAGTTTATTTTTTATTTTTATTTATAATTTTCTTTTAGGTTTAGGTTTAGTTTATTTTATTTTATTTTATTTTATTATTTTATTTATTTTAGTTTAGGTTTTTCTATGTATTTTATTTTTTGGTTTTATTTAGTTTAGGTTTAGGTTTTTAGCTTTTTAGTGTTTAGGGTTTAAAGTTTAGGGCTTAGGGTTTAAGTTTTAGTTTAGGGTTTGGGGTTTAGGATTTAGCGTTTAAGGTTTCTTTTTGATTTCATGAACCAAGTACCACCCCAAGTTTTCTAAGACACAAGCAACGACATAGATATAAAATGAGCCCCCATAGAGCTAATCAAAAAAAAAACAGATAAGTAGAACCTTCTCTATAAAGACAGTTCCATAAGTAGGTCGGATCGTAGTTGTTCAATTTCTTCAGTTCCCATCAAAACCACCTCCGTCTCTCGAGTAGTGGGATCCTCCTTCATATCCCCAATCTCACCCTCTGTCACCACCAGAACTGTAACCTCCATTGTTCCTCCTGCCTCCATAACCACCATAACTCTGACCACCACCTCTATATCCACCAGCACTTCTAGATCCCCCACAACCACTACGATAATCGCCACATCTGCCTTCACCTCCATCCCCAGATCTAGACTGTGCCTAGTTGACGGTGATGTTCCTAGTGTTAAGGTTCTGCCCATTCTTAGGGTTTAGGGTTTAGGGTTAGTTTAGCATTTAGGCTTTAGGGTTATCAGTTTTAGGGTTTAGGGTTTAGGGTTTAAGGCTTAGGTTTAGGGTTTTAGGGTTTAGGGTTTTAGGGTTTAGGTTTAGTTTAGGGTTTAGTTTAGGGTTTTAGATTTGTGGTTTAGGGTTTAGGGTTGTAGGTTTAGGGTTTAGGGTTTAGGATTTAGGGTTTAGGTTTTTTTTTTAAAAAAATTAAATAAACCACTAGGTTTAGGTTTATTTATTTTATTTTTTATGTATTTGAGTTTATATTATTTTTTATTTTTATTTTTTTAGTTTATTTATTTTAGGTTTATTTATTTTAGTTTATTTTTTAGGTTCAAGTTTATTTTTTAGTTGAGTTTTATTTTTATTTTATTTTTTAGGTTTAGGTTTTATTTTTTATTTTTAGGTTTAGGTTTAGGTTTTTATTTTATTTTTTTAGGTTTAGGTTTTAGGTTTTATTTTGGGTTTAGGTTTAGGTTTAATTTATTTTAGGCTTAGGTTTAGAATTTATTTATTTTAGTTTAGTTTAATTTAATTTAGGTTTAGGTTTATTTTATTTTATTGATTTTATTTTTATTTTAGGCTTAGGATTTTTTTAGTTTAAGGTTTAGGTTTTCTTTTTTTTTTATTTTTTAGTTTTATTTTTAGGTTTATTTTTTAGGTTTAGGTTTTTATTAAGTTTTTATTTTATTTTATTTTTTTAATTTTATGTTTATTTTATTTTTATTTTAGGTTTAGTTTTTACTTTATTTAGGTTTTTTATTTTTTAGTTTAGTTTAGGTTTTTATTTATTTTATTTTATTTAAATTTAAATTTTTTTATTTTATTTTCTTAATTAGGTTTAAGTTTAGGTTTAGGTTTTGGTTTAGGTTTTAGCTAATGTTTTAATTTAATTTAATTTTTTTATTTTATTTTGGTTTAGGTTTTTTATTTATTTTATTTTTTATTTTTATTTAGTTTAGGTTTAGGTTTTTAGCTTTTTAGGGTTTTGGGTTTAGGGTTTTGGGTTTAGGGTGTGGGGTTTTGGGTTTAGGCTTTAGGGTTTAGGGTTTAGGTTTTAAGTTTAGGGTTTAAGTTTTAGTTTAGGGTTTAGAGTTTAGGGTTTAGGGTTTATGGTTTAGGGTTTAAGGTTTTTTTTTAACAGAGAACAAATTCATATTCAATATTTCTTCTTTTCGATTTCATGAACCAAGTAGCACCCCATGTTTTTTAAGACACAAGTGATGACATAGATCAAAAATCAGTATCCATAGAGCAAATCAAAAACCCTAGATAATTGGAACCTTCTCTACTTATAAAGACACAATTCCATAATAGTAGGATTGGCCATTCTTATTTCTCCGGTTCCCATCAGAACCACCTGCCTCTCGGTAATGGGATCCACCATCATATCACGATCTCTCCCTCGTCACCACCATGATTGTAACCTCCGTTGCACCTCGCCTCCATTACCACCCTTTGCTGGACCACCTCCATATCCACACTTCCAGATCCCCACCACCTATGATAATGCCTCCTTTGCCTCACTTCCATTTAGAAGTCTAGTTGATGTTAATGTTCCTGCTGTCAAGGTTCTACCCATTCTTAGGGTTTAGGGTTAGTTTAGGGTTAGTTTAGCTTTTAGGGTTTAGGGTTTCTTTAGAGTTTAGTGTTTAGGGTTTAGGGTTGTAAGTTTTATGTTATAGGGTTTAGGGTTTAGCATTTAATATTTACATTTTTAGGGTTTAGGGTTTAGGATTTAAAGGTTTTAGGGTTTAGGGTTTAGGGTTTAGGGTTTAGAGTTTAGAGTTTAGGTTTATTTTTTATTTTATTTTTAATTTTTATTTAGGTTTTTTATTTAGTTTAGTTTATTTATTTTAGTTTAGGTTTATTATTTTAGTTTATTTTTTAGGTTTAAGTTTAGGTTTAGGTTTATTTTTTAGTTGAGTTTTATTTTTATTTTATTTTTTAGGTTTAGGTTTTACTTTTTACTTTTAAGTTTAGGTTTAGGTTTTAATTTCATTTTTTTAGGTTTAGGTTTTAGGTTTTTATTTTTAATTTAATTTTAGGTTTATTTTTTAGGTTTAGGTTTTTATTTAGTTTTTATTTTATTTTAGTTTAGGTTTATTTTATTTTTATTTTATGTTTAGTTTTTATTTTATTAAGGCTTTTTATTCTTAGTTTTTTTTATTTTTTAGTTTAGTTTATGGTTTTCTTTATTTTATTTTAGCTTATTTTTATTTTTCATTTTTATTTTATTTATAAGTTTAGGTTTTGGTTTAGGTTTTAGTTTAAGTTTTTATTTTACTTTATTTTATTTAGGTTTAGATTTTTTTATTTTATTTTTAGATTTTATTTAGTTTAGGTTTAGGTTTTTAGGGTTTTAGTGTTTACAGTATAGGGTTTAGGTTTAGGGTTTTAGGGTTTAGGGTTTTGGGGTTTAGGGTTTAGGGTTAGGGCTTAGGGTTTAGGGTTTAGTGTTTAAGCTTTAGTGCTTAGGGTTTTTTGGGTTTAAGGTTTAGGGTTAGCATGGGGTTTGGGGTTAGTTTAGGGTTTAGGGTTTAGGGTTTAGGGTTTATGGTTTTTAGGGTTTAGGGTTAGCTTAGGGTTTAGGGTTTAGGGTTTTAGGGTTTTGGCCTTAGGGTTTATAGCTTAGGTTAAGGTTAGGTTTAGGGTTTAGGATTTAGGGTTTAGGGTTAGTTTTAGGGTTTAGTATTTAGGGTTTAGGGTTTAGTGTTTAGGGGTTTTAAAATTTTTAAAAAAGGATAGGTTTAGGTTTATTTAGTTTATTTTTTATTTATTTTTGTTTATTTTATTTTTATTTTTATAAAGGTTTATGTTTTATTTTTATTTATTTTGGTTTATTTATTTTAGTTTATTTTTTAAGTTTAAGTTTATGTTTATTTTTTAGTTTAGTTTTATTTTATTTTATTTTTCTTGTTTAGGTTTTATTTTTATTTTTAGGGTTAGGTTTAGGTTTTTTTTTATGTTTAGGTTTTTGGTTTTTATTTTAGGATTATTTTTAGGTTGTATTATTTAGTTTAGGTTTAGGTTTATTTTTAGTTTATTTAATTTTATTTAGGGTTTAGGTTTTATTTATTTTAGTTTAGGTTTATTTTTATTTTAGGTTTATGTTTTTTTTAGTTTAGGGTTTAGGTTTTATATTTTATTTTTTTTTAGGTTTTATTTTTATGTTTATTTTTTAAGTTTAGGTTTTCATTTTTTAATTTAGTTTAGGTTTAGGTTTAGTTTTTATTTTTTATTTTTTCTTCTTTTTAGGTTTAGGTTTAGGTTTAGGTTTAGGTTTTAGTTTAGGTTTTTATTTCATTTTATTTTTTTATTTTATTTTGGTTCAAGTTTTTTTATTTATTTTATTTTTAGGATTTATTTAGTTTAGGTTTAAGTTTTAGCTTTTTTAGGGTTTAGGGTTTAGGTTTGGGTTTAGGGTTTAGGGTTTAGGGTTTAGATTTTATGGTTTAGGGTTTAGGGTATAAGGTTTAGGGTTTAGGGTTTAAGGTTTTTAGGGTTTAGGGTTTAGGTTTTAAGTTTAGGGTTTAGGGTTTTGGTTTTTTATAACAGAGAACAAATTAAGATTTAATAGTTCTTTATTTTGATTTCATCAACCAAGTAACACACCAAGTTTTCTAAGACACAAGAGACAACATAGATAAAAAATGAGCATGCATAAAGTAAATCAAAATCCCTAGATAAATAGAACCATATATACTGTAAAGATACAGTTCCATAAGCAGCAGATCGGATCAACCATAGCCTCTCGAGTAGCAGGATCCACCATCAAATCTCCGATCTCTACCTCCGCCCCCACCATGGCAGTAACCTCCATTGCTCCTCCCGCCTACATAACCACCACTGCTCCGACCACCACCTCATATCCACACCTCCAGTCCCCGCCACCACGATAACCGCCTCCACCTTCACCTCCATAGATCTAGACTAAGCTGGTTGGACAATGTTGTTCACGCCATCAAGGTTATGCCCATTCTTAGGGTTTAGGTTTAGGTTAAGGCTTATTAGGTTTTATTTAGGTTTATTTTTTAATTTATTTAGTTACTTTAGTTTTAGTTTTAGGGTTAGGGTTTAGGGTTTAAGGTTTAGGGTTTAGGGTTTAGGGTTTTAGGCTTTATGCTTTTAGGGTTTAAGGTTTAGGATTAAGGTTTAGGGTTTAGGCTTTAGAGTTTATGGTTTTTTAAGGTTTAGGGTTTAAGATTAGTTTTTGGGTTTAGGGTTTTTTAAAATTAAGTATACCTGTAGGTTTAGGTTTATTTAGTTTACTTAGTTTATTTTTTATTTTTTATTTTTATTTTTATTTAGTTTAGTTTATTTATTTTAGGTTTAATTATTTTTGTTTAGGTTTTTTATTTTAGTTTATTTTTAGGTTTAGGTTTAGGTTTAGTTTTCTTTTTTAGGTTTAGATTTAATTTTTTTTAGGTTTATGTTTTTATTTTACTTTTTTAGATTTAGGTTTTAGGTTTTTATTTTAGATTTATTTTTTACATTTTATATTTTAGTTTCGGTTTAGGTTTATTTTTAGTTTATTTTATTTTCTTTAGTTTAAGTTTAGGTTTGGGTTTAGTTTATTTCAGATTTAGGTTTAGGTTTAATTTATTTTAGTTTAGTTTATTTTAGTTTAGGTTTAGGTTTATTTTATTTTTATTTTAGATTTAGGTTTTTTCTTAGTTTAAGGTTTAGGTTTTACATTTTATTTATTTTTAGGCTTTATTTTGAGGTTTATTTTTTAGGTTCAGTCTTTAATTTAGTTTTTATTTTATTTTATTTTATTTTATGTTTATTTTTTTTTTATTTATGTTTAGTTTTCATCTTATTAAGGTTTTTTCTTCTTAGGTTTATTTTATTTTTTAGTTTAGTTTAGGTTTTTCTTTATTTTATTTTAGTTTATTTTTATTTTTTATTTTATTTTATTTTAGGTTTAGGTTTTGGTTTTAGTTTAGGTTTTTATTTTATTTTTTAATTTTATTTAGGTTCACATTTTATTTATTTATTTTATTTTTAATTTTTATTTAGTTTATGTTTAAGTTTTTAGGTTTTTAGGGTTTAGGGTTTTACGATTTATGATTTAAGGTTTAGGGTTTAGGGTTAGGATTTAGGGTTTAGGGATTAGGGTTTAGTGTTTAGGCTTTATGGTTTAGGGTTGTTAGGGTTTTGGGTTTAGGGTTATCTTAGGGTTTAGTGATAGTTTAGGGTTTTGGGTTTATAGGGTTTAGGGTTAGGGTTAGGGTTTATGGTTTAGGGATTCAGGTTTCAGGTTAGTTTAGGGTTTAGGGTTTTTTAGGGTTTAGGGTTTAGGGTTTAGGGTTTAGGATTTGGGGTTGTATGTTTAGGATTTAGGGTTTAGGGTTAGTATTAGGGTCATTTAGGGTTTAAGGTTTTTTCATCATATTTTAGGTTTATTTAATTATTTAGTTATTTATTTATTTTAGTTTATTTTATTTTTATTTCTTTTTTATTCAAGTTTATTTTTTATTTTGTTTGGTTTATTTATTTTAGGTTTATTTATTTTAATTTAGTTTTTTATTTTAGTTTATTTTTTATGTCTAGGCTTAGGTTTATGTTTATTTTTTAGTTTAGTTTTATTTTGATTTTATTTTTTAGGTTTAGGTTTTATTTTCTATTTTGATGTTTAGGTTTAGGTTTTTATTTTATTTTTTTAGGTTTTGGTTTTAGGTTTTTATTTTAGGTTTAATTTTAGGTTTAATTATTTAGTTTAGTTTTAGGTTTATTTTTTGTTTATTTTAATGTATTTAGTTTTAGGTTTAGTTTATTTTAGGTTTAGGTTTAGGTTTTATTTATTTTAGTTTAGTTTATTTTACTTTAGGTTTAGGTTTATTTTAGTTTATTTATTTTATTTTTTATTTAGGTATATTTTTTATTTTAGTTTATTTGGATTTTATTTTTTATCTTTATTTTAGGTTTAAGATTTTATTTATTTTTTTTATTATATTTTAGGTTTATTTTTTTCATTTTATGTTTATTTTAATTTGTTTAGGTTTTTTATTTTTAGGTTTATTTTATTTTATAGTTTAGTCTAGGTTTTTGTTTATTTTAGTTTAGTTTAGTTTTAATTTTTTATTTCATTTTATTTTTAGGATTAGGTATAATTTTAAGTTTATGTTTTTATTTTATTTTATTATTTATTTTATTAAGGTTTAGGTTTTTTATTTATTTTATTTTTAGGTTTTATTTAGTTTATGTTTAGGTTTTTTAGTTTTTAGGGTTTAGGGTTTAGGGTTTAGGGTTTAGGGTTGATTTTAGGGTTTAGGGTTTAGGGATTAGGATTTAGGGTTTAGGGTTAGTTTAGGGTTTAGGGTTTAGGGTTTTATGGTTTAGGGTTTAGTGTTTTGGGTTTAGGGTTTAGGGTTTAGTGTTTAGGATTTAGAGTTTAGGGTTTAGGGTTTTTGGGTTTAGGGTTTAGGATTTTTTATTTTTTTTATATTTTTTTAAATTTCTAATTTTTTTAAATTAAGTAAACTAGTAGGTTTAGGTTTATTTAGTTTATTTTTTATTTATTTTAGTTTATTTTATTTTATTTTTTTTATTTAGGTTTATTTTTATTTTTCTTTAGTTTAGTTTATTTATTTTAGGTTAATTTATTTTAGTTTATTTTTTAGGTTTAGGTTTAGGTTTAGTTTTATTTTTTAGTTTAGTTTATTTTTTTGTTTTATTTTTTAGGTTTAGGTTTTATTTATTATTTGTAGGTTTAGGTTTAGGTTTTAGGTTTTTATTTAAGGCTTTTTTAGGTAATATTTTTTAGTTTAGGTTTAGGTTTATTTTTAGTTTATTTTATTTTATTTTGTTTTGGTCTAGGTTTAGGTTTTTTTTTAAAGTTTAGGTTCAGGTTTTATTTACTTTAGTTTAGTTTATCTTAGTTTAGGTTTAGGTTTATATTATTGTTATTTTAGGTTTAGGTTCTTTTTATTTATTTAGGGTTCAGGTTTTCTTTTTTATTTACTTTTAGGTTTATTTTATAGGTTTAGGTTTTTATTTTATTTTATTTTAGGTTTATTTTATTTTTATTTTTGGTTTAGTTTTTATTTTATTTAGGTTTTTTATTTTTTAATTTAGTTTAGGTTTTTATTTATTTTATTTTAGAATAGTTTTAAATTTTTATTTTATTTTCTTTTTAGCTTTAGGTTTATGTTTAGGTTTTAGTTTATGTTTTTATTTTATTTTATTTTATTTTATTTATTTTGGTTTAGTGTTTTTTATTTATTTTATTTTTAGGTTTTATTTAGTTTAGGTTTAGGTTTTTAGCTTTTTAAGGTTTAGGGTTTAGGGTTTAGGTTTTAGGTTTTCATTTTAGGTTTATTTTAGTTTTTATTTTTTAGTTTAGGTTTAGGTTTACTTTTAGTTTATTTTATTTTATTTAGTTTAGGATTTAGGTATGATTTATTTTAGGTTTAGGTTTTAATTATTTTAGTTTAGTTTATTTTAATTTATGTTTAGGTTTATTTTATGTTGTTTATTTTATTTTTATTTTAGGTTTAGTTTTCATTTTTAGTTTAGGGTTTGGGTTTTATTTTTATTTATTTGTAGGTTTTATTTTTAGATTTATCTTTAGGTTTAGTTTTTATTTTATTTTATTTTAGGTTTATTTTTTATTTATTTTACATTTAATTTTAATTATATTGATTTATTTTTATTCTTAGGTTTATTTTATTTTTTAGTTTACTTTAGGTTTTTATTTATTTTATTTTAGTTTATTTTTATTAGGTTATTTTTTATTTTTAAGTTTAGGTTTAGGTTTTTATTTTATTTTATTTTTTTATTTTATTTAGATTTAGTTTTTTTATTTTTTTATTTTTAGGTTTTATTTAGTTTATGTTTAGGTTTTTAAGGTTTAGTGTTTACAGTTTAGGGTTTAGGGTTTTAGGGTTTAGTGTTTGAGGGTTTAGGGTTTCAGATTTAGGGTTTAGTCTTTAGGCTTTAGGGTTTAGGGTTTTTAGGGTTTAGGGTTAGCTTATGGTTTAAGATTAGTTTAAGGTTTAGGGTTTAGGTTTATAGTTTAGGGTTTATGATTTAGGGTTAGGGATAGTTAAGTGTTTAGGGTTTAAGGTTTATTTGTAGGTTTAGTTGAGTTTAGGGTTTTTAGGGTTTAGGGTTAGTGATTTAGGTTTATAATTTAGGGTTTTTTGGTTTAAGGTTTAGGTTTTAAATAAATTTAAATAAACTAATAGGTTTAGGTTATAGTTTATTTTATTTATATTTTATTTTATTTTATTTTATTTAGGGTTTAGGTTTAAATTTAGCTTAGATTTTAAGTTTAGGGTTTAAGTTTACTATTTAGGTTTAGGGTTTAGGGTTTAAGGTTTATGGTTAGGTTTAGGTTAGGTTAATTTAGGGTTTAGTTTAGTTTAGGTTTAGTGTGTATGGGGTTTAGGGTTTATGGTTTTAGTGTTTAGGGTTTAGGTTTTAGGGTTTAGGGTTTAAGGTGTAGGGTTTTATGGTTTAGGTTTAGGAGGCTTTATTTTAGGTTTTTTAGGCAAGTTTAGGTTTAGTTTAGGTTTATTTAGTTTATTTAGTTTTTTTTATTTTTATTTATTTTAGTTAATTTTTTAGGTTTAGGTTGAGGTTTATGTTTATTTCTTAGTTTATATTTATTTTTATTTTATTTTTTAGGTTTAGGTTTAGGTTTTTATTTTATTTTTTTAGGTTTAAGATTTAGGTTTTTATTTTAGGTTTATTTATAGGTTTTATTTTTTAGTTTAGGTTTAGGTTTATTTTTATTTTATTTTATTTTATTTTTTTTAGGGTTTAGGTTTAAGTTTTATTTATACTAGTTAATTTATTTTTATTTAGGTTTAGGTTTATTTTATTTTATTATTTTAGGTTTAGGCTTTTTTTAGTTTAAGATTTAGGTTTTATTTCTTTATTTATTTTTAGGTTTATTTTTTAGGTTCTAGATTTTAGTTTGTTTTTATTTTATTTTATTTTAGGTTTATTTTATTTTTATTTTTGTTAGTTTTTATTTTATTTAGGTTTTTATTTTCAGGTTTATTTTATTTTATAGTTTAGTTTAGGTTTATATTTATTATATTTTAGTTTAGTTTTATTTTTTATTATATTTTAATTTTAGGTTTAGGTTTAGGTTTAGGTTTTAGTTTAGGTTTTTATTTTATTTTATTTTTAGGTTTTATTTAGTTTAGGTTTAGGTTTTTAGGTTTTAGGGTTTTTAGGATTAGGTTTAGGGTTTAGAGTTTAGGGTTTGGGGTTTATGGTTTAGGGTTTAGGGTTGTAGGTTGTAGGTTTTAGGGTATAGGGTCTAGGGTTGTAGGTTTAGTGTTTAGGGTTTAAGGTTTATGGTTAACTTTAGTGTTTAGGGTTTAGGGTTAGTTTTAGGGTTTATGGTTTAGGTTTTTTCTATAAAAAAATTAAGTAAACAAGTAGGTTTAGGTTTATTTACTTTATTTAGTTATTTTTTATTTATTTCAATTTATTTTATTTTTTATTTTTATTTTAATATATTTTTTATTTTTATTTAATTTAGTTTATTTATTTTAGTTTAGGTTTTTTATTTTAGTTTATTTTTTATGTTTAGGTTTTGGTTTATTTTTTAGTTGAGTTTAATTTTTATTTTATTTTTTAGTTTTAGGTTTTTAGTTTTTTAGGGTTTAGGGTTTCAAGTTTATGGTTTAGGGTTTAGGGTTTTAGGGTTTAGGGTTTAGGGTTATGGTTTAGGTTTAGGGTTTAGGTTTTGTGTTTAGGCTTTAGGGTTTAAGGTTTAGGGTTATAGGTTTAGGGTTTAGGGTTCTGGGTTTAGAGTTAGATTTAAGGTTTAGGGTTAAGGTTTATTTTATTTTGTTTTATTTTATTTTTTATTTTTAGGGCTTAAGGTTTAGTGTTTAGGATATAGGTTTTTGGTTTAGGGTTCAAGTTTTAGTTCAGGTTTATTTTAAATTAAAAAGATTAGATTTAGGTTTTTTTAGTTTATTTTTATTTATTTTAGTTTATTATTATTTTTTCATTTAAGTTAATTTTTATTTTTATTTAATTTATTTTATTTATTTTAGGTTTATTTATTTTAGTTTAGGCATTTTTATTTTAGTTTATTTTTTAGGTTTAGGTTTAGGTTTATGTTTATTTTTTTAGTTTAGTTTTATTTTTATTTTATTTTTTAGGTTTAGGTTTTGGTTTTTATTTTATTTTTTTAGGTTTAGGTTTTAGGTTTTTATTTTAGGTTTATTTTTAGTTATTTTTTTTAGTTTAGGTTTCAGCTAAATTTTAGTTTATTTTATTTTGTTTAGTTTATGGTTTAGGTTTAGTTTATTTTAGGTTTAGGCTTAGGATTTATTTATTTAGTTTAGTTTATTTTAGTTTAGGTTTAGGTTTATTTTATTTTATTTATTTTAGGTTTAGGTTTAGGTTTAGGTTTTATTTTTTTATTTATTTTTAGGTTTAGTTTCTAGGTTTAGGTTTTTATTTAGTATTTATTTCATTTTAATTTAGGTTTATTTTATTTTTATTTTTTTTGTTTAGGTTTATTTTATTTTTAGTTTAGTTTAGATTTTTATTTCTTTTATTTTAGTTTAGCTTTTATTTTTTTATTTTATTTTATTTTTAGGTTTATGTTTAGGTTTAGGTTTTAGTTTAGTATTTTATTTCATTTTACTTATTATTTTATTTAGGTTTAGGTTTTTTATTTATTTTATTTTGAGGTTATTAGTTTGTTTAACTTTTGGTTTAGAGTTTGGTTTAGGGTTTAGGGTTTAGTTTAGGGTTTAGGGTTTTAGGGTTTTAGGTTTTGGTTTTTTAGGAATTTAGGGTTTAGGGTTTTGGTTTTATTTTTTAGAGAACAAATTGATTCAACATTTCTTTTTTATTTCATCCAAGTAACACAACAAGTTTTCTAAGACACGGCGATGACATAGATAAAAAATGAGCATGCATAGAACAAATCAAAACCTTAGATAATTAGAGCATGTCTACTATAAAGACAGTTCCATAGCGATGATCGGATCGATGGTTCTTGTTTCTCTTCTCATCAGAACCACCGGCCTCTCAGTAGTGATCCACCAACATATCCCGTCTCTCCTCACCACCACGCAGTTGTAACCTCTGTCATTCCTCCCACCTCCATACTCACCACTGCTCCGACCACCACCTCCATATCCAACAACACTTTCAGATACCCTACCACCATTGCGATAATTGTCGCCTCCACCTCCAGATTCCTCATCACCAATTTTATTTAGGTATATTTTTTAGGTTTAGGTTTATTAGGTTATAGGGTTTAGGTTTATTTCATAATTTATTTAGTTACTTTAGGTTTAGGTTTAAGGTTTGGGGTTTACGATTTAAGGTTTAGGGTTTAGGGTTTAGGATTAGGATTTATGGTATAGGGTTTGGGTTTAGGGTTTAGGGATTAGGGTTTATTGTTTAGGGTTTAGGGTTTAGGGTTTTTTAGGGTTTAGGGTTTAGGGTTTAGGGTTTATTAGGAGTTTAGGAGTTTTCTTATAAATAGTTTAGTTTAGGGTTTAGGTTTTAAGTTTAAGTTTAGGATTTATTTATTAGGTTTTTTATTTAGGGTTTATTTTTTTTATTTTATTTAGTTTGGTTTATTTATTTTAGTTTAGGTTTTTATTTTAGTTTATATTTTAGGTTTAGGTTTAGGTTTAGTTTATTTTTAGTTTAGTTTAGTTTTATTTTATTTTTTTATTTTAGGTTTAGGTTTAGGTTTTATTTTATTTTTTTAGGTTTAGGTTTTATTTTTTATTTTAGGTTTATTTTTAGCCTTGATTTTTTTAGTTTCATTTTAGGTTTATTTTTAGTTTATTTTATTTTATTTAGTTTAGGGTTTAGGTTTAGTTTATTTTAAGTTTAGGATTAGGTTTTATTTATTTTAGTTCAGTTTATTTTAGATTAGGTTTTGGTTTATTTTAGGTTTAGGTTTTTTTTAAAATTTAGGGTTTAGGTTTTTTTAAATTTATTTTTAGATTTTATTTTTAGGTTTATTTTTGAGGTTTAGGTTTTTATTTAGTTTTTTTTATTTTTGTAAGGTTTATTTTATTTTTATATTACATTTAAGTTTTTAATTTTTTGGTTTTATTTTATTTTATAGTTAATTTTAGGTTTTATTTATTTTATTTTTGTTTAGTTTATATTTTTTATTTTATTTTATCTTTAGGTTTAGGTTTACGTTTAGGTTTTAGTTTGGGTTTTTATTTAATTTAATTATTTCATTTTATTTAGGTTTGGATTATTTTTTATTTATTTCTTTTTTATGTTTTACTTAGCTTAGGCTTAGGTTTTTAGGTTTTTAGGGTTTAGGGTTAAGGGTTTAGTGTTTAGGGTTGAGGGTTTATGGTTTTAGGGTTTAGGGTTTATGGTTCAGGGTTGTAGGTTTAGGGTTTAGGGTTTAGGGTTTTTAGGGTTTAGGATTTAGGGTTTAGGGTTTAGGTTTTAGGTTTAGGGTTTAGGTTATAATTTAGGGTTCAGGGTTTTTGATTTTTTTTAATGGAGAACAAATTCAGATTCAATATTTCTTCTTTTCGATTTCATAAACTAAGCAACACCCCAAGTTTTTAAGTCTGTCGGGATATAGTTAAAAAATGAGCACGCATAGAGCAAATCAGAAACCCCAGATAGCTAGAATCGTCTCTATTGTAAAGACACAGTTCCATAAGTAACAGGTCAGATTGACCATTCTTTAGAAACCCTAGATAGCTAGAACCACCCCGACATCTAGAGTAGCTAGATTCATGATCGTATCTATGATCTCTCCCTCCACCACCACCACGGTTGTAACCTTCGTTGCTTCTCCCACCTCGAAAACCACCACTCGACCACCACCTCGATATCCACTAGCACCTCTGGATCCCCCCACCACTTCTGATTGTTAGCCTCCACCGCCTCCACCATTAGATCTAGAATGAGCCTAGTTGATGGTGATGTTCATGCCATCAAGGTTCTGCCTATTCTTAGGGTTTAGGTTTAGGGTTATTTAGTTTTAGGGTTTAGCTTTACTTTTAATTTATTTAGTTATTTTATGTTTAGGTTTAGGGTTTGTGGTTTAGGGTTTAGGGTTTAAGGTTTAGAGTTTAGGGTTTAGGGTTTTAGGGTTTGCTTAGGGTTTAGGGTTTAGGGTTTAGGATTTTTTAGGGTTTAGGGTTGTAGGTTTAAGGTTTTGGGTTTAGGGTTTAGGATTTAAGGTTTACTATTTTTTATTTTTTTATAAAAAAATTAAGTAAACCAGTAGGTTTAGGTTTATTTAGTTAAAATTATTTATTTTTTAATTTATTTTATTTTTTATTTTTATTTAGGTTTATTTTTTAATTTTATTTAATTTAGTTTATTTATTTTTGGTTTGTTTATTTTAGTTTAGGTTTTTTATTTAAGTTTATTTTTTAGGTTTAGGTTACAGTTTAGGTTTATTTTTTAGTTGAGTTTTATTTTTATTTTTTTTTTAGGTTTAGGTTTTATTTTTATTTTTAGGTTTAGGTTTAGGTTTTTATTTTATTTTTTAAGGTTTGGGTTTTAGGTTTTTATTTTAGGTTTATTTTTAGATTTTATTTTTTAGTTTAGGTTTAAGTTTATTTCAGTTCATTTTATTTTATTTAGGTTAGGTTTAGGTTTAGGTTTAGGTTTAGGTTTTATTTATTTTAGTTTTGGATTAGGGTTAGTTTATTTTCTTTATTTCTTTATTTTAGATTTAAGTTTTTTTAGTTTAGGGTTTAAGTTTTGTTTTTCATTTATTTTTAGGATTTTCTTTTAGGTTTATTTTTTAAGTTTATGTTTTTATTTAGTTTTTATTTTATTTTATTTTATGTTTATTTTATTTTTACTTTATGTTTAGTTTTTATTTTATTTAGGTTTTTTATTCTTAGGTTTATTTTATTTTTTAGTTTAGTTTAGGTTTTTATTTATTTTATTTTAGTTTATTTTGATTAGTTTGTTTAATTTTTCTAGGTTTAGGTTTATATTTTATTATATTTTTTATTTCATTTAGGTTTAGGTTTTTTATATATTTTATTTTTAGGTTTAGGTCTTTATGTTTTTAGGGTTTAGTGTTTAGGGTTTAGGGTTTAGGGTTTAGTTTTCAAGGTGTTAGGGTTTAGTGTTTTAGGGTTTAGGTTTAGGGAAAGGTTTAGGGTTTAGGGTTTAGGGTTTATTGTTTAGGCTTTAGGGTTTAGGGTTTTAAGGAATTAGGATTTTTAAAAATAATAATGTAAATCAATAGGTTTAGGTTTATTTAGTTTATTTTACTTTTTATTTTTATTTATGTTTATTTTTTTTTATTTAGTTGATTTTATTTATTTTAAGTTTATTTATTTCAGTTTAAACTTTTTATTTTAGTTTATTTTTAAGGTTTAGGTTTTGGTTTTGGTTTATCTTTTAGATGAGTTTTATTTTTATTTTATATTTTTGGTTTAGGTTTTATTTTTTATTTTTAGGTTTAGTTTTAGGCTTTTATTTTATTTTTTTAGGTTAAAGTTTAGGTTTTTATTATAGGTTTATTTTTATGTTTTATTGTTTAGTTTAGATTTAGGTTAATTTTTAGTTTATTTTATTTTATTTAGTTTAGGTTTAGGTTCAGGTTAAGTTTAGGTTTAGTTTTGTTTTATTTTAGGGTTTAGGTTTTATTTTTTAATTTTTTTTTGGTTTATTATTTAGGTTTAAGTTTTTATTTTGTTTTTATTTTATTTTATTTTAGGTTTATTTTTTTATTTTAGGTTTAGTTTTTATTTTATTTAGTTTTTTATTTTTTAGTTTAGTTTAGGTTCTTATTTATTTTATTTTAGTTTAGTTTTTATTTTTTATTTTATTTTCTTTTAGGCTTAGGTTTAGGTTTAGGTTTAGGTTCAGGTTTTAGTTTATGTTTTTTTATTATATTTTGGTTTAGGTTTATTTATTTATTTTATTTTTAGGTATATTTAGTTTAGGTTTAGGTTTTTAGCTTTTTAGTGGTCAGGGTTTATGTTTTAGGGTTTAGGGTTTGTTTTGGGTTTTTGGTTTTGGGTTTAGGTTTAGCATTTGGGGTTTAGGGTTTAGAGTTTAGGGTTTCGGGTTTAGGCTGTAGGTTTTATGGTTTAGCATTTAGGGTTTAGGGTTTAGGGTTTAGGGTTTTAGGGTTTAGGATTTAGGGTTTAGGGTTTCAGGGTTTAGGTGTTAAGGTTTAGGGTTTAGGGTTTTTAAGGTTTAGGATTTATGATTTAGGGTTTAGTGTTTAGGTTTTTGGTTTTAGGCTTAGGGTTCTGGTTTATGGCTTGTGGTTTAGGTTTTAGGCTTAGTATTAGTGTATAAAGTATAGCATTAGGGTTTTTGTTTATTATTTTTAGTTTTTTATTTTTAGAGTTGAGGGTTTATGGTTTAGGGTTTAGTTTTTAGGTTTATGGTTTAGGTTTTATTTTAGTTTTAGGGTTTTATTTTTTTAATAGTGAACAAATTCAAATTCAACATTTCTTCTTATTGATTTAGTAAGTAACACCAAGTTCTCTAAAGTTTACATAGATAAAATGAGCATGCATAGAGCAAAGCAAAAATCCTAGATAAGTAGAACCATCTCTACTGTAAAGACACAGTTTCATGGTAGTAGATCGGATCAGCCATCCTTCAGTTTCTCCAATTTCCATCAGAACCACCAAAGCCTCTCGAGTAGCGGGATCCACCATCATATCCCCAATCTCTCCCTTCGCCGCCACCATGGATGTAAGCTCTGATGCTCCTCAGTTTATAATAATTCCATTACCACCACCTCCATTACCATCACTTTAGCCATGGTCACCTCCAAGCCATCTAGGTTTAAGATTTAGGTTTATAATTTATTTAGTTACTTTAGGTTTAGGTTTAGGTTTGGTTTGAGGTTTAGGGTTTAGGGTTTAGGATTAGGATTTATGGTATAGGGTTTGGGTTTATGGTTTAGGGATTAGGTTTTAGGGTTTAGGGTTTAGGGTTTTTTAGGGTGTAGGGTTTAGGGTTGTAGGTTTAGGGTTGTAGGTTTAGGATTTGGGTTTAAGGTTTAGGGTTTAGGGTTTAGGATTTAGGGTTTAAGGTTTAGGGTTTAGGGTTTATGATTTAGGGTTTATGGTTATTTCTTTAATAAAGTAAACTGATAGGTTTAGGTTTATTTAGTATATTTAGTTTATTTTTTTGTTTATTTTAGTTTAATTTATTTTTTTCTTCTTATTTTGGTTTATTTTTTATTTTTATTTAGTTTAGTTTATTTATTTTAGGTTTATTTATTTAAGTTTATTTTTTAGGTTTAGGTTTAGGTATCGATTTATTTTTTAGTCAAGTTTTATTTTTATTTTATTTTTTAGGTTTAGGTTTTATTTTTTATTTTTAGGTTTAAGTTTAGGTTTTTATTTTATTTTTTTTTAGGTTTAGGTTTTACATTTTTATTTTAGGTTTATTTTTAGGTTTTATTTTTTAATTTAGGTTTAGGTTTATTTATAATTTATTA
Organism: Cymbidium sinense; assembly: GCA_021442155.1. NCBI lineage: Eukaryota > Viridiplantae > Streptophyta > Magnoliopsida > Asparagales > Orchidaceae > Cymbidium > Cymbidium sinense. Next base: position 174,379,717 of record CM038214.1, read on the forward strand.
TATTTTATTTAGTTTAGGTTTAGGTTTAGGTTTAATTTATTTTAGGTTTAGGTTTAGGTTTTATTTAATTTAGTTTAATTTATTTTACTTTAGGTTTAGGTTTATTTTATTTAGTTTATTTTATTTTTATTTTATGTTTAGGATATTTTTATTTAGAGTTTAGGTTATTTTTTTTTTATTTTTATGATTTACTTTTATATTTAGGTTTTCATTTAGTTTTTATTTTCTTATTTTAGGTTTATTTTTTTTTTTAAAGTTTAGTTTTTATTTTATTTAGGTTTTTTATTCTTAGGTTTGTCTTATTTTTTAATTTAGTTTATGTTTTTATTTATTTTATTTTAGTTCTTTTTTAGGTTTAGGTTGAGGTTTTTATTTTATTTTACTTTTTTATATTATTTAGGTTTAGGTTTCTTTATTTAATTTATTTTTATGTTTTATTTAGTTTAGGTTTAGGTTTTTAGGTTTTTAAGGTTTTTAGTTGATGATTTAGGGTTTAGGGTTTAGGGTTTAGGGTTATGGTTTAGGTTTTAGGGTTTAGGGTTTTGTGTTTAGGCTTTAGGGTTTAGGGTTTTTAGTGTTTATGGTTTTAGGTTTAGGGTTTAGTATAGGTTAACTTGTGTTTATGGTTAGTTTTGGGTTTAGGGTTTTATAGTTTAGGTTAGTTTGAGTTTAGGTTTTATGGTTTAGGGTTTAGGATTTAGTGTGAGGTTAGGGTTTGGGGTTTAGGGTTTATTTTGGGTTTAAGGTTTAGTTTCACATTAAGTATTTAGGGTTTAGTTTAGGATTTAGGGTTCTTATAAATTAAATGTAGGTGGGTTTAAGTTTATTTAATTTTTTATTTATTTTATTTATAATTTTATTTAAGTTTATTTTTTATTTTATTTAGTTTAATTTATTTATTTTAGGTTTTTATTTTAGTTTAGGTATGTTATTTTAGTTTATTTTTTTAGGTTTAGGTTTATGTTTATTTTTAGTTTAGGTTTATTTTTTATTTTATCTTTTAAGTTTAGGTGTTATTTTTTTCTTTAGGTTTATGTTTAGGTTTTATTTTATTTTTTTAGGTTTAGGTTTTAGGTTTTCATTTTAGGTTTGTTTTTAGGTTTTATTTTTTTCGTTTAGGTTTAAGTTTATTTAGTAGGTATACGTTTATAAACTAGTAGCTATACGTTTATTTAGTTTATTTAGTTTCTTTTATATTTTTATTTAGGTTTATTTTTTATTTTCAATTAGTATAGTTTCCTTATTTTATATTTATTAATTTTAGTTTAGGTTTTTTATTTTAGTTTATTTTTTTTAGTTTAGGTTTATGTTTATTTTTTACTTTTTATTTTTATTTTATTTTAAGGTTAATTTTTATTTTTTATTTTTAGGTTTAGGTTTAGGTTTTTATTCTGTTTTTTAAGGGTTTGGTTTTAGGTTTTTATTTTATGTTTATTTTTAGGTTTTATTTTTTAGTTTAGGTTTAGGTTTATTTTTAATTTTATTTAGTTTAGTTTAGGTTTAGGTTTAGTTTATTTTAGGTTTATGTTTCAATTTTATTTATTTTAGTTTAGGTTTAGGTTTTATTTTTTTATTTATTTTATGTTTTACTTTAGGTTTATTTTTTAGGCTTAGGTTTTTATTTAGTATTTATTTTATTTTATTTTAGGTTTATTAATTTTTATTTTATGTTTAGTTTTTATTTAATTTAGTTTTTTATTCTTAGGTTTATTTTATTTTTTTTGTTTAGTTTAGGTTTTTATTTTTAGTTTATTTTATTTTATTTAGTTTATTTTTATTTTTAGGTTTAGGTTTAGGTTTTAGTTTAGGTTTTTATTTATTTTATTTATTTATTTTATTCAGGTTTATGTTTTTTATTTATTTAATTTTTAGGTTTATGTTTAGGTTTTAGTTTAGATTTTTATTTATTTTATTTTATTATTTAATTTAGGTTTAGGTTTTATTTATTTATTTTATTTTTAAGTTTTATTTAGCTTAGGTTTTTTAGGTTTTAGTTTTAGTTTAGGGTTTAGGGTTTAGGGTTTAGGGTTTAATGTTTAGGGTTTAGGGTTTAGGGTTTTAGGGTTTAGAGTTTTAGGGTTTAGAGTTTTAGGATTTAGGGATTAGTGTTAGGGTTTAGGTTTTAGGGTTTAGGGTTTAGTGTTTAAGCTTTAGGGTTTAGGGTTTTTAGTGTTTAGGGTTTAGGGTTAGCTTAGGGTTTAGGTTTAGTTTAGGGTTTAGGGTTTAGGGTTTAGGTTTAGGCTTTAGGGTTTAGGGTTTTTAGGGTTTAGGATTTAGGGTTTAGGGTTTAGGGTTTAGGGTTAGTTTTAGGGTTTAGTGTTTAGGGATTATGGTTTAGGGCTTTTTTTAAAAAGAACTAAGAAAACGGTAGGTTTAGGTTTATTTAATTTATTATTTATTTATTTTAGTTTATATTTTTATTTAGGTTTATTTTTTTATTTTCTTTAGTTTATTTACCAACACCCAAAAGTAGAATGATCATTTGGAATTAAATTTGATTTAGGTAGATTTGAAATGAGCAAAAGGTGGGTTAGCCAAAATTTCAAGTCAATCAGAGTTGATTTAGTTAGGTTTGGCTCAGTTTGACTCATTTAGGTCAAATTGGGTTAGGTTGGATCAAGTTGACCAATTGGTCAAATTTGGTTAAATCAAGGGCTGGGTCAAGTTCATATAATCATTTTGGATGTTTTGGTTCAATTGGTTTGGTTTAGTTTGGCTTAGATTTTATTTTGGCTCATTTGAATTCAGTTGGGTCAAATGGGTTAAGCTGACCAATTTGACCAAATTAGTCAAATTGGCTTGGGTTGGGTGTTGGTTTGGGTTTATTTGACCAATTGAAGATGATTGTAGGCTTTGGTTTCAATTAATTTGGATTTTATTTTGATTTAGGCCAACTTGAAACTTTAGGTCAATTTGGGCTAGGTAGGTCAATTGGGTTCAATTGGGTTCAACATGGCTTTGGTCAAGCTCAACAACCAATTTGGAATGAACTTGAGCCATTGGTTGCAATCAATTTGGTTTATATTTTGATGGGAGGTTTTGATGGGGTTTGTTCATTCTAATTTGGGTAGGATTAGAACTTAGCTCAAATAGATCAAATTGGCCACTTTGGGTCAAGTGGACAAATTGGGTTTAGTTAGCTTGATTTTGGGTTGAGTTTATATATTGATTTGGGATTGATATATAAATTCAATTGTAATTGGCTTGGGTTCAAAAGGGTTAAGTTAGGTTTTACTTGGGTTGATTTTGGTTTGGATTGATGATTATAAATTTCATTTATATTTGAAAATATGATTGAAGGTATGATTGATTCTTGATAAAATCAATTGAATTTGGGTTTTTGAATGAAGGAATTTGGGTAAGTCCATGGAGGTGGGTCATGTGGCTTAGGTTTGGATTTTTTATTTGGTTTGATTTAGTTTTGATGATTTAAATGTATATTTCATATAAATTTATGAATATGATTGAAAACATGATTGATTTGACAGAAAATCAATTAAGTTTGAATTGATTTGGATTAAGATTTTGCTAAGTCCATGGGATATGTCATACAACTTAGTAAGGGTTTTGATTTAATTTGATTTAATTTGATTTAGTTCTGATCAATTTAATGTAGATTTGATTTATATTTAGGAAGATGATTGAAGATATAAATTGATTATGAGAAAATCAATTGATTTTGGATTGATGTGGATTAAGATTTGGCTAAGTCCATGGGGGATTATGGCTTAGGAAGGGTTTCAAGTTTGGATTTGATCATGGGCTTCAATCATTTGGTTTTGGAATTTGGTCTTGGATTTGGATTTAAATTTTATGTTTGAATTGAACTTGTTTGGTTTGAGAAGGTGAACATGGATTGGATTTGGGTTGTAGGGTAAGTGGATTATCCTAATCCCTAAGGCATAACGTAATCCTATGGTTAACTCTTCTATGTCGTTTGGTTTAGGTTAAGTGTTTACATAATTGTTAGAAGTGTCTTATGACTAGGGAAGTCTTAGTGTATAGAAGACTCCAGAGTCTAAGATGGGAAGATTGAATCTGCACTCCAAAAGTGAGGTCAACATGCCTTAGGCACCATAGTGTTGCTCTTGGAGATAGATGATTTGGAAGATTGAAGACAAGTTTCATATTATAGACTCGGATACATCTTTCAACACTTTGCTTGGGAGACCATGGATACATGAGAATAACATAGTTTCATTCTCTCTACATCAGTGTATTTGTGAGAGGTGGGATCATCTCAAAGGAGATCTCAAACCATTTACAGTTCGAGGTTGGCATATATGAGGATGCGACTACCTCCCTCAAAATTAACAAGTCTATTCTCGTAAACTTGGCCAAAGTTTAAAAATAAAAGAAAAGAAAAGAAAAGGAAATAGAAAAGAAAAGAAAGGAAAGAGAAAATGAAAAAGAAAATAAAAGGGAGCGAAAATAGACTTGGAGGAGGAAGTGGAGCCTGATATTAAATTCCACCCATAGTTTGTTACTCCATTCGAACATATGGGTAGGACGATCTGACCTCCACCAGGCAGAGAAAGAGGCCATTTCAGAGGCAGTCCTAGGGGTGGAAAACCTTTTTATTGGCCACCTAATACAAGATATGTCTCAGCTAGCAGGAGTACACCTGCTATGCATATAGACTTAGAATCTAGTTCATAGGATGAGTCTTATATGGTTAGCACACTAGCTAGCTCTTCTTAATAGTAGATTCCTTTGGAGGTGACATTTGAGCCAAATAACAAAGAAGACTAGGCTCCAAAGCAAAGCATAAGTATATCCAAGTCTATATGTGAAATAATTAGGCATCAGTTGGGAGTCTTAGCTCTAACTCCACTTTTCTCTCAAAAAGCTAAGGGTTTGGTAGTTAATGAAGCCCCTAAGTCACCCACAAGTGTGAATCCTCAGAGGTTCTTTTTGGGAGCATCATCCTCAAGATAAGAAGTTGATGTACAACTTTAAGATGATTCATATAAAGATTTAATAGAATTGCCTTTTGATTAGTACTTGGCTTGTGTCATAATTCAACAAAGAAAGGGCTAATCCCACATACTTGGTCAAAGCACATGTCAGACTACTTTGAAAGAATATGGAAGAATAAATGCAAAAGCTCTCAATCAAAATAGGGACTAGGATTCAGTACAGTGGGTGCAGTCGAGGATGATAATTACTGCTTAGTCATCATCAATAATTCAGAATCTAATAGATTCTTTTCAGATCACATTAAATCATATGAGCAGTTATGCTTAGAAACTTTAGATGATCCAGATGATTTTGAAGTCAATAATGCACCGCCAGAGTTCTAAGAAGAGATCAAGTCAACCATCGATGAACTCAAGAAAATAAACTTAGGAACTAAAGAAGATCCACACCCGACATACATCAGTTCTTAATTGAATGAAATTGAAACCAATGACATAGTTAGGCTATTTACTGAGTTTAAGGACTACTTTTCATAGAGTTATGAAGAGATGCCCGAAATCTCCTGACATAGCAATCCATAAAGAAGCAATAGAGCTTAGTGCTAGCCCTATCAAGTAAGCTCCTAGACGCATGCAATTAGACATAGAACAACAGGTCATTTATGAAGTAAAGAAACTAATCAATGTTGGCTTCATCTGGGAAGAATAATACCGTACCTGGTTAGCCAACATCATCCCATTTAAAAAAAGAATTGCCAAATTCACATATGCTTCAATTTTAGAGATTTAAATAAGGCATCTCCAAAAGATGAATTTCCACTATCAATCTTGGAGTTGATGGTGGACATTACCTCATCTCATGCAGTCTTCTCTTTCATGGATGGCTCTTCTGGATATAACCAAATAAAGATGGCACCTGAAGATGAAAGAAACACTACTTTTAGAACCCTTGATCGAAATCTATTGCTATAAGGTCATGCCTTTAAGCCTTAAAAATGTTGGTGCTACATACCAGTGGGCTATGACTCGAATCTTTGATGAACTCATTCATCATCAAGTCAAGTGCTATGTTGATGATCCTGTGGTCAAAAGTAGAGAAAAGGAAGGCCATCTCTTTGACTTGAGACTAGTTTTGAATATTTAAGACAATTTAACCTAAAATGAACCCCACAAGTGTATCATTGAGTAAAGGAAATTCCTTCAATTTGTTTTCCGATAGCATGAAATCAAAATCGATCTGGAGAAGATCAAGACGTTATTAGAAATGTCACCCCCTAAAAGTTTAACTCAACTCAGATAATTCCAAAGGCGTTGGTCTAAGATACTTTATATCCAACATATCGAGATGTCGATGATGTCTTAGCACTTATCAAAACCAAGCTCAAGTGGGATGACAAGTGTGAGCATGCCTTCAAAGACATCAAGCATTACTGGCGACTTCATTGGTTCAAGCGACCCTATCCCATGCATCTTTACATTGTTGTTAGATGACTCCCTTGGTGCTTTTTTTGCCTAAGCTAATGATGAAGGGAAGGAAAACACACTCTGCTACCTTAGCTAGCCGTCATCTAATCCTTGCTGAGGATAATTATCCACCCATTAAAAAGCATTGCCTAGCTTTAATCTTTGCATCCCAAAAGCTACAACACTACATGCTTCCTCATAAGATGAACTTAATCTCTAGGATCAATCTACAATAGTATCACATGACACGGTCGATGCTATCTGGATAGTTAGGATGACGGTCCATGATCCTCTCGCAATTTGACATTACCTTTATACCTCTTCGTTCGATGAAAGGACAAGCAGTAGCAAATTTCTTAGTAGCACACCCACTTCCTGCTAACTCTCTGCTTAGTGATGATCTCCCCAATGAATAAATCATGAACTTAGGGGATACTAGCATTCACCATTGGGAGATGTACTTTGATGGCACTTCTTATGAGGAGAAGAATCATAATCTACTATTCCAAAAGTGGTAGAGGTAGGACTAGTTCTCTTAACTCTAAGCTGTGATGTGATTTGATTCTCATATCATTTGTCCAATATTTGCACCAACAGTGAAGTCAAATATGACACTTGGATTGACAGAGTTAATCATTACTCTAAGCATCCATAACATTGACATCTTTGAGGATTCTTAGCTAGTTATCAACCAAATCACTGGGTCCTATAAGGTTATAATGCCCAAGCTCCATCACTACCATAATTACACCATGGAGTTGTTGGCCCAAATCCTAGAGGTTACCATTTATAAGATTTCTCAAGGAGAGAACATCATAGCGTATGCTTTAGCCAAACTTGCCAAGGAGTTGGCATATCCAAAGGATAAGTCCATATCAATAAAGATTCAAAATAGACAAGTCATATCCTTTATTGATATTGAACTCATCAAAAAGTACTCTCTTGAAGGGGAGGTTGCCATTACCAAGAAGGACAAGGAGTTAGATTGGAGGCAACCATTCATGGATTACCTAAATAAAGGTAAACTACCTCAAGAGAAGTCCCAAGCCCATCATATGAAGTAGAGAGCACTTTCTTATTCTCTTATGGATGGTGTTTTGTACCGGCAGTCTTTCAATCATATGTGGTTACATTATTTAGACAAGCATGAAGCTCGTAAAATCATGGTGAGGTATACTGTGATTATGTGAAGCCAACCAGTTCAAGATGAAAGCCAAGATCGAGACTAGGATACTACCGGCCATCGATGATCAAAGATTACATGGATATAGCGATGCCATCAATTTCAAATACATGGTGTAGTCCTACACCAACCAACCAACATTCAACATCCTACATTGGCCTCATGGCCATTCGAGTGTTGGGGTACCTACATAGTGGCTTCGATTAATCCTCCTTCTTTCAAGGGTCCTCGGTTCATCTTAGCTACTTCTGAGTACTTTTCCAAATGGGCAATGGTGATTTCACTCGGAGAGGTCACAGCTTAGCATGTGCTCCAATTTTTTAGGAATCATATCGTATATAGGTTCAGAGTGCCTTCATAAATTATATCTGATAATGATACTACATTCAAGAGAACCGAGGTCAATAATTATGCTAGGTGACACAACATAGATTAGAGATATTCTACCATCAACTACCTGAAGGAAAATGGCTTAGCTGAAGCCTTCAACAAAACTTTGATCCAAATACTAAAAGAAAACACTCAAAAATAACAAGTGATAGTGGCATGAGGAAGTAGTTGATGCCTTATGGGTCTACCACACCACATATAGAACTCCAACTCAATCTACCTTTCTCCTTAGTGTGTGGGTCTAAAGCCATTCTACCATTTAAAGTCTAACTCTCATCACTAAAGATAACTGTGGGTAGCAAGATCATAACAAAGTAGAATGCGAAGTTTTGATTAGAAGAGCTCAAAGGTTTGGAGGAGAGACGCATCCGGGCATGCAAAAATCTCAGGTTGTACAAAGCTAAAATGATTCAATCTCACATGAAGTTGGTCCGTCCTAGAGATTTTCAAGTAGGAGAGCTTATTTTAGTTCTAAGGAGACTGATTGTTGCTTGTCATAACATGGGAGGTAAGTTTGAACCCACTTGGGAAGGCCCATTTACTATAGAGAAGGCCTACCAAGGAGGACCTTATCAGCTTATTAATCATAAGGGAGAGCGCCCAATGCTTCCAATTAATGGGTTGTACTTAAAGAAATATTATAAATCATGTTTAAAATAGTTATCATCAATGAAAATTCTATTTCAAATTCAATCTCTTCCATGTTGAAAGTATTCTTGTTTGAGAATCAGCCATGACATGTTTAGGGTTGGTGTAACGAACCTAAGTGGCGTCTTATCCTTCATCAAAATAACATAAACACAAAAAAAACTACACACAAACATATAAAATAAATACCTATCTTTTATCTCAGGCTACTCTGAGTTGAGATAACGCCCCTAGTGGCACTCACTCGATGCTGCTCTCGGCGACAAGCTATTTGTCACCCTAGTGGTCTTCTTGCTTTGGAGAATGTAAGTTTACACTTTTCTTTCTTACTTGGCCCTTTGCACCGCGACAAGCATCTTGTTAGTTTGGTAGGCATTACTACATTGGGTAAGCTACCTCATGTTGCCTTTATTTAAGAGGATGTGAGTCTGCTATGCTCTCTTCTTGGATTAGCCTTTGTGCACTGACTGGGTTGAGTATATTTGAGATTTAGGATAAGTCCTATAGAGGCTCCTTCCCTCCTGACTACTTCAAGTCTGGGTTCAATCCCTTCTCCCCAAGTAGTTGCTCTAGGTCAGATAACATCTACCTCGCTGATGATAGATTATCCTGATGATCAATTCTACTTAGAAAGTTGTAAGCCTACATGCTTTCTTTCTAGATTGATCATTGCACACCGACGGGCACCTTAGGTTGGTTGGTGCTCACTATGCTGATGGATACACCACTCATGCTAACGAATACACCTTTGGTTGCTTGGTTCTTGCACCTTAGGATACACCACTCATGGAAAATGTTAGTCTGCTATGCTTTCTCCTTGAGTTGGCCATTGTACATCCATAGGCTTTCTTTTTAAGGGCTCAGGATAACACCCAGTAGCACCTCCCCATGGGCACTATATTTGGATCACATCCTTTCCAAACCCATTTAGACACTACTTAGGTTACTATCAAATTAAATAGTTCCCCTTTCCTATTACCCATGTGGTTGGAGAATTCATCCTGTGGATGTGCAGATTCTCCCTTGGTCCTGTAAATCTAGATAGGTGAAGGCTTATTGCATTAAGTGAATGGCCTATTACATCTTGATAAATTAATATCCTTAATATCTAATGAAGTTTAAGTTTGTTTAAATTCATGTGCTTTTGATTGATTAATTTTAGATTAGATGTTTTTGGTTTAATTAAATCTTGATAATTCAATATCTTTAATATCTAATAAAGTTTATTTTTTTAAATTCATGTGTTTTTGATTAATTAATTTAAAATTAATTATTTTGGTTTAATTAAATCTTGATAATTCAATATCCTTGATCTCTAATAAAGTTTAAGTTTGTTTAAATTTATGTGTTTTTAATTGATTAATTTTAGATTAGATGTTCTAGTTTAACTAAATCTTGATAATTCAATATCCTTTTAAATTAATATTTAATTCTTTTCTTAGATTATGGTTATGTGACTTAATTTTATGCTTATTTGATTTGATTGTGGTTCATTTATTTGTAGTTTATTTATATTATATTAATTGAGATTTTATTTTGATTTTAATTGAGTTTGATTCTTTAGAATTAGGATGTTATTTTTAATCTCATCCATTTATCATGTTTGTCAAAGTTTGGTTTGTATTTTGATTTCAAACATTGGATAGTTAACTAGTTTATCTTATTTAAATAGGTTGAATGTGATTTGATTTGATTACATATTAAATTGATGGGAGTCTTTCTTAATTTAATTTAATTGATTTAATTTTTTATTTGATTAGCTTTATTTATGGGTTTGCTTAGTTCAATGTGATTATGTGATTAGTTTAATTAAGAAGTGTATTCATGTTAATTATAAAGGTTTGTTTAATTTTAATTTGATTTCATATTTGCTTAGGTTAACGATGTAATTAATGACTTAATAATTCTAATTTAAGTTTTGATTAAATTTAATTGCATTTATGTTCGACAAGTTTAAAGTTTAATATGATCAATTTGATTGAATTTACTTTTATTTAAGTGTGATCAAATTAATTAGTAGATTAATTAAGTGTTTCATTTGAATTTGATTTTATAAAGTTAATTTGGTTCATTAAGATGATGGATTAATTAAGTTTCCATTAAGGTATTTATTTAGTTGGATTGGGCAATTAATTTAATTAATATGTGTTTAAGTTAATAAATTAAAATAAAGATTTATTTAATTTTAATTTGGTTTTATATTTATCTAGATTAACGATGTAATTAATGACTTAATGATTTATGTTTAATTTAGATTTGATTGGTATTATTTATGTTTGATTAAGCTTAGGTTTAATATGACAAATTTGATTAACTTAATAGTTTGCTTGAGGGTGATTAAATTAAATAAAGATTTGTTTAATTTTAATGATTAATTATTTATTTAGGTTAATGATGTAATTAATGACTTGATTTTGAGATTATTAATTGCATTTTTATTTGATTAAGCTTAAGATTAATATGAATTTGATTGACTTATTAGTTTATTTAAGAGGTGATTAAATTGTAGTGGTGTTTTGATTTGAATTAATGTGATTTATTAAATTAAGATGATAAATTAATTCATTAAATTTACATTAATTAAATGTTTAATTAACAAGTTTGGGTAAAAAACTTTTTTAAATAATTAGACAATCAAAGATTTATTTAATTAATGACTTTTCGCATGTGAGTGATTTGATTTAAGTGTTTTACTTAAGTTTGATTTGAAAGGATTATTATCATTTGATTAGATTAAGATTTAATTGTTTATTTTTATTTCTTAAACTTGATTATTCATAATCATAGTTAGGTTTGATTTTCATTTATGTTCATTAGATTTCATTCATGTTTGATTTAGTTGTTAGGTTTATGTATTAACTAATTAATTATCTTATTCCAAACGGATGTGATTTAGTCATATGTTAATTAAGTTTATTTTGACTTTATTTGGTTTAATTTGATTAATATCAAATGATTGAATTGGTTTGTTAATCAACTTGATTTTAGTTTATTTAATGATTAATTAGTTTCAATTTGTTTATATTCACAAAAGACATTAAGACTCCATGCTTAGTGTAGTTTAGTTATACCAGTTTGACTTATGTTAAAGTTTCTAGATTTGTTGAATTTTAAGTTTGATTTAAGATTTAGTCATTGAGTTTTATTGATTTAAATAGTTTAATCATATTTAATAATTTCTTAAGAGGATGATATTTCCGATTTGAGGTATGATTAATGATTGCTTAAGTGTTATTTCATTTATGATTTTGATTTTGATATTTAAATATTTTTAATTAAGTCCTTAATTGATTAAATTTAATCTTAAGTGTTTGTTTGGGGTTCATTAGATTCATTAAAGAGTAGATGTCAATGGTGATTTTGAAGATTTTGTAAATTTTTTATTTCATTTATTTTATTAAAATAGACTATCTAAACTTCAAAATTTACCAATCCAAAAGTCCTTTTCACTTGAGATTTTATGATAGGTGTGTTTAACTTTAGTTTCAATCCCTGAAATTTAAACTTAATCTAACATATATTTTTGTTTGATTAATAAAATTTGATTTTTACTAAAACCCAAATTAAGCTCCAAATACCTAGTGACATTTGGGGATTTTACGTTTTTTGGATTTCTCTTGGAAAGATGAATCAAACGATTTTATTTGCAATTTTGGTCAACTATTTTTTTTTCTATGAATTTTGAAGTTTCGTGATTTAAATTAATTTTTAAATAAAAAAATCTGCACACCACGCAGAATTGCTGGTTCGCATGATTGTTTGTGTCACATTAGCATTGATGAGTGTTAAACATGTCAATGCTTGGAAAGCGGCCTACGGTCGCTCTAGACGTCCGATCACAGATCGGACGGTCCAGATCAGATCATGCGATCTGATTTGAACCGTCTAATCACAGATTGGACAGTCTACAGCCACCTGCAGTCACTTTCCAAGTTGACCCATTTCCCTCTCCTCAATGCTGATGCGACACTAAGCACAAATCGTACGGTGCCACATGGCGTCACGTTGCCACGTCAGTGCCACACATATTTTCTGATTTAAAAAATTAATTTAAATCACCTGAAACTTCAAAAAATCATAGAAATTAAAATACTTAACCAAAAAATGTAAACAAAGGCTTGGTGGATTCATCTTTCGAGGAATTCAACAAACATAAAATCCCCAAATTTCAGTGAGTATTTTGATCTTAATTTTAATTTTAGTAAAAAAAAATTTTATTAATTAAACTAAAAAAATATGTCAGATTAAGTTGAAATTTTCAGGGATTGAAATTAAAGTTAAAGCACACCTACCATAAATATCTCAAGTTAAAAGGACCTCTAGATTGGGAGAAATTAAAATTTGAAGTTTAGATTATCCATTTTAATAAAATAAATCAAATATCAAAAAATTTACAAAATTTTCAAAATGGCTTAAATTACTGACGACATCTAGACTCTTAAGGAAATAATGTGATTTTCTAAATTTTAATGAACCTCAAACAAACACTTAAGATTAAAGTTTAATCAATTAAGGACTTAATTTAAATATAATCTAAAAATAATTTAAATATCAAAATCAAAATCATAAATAAAATAACACTTAAGTAATCATTAATTAAACCTCAAATCAGAAAAATATCATCCTCCTAAGAAATTAAATTAAATATGATTAAACCTATTTAAATAAGTAAAACTCAATTAAACGATTAAATCTTAAATCAAAGTTAAAATTCAACAAATCTGGAAAACTTTACATGAGTCAAACTAGTATAACTAAATCTACACTAAGCATGGAGTCTTAACCATATGAAACTCCTTAATGAATATAAACAAATTGAAACTAATTAATCATTAAATAAACTAAAAATCAAATTGATTAACAAACCAATTCAACATAATCATTTGATATTAATTAAATTAAACCAAATAAAGTCAAAGTAAACTTAATTAATATATGACTAAGTCACATATGTTTGGAATAATATAATTAATTAGCCATTAATACATAAACCTAACAACTAAATCAAACATGAATGAAATCTAATGAACATAATAAATGAAGAAAATCAAACCTAACTATGATTATGAATAATCAAGTTTAATTGAAATAAAAATAAATAATTAAATCATTTAATCTAATCAAATGATAATAACAATAATCCTTTAATAAAATCAAACATAAGTAAAACACTTAAATAAATCAAATCACTCACATGTGGAAATTAAGTCATTAATTAAATCTTTGATTAATCTAATGATTTAAAAAAGTTTAATTACTCTTTATCAAACTTAATTAATTAAACATTTAATTAATGCAAACTTAATGAATTAATCTATCATCTTAATCAAGCAAATTACTTTTATATGTCACATTAAAATTAATTCAAATCAAACACTTAATTAATCTACTAATTAATTTAATCACACCTCTTAAATAAACTAAAGTCAATCAAATTAATCATATTAAACTTAAGCTTAATCAAACATGCAATTAAATGCTAATAAAATCCTAATTTAAACTTAAATCATTAAGTCATTAATTACATCATTAACCTAAATAAATATGAAATCAAATTAAAAATTAAACAAATCTTTTTAATTTAATCAAACCCTCAAGCAAACTAATTAAGTTAATGAAATTAATCATATTAAACCTAAGCTTAATCAAACATAAATGCAATTAAATACCAATCAAATCCTAAATTAAACATAAGTCATTAAGTCATTAATTACATCATTAATCTAAATAAAAACCAAATTAAAAATTAACTAAAGCTTTATTTAATTTAATAATTAACTTAAACACATTTGTTAATTAAATAATTACCCTTAAGCTAATCCAACTGAATAAATACCTAATTAATGCAAACTTAATGAATTAATCCATCATCTTAATGAACCAAATTAACATTATAAAATCAAATTGAAATCAAACACTTAATTAATCTACTAATTAATTTGATCACACTTCTTAAATATGCTAATTAAGTCAATCAAATTAATCATATTAAACTTAAACTTAATTAATCATAAATGTAATTAAATACTAAACAAAACCTAAATTAAACTTAAATTATTAAGTCATTAATTACATCATTAACCTAAACAAATATGAAATCAAATTAAAAATTAAACAGACCTTACAATTAACATGAATACACTTCTTAATTAAACTAATCACATAAGCACATTGAACCTAAGCAAGCCCGTAGACTAATAAAGCTAATCAAATCAAATTAAATCAAATTAAATTAAATTAAGAAATACTCATCAATTTAATATGTAATCATATCAAATCTCATTCAACCTACTTAAATAAGATAATAGTTAACTATCCAATGTTTGAAATCAAAATACAAACCAAACTTTGATAAACATAATAAATGGATGAGATTAAAAATAAAATCCTAATTATAAAGAATCAAATTAAAATCAAAATAAAATCTCAATTAATTGATGATCAACTATGAATAAATGAACCACAATTAAGTCAAATAAGCATAAAATTAACTCACAAAACCATAATCAAAGAAAAGAATTAAATATTAATTTAAAAGGATATTGAATTATCAAGATTTAATTAAACCAAAACATGTAATCTAAAATTAATCAATTAAAAACACATGAATTTAAACAAACATAAAGTTTATTAGAGATCAAGGATATTAAATTATCAAGATTTAATTAAACCAAATTATCTAACCTGAAATTAATTAATCAAAAACACATGAATTTAAACAAACTTAAACTTCATTAGATATTAAGGATATTGAATTATCAAGATTTAATTAAACCAAAAATATCTAATCTAAAATTAATCAATCAAAAGCACATGAATTTAAATGAACTTAAACTTCATTAGATATTAAGGATATTGAATTATCAAGATTTAATTAAACCAAAACATCTAAATCAAAATCAATCAATAAAATACTTAAACAAATTCAAATTTAAATTCTAAACCAAATCAAATAAATCAAATCAATTACATAAATTCAAATGGGCTAATTATGATACTTAAGGACCTTAGACTCTTAGAGTTATGATGTAGAATAAGGTGAGTTCTTCTACAAATACAATTTATTCTACTCTTCATTCTTAAAACTTAAACATCACTTTAACCAAATAAAAGTGAAATAAAAATGAAAAGTAAATCATTAAATCATTTAAATTGAAATCATCCAAAGGTAAAATTTAAACAAATTCAAGTTCCAAATTGAAACTTAAACTAAAGAAGCCTAGTAAAGTCTTTCCACACAAGCCTTAAGCACACACATTAGAATACTAAGTCACCACTTCTAGTGCTAAGTTAGGGCATTGTATGTATGATGTTGTATATTTTTTATGATGTAATGTTTAGACTGGATGTTAGGGTGTATGTTTCATAGATGGATGTTAGCCGTTATTAGCTAATCATATTTTTGTAGAGGGTTATCCTTAATGTAATAAAATATAAATACATTTGTCTGGGTTGCTTAGCCCCTAAGCATAACCCATGTTAGAGGTGGGTTTCCCCTGTGGGGTGCTAAGTCCAAATTATTCATATAACTGTTTGGGTTGTATGGTGTGTTTAGCTAACATTTGTTTTGTTGGTGTAGCTAGATTAACTTTTCTTATTTTTAAGGTAATTTTGAATTAGGAAATAGGATTAGTGTTATGGGGATTGATGAGCAGTAGAAGGCTTAGTCCCTGGGGTGCCCTATGATGCCTTTGGAGCAAATCAAAATCAAAAGGAAGAGAAGGAAGAAATGAAGAAAAGAAGACCCCCATAACATATATTATTTTTGTAATTTGGGTTGTATAAGGATAGAGCTCGGCTACCCATCTTTATTTCTCTTTTTGGGTGTACGAAAACCTGACCGCACTGGCCTTTTATTCTTTTATGGTAGTCTATAAAATTATTTGATGTTGTGTTTAGATTATGCATTAGAATAATTGCTTTTCATAATTTATGTATGATTAATGATAGAATGTGTGGCTTGGATACGGTAGGCTCTTAGGATGAAATTAATTTTTTTATCCCAATTACAACTCATACTTAAAACATAAAATAACTCATAACCTCACTATAAAGCCTAAGAATTAAATCAAGATAATAAAATTTTTAGCAACTCCTTAGCTAGATGAATGAATGTATAATATCATGCATGTCATCCACTCTTGTTAAGAGGGGCTTGCATCTGAGAGAATGAAGGCTTAACTTGTGAGCCTTTGATGGAAGAACACCCCTTTCTCTCTTGATTTGGCCCATAATCAAGCTCTCATGCATTTATACATACAAAATCCCATAGCCTGTGTCAAAATAAAGAGTTCAAAAGAATTAAATAAATTTGATAAAATTTGCATTAGATTAAGTCATGAATTAATACGACTTATGCTCTAGTCTCTTAGGGTGTGAGTTTAAGGACTGAGTCTCCTTTCTAAATAAACAGATAGAGGAGTTAGGGGCCACTCTGGCAAAGAATAAGTCCAGTGGTTTATTCTCTTTGGAGGTAAACCATATACCCATTTTTGGCTTAGATTTAGGTCGGGCCTTCACCCTCGCCAAAGCTCCCAAGATTAGTATCCAGGTAGCTATTTCCTCCGGCTACAAGCATAAATTCTCACCTCTTAGGCATTTCCACAATCTTATGTTGTGGAATTATAAGCCCTAATAATCTAATGAAATGTCAACTCAAATAATTAACTCTCTCAATTTCAAATATATAAAGCCTAATTATAGGGTAGATTGGAATGCTTACTAGGCTTCCTAGAATTATGAGCATTTCCTACATTCTCCCTTTAGATTCCAAAAATAAGTCTTCTCCTTGATCTATCCCATTTGATTTTCTAAAATAACCAATCCTTTAATTGTATTAACCTTGAAATCTTTAGAGACCCTAATTGTCTACTTTAATAGAGAGTATTATTAAAGAATTCCCATTCCTTAGACTGCAATTACCTGTGGGGGCTTGCCTCCATAGGGGACTTAACAAACCCGACTTAAAATAAACCCTACTTTACTTTTTCATGTAAAGTAGGGGAAAGATCTTTGGTATATTCGAAGACCCATCATACCTTAGGAGTCTTTATTAGGTGATTAGGTCCATTATAGGGTGGTAATTCTATCTTTAGAGATAATACATCATTTTTTAATGTTGTACCTGATCATTTCAATAAGTACCCCCTAAGATCTGCATGATGTCCCACATCCTCAAAAATAAACACCACACACGCATAGAGCAAATCAAAAACCCTAGATAACTAGAAATATCTCTAGAAAGATAAAGTTCCATAAGTAGTAGATCATTCATTCTTCGCTCTAATTTCATGTAATTACCCTTGCCTCTCAAGTAGCAGGATTTGCCATCATATCCCTGATCTCTCCTCCACCACCACCACAGTTGTAACCTCTGTCACACATCCCTCCTCCATAAAGGCCACCTCCATATCCACCAGCACCTCCAGATCCCCCACCACCACTGTGATAACCACCACCTCCACCTCCTCCATGACCAGATCTAACTTGAGCCTGGTTGACAGGGATGTTCCTGCCATCAAGGTTCTGCCCTTTCTTAGGGTTTAGCTTTAGGTTTAAGTTTATTAGCTTTTAGGGTTTAGGTTTATTTTTTATTTATTTAGTTACTTTAGGTTTAGGGTTTTGGAGGTTATTTAGTGATGTGGTCAGGGTGTGGTTTAGGGTTTTGGGTTTAGGTGGTTAGGTTTAGATTGGGTAGTGGTTTAGGGTTAAGGGTTTGGTTTAGGTTCAAGATTTAGGTCTGGTTTGGTGTTATGCTTTAGGGTTTAGTGGTTTGATCAGTTGTTTGTGCAGTTTAGGGTATAGGCTGGGTAGATCATGGTAGTGGTCAGTGGCCTGGTGGAGTAGGGTTTAGGGCTCAGGGCCCAGGGCCTGGCTCAGTGATTTTAGGTTTAGGGCCTAGGTTACCACAAGTTTAGGTGGGTCAGTGTAGGGTTTCTCAGGGCCCAGGTTTGGGTTTAGGGGCCAGGATTCTGAGTTTAGGTTTAGGTGGTCAGGGTTTAGGGTTTTTAATTTATTTTTCTTAAATTAAGCAGCCCAAGAGGTAGTGCATTTAGTTTATTTTTAATTATTAGTTTATTTTATTTTTTTATTTATTTAGTTTATTTTATTTTAGTTTAGTTTATTTATGTTAGGTTTATTTATTAGTTTTATTTTATTTTAATGTTTATGTTTAGGTTTTATTTTTTATTTTAGGGTTAAGGTTTCAATTTTTTTTTTTTTTTTGGTTTAGGTTTTAGGTTTTATTTTTAGTTTAAGGTTTAGGTTTAGTTTATTTTAGTTTAATTTATTTTATTTAGTTTAGGTTTTTAGGTTTAGTTTTAAGTTTAGGTTTTATTTATTTTAGTTTAGGTTTATGTTTATTTTATTTTTATTTTATGTTTAAGTCTTTTTAATTTAGTTTAAGTTTTATTTTTTATTTATTTTTAGTCTTTAGATAGATTACCATTTTTTTAGTTTAGGTTTTATTTAGTTTTTTCTTTAGGTTTATTTTATTTTCATTTTACGTTTATTTTATTTTATTTATGTTTTATTCTTATTTATTTTATTTTTTAGTTTATAAGTTTTATTTATTTTATTGTAGTTTATTTTATTTTATTTTAGGTTTAGGTTTAGGTTTTAGTTTATTTCATTATTTATTTATTTTATTTAGGTTTAGTGTTTTATTTTATTTTTTTAAGTTTTATTTTATTTAAGTTTAGGTTTTAGAGTTGGGTTTAATGTTTTTAGTTAGTTTAGGTTTTGGGTTTTGGGTTTAGGTTTAGGGAAGTAGGTTTTAGGATTTAGGGTTTTAGGTTTGAGTTAGAGTTTTGGGTTTAGGGTTTTTTATTTTTCTAAGATATGTAGGGTTTGTGGGTTTGTTTTAGGGTTTTACTTTGGGGTTTTGGGTTTTAGGTTTAAGGTTTAGGGTTTAGGCTTAGGGTTTATGTTTTAGTTTTTAGTTTAGGGTTTAGGGTTTAGGATTTAGGGTTTATGGTTTTTTTAAAATGAGAACAAATTCAGATTCAACATTTCTTCTTTTTGATTTCATCAAGCAAGTATCACATAAAGTTTTTTTAAGACACAAGTGATGACATAGATCAAAAATGAGAATGCATAGAGTAAATGAAAAACCATAGATAACTAGAATTATCCCCACTATAAAGACTCAATTCCAAAAGTGGTAGATCAGATCATCCGTTCATCAGATTCTCCAATTCCCATCAAAACTACCCTCGCCTTTCGAGTAGCGGGATCCGCCATCATATCCCTAATCTCTCCCTCCACCACCACCAAGGCTATAACTTCCATTGCACGTCCTGCCTCCATAATCGCCACCTCCATATCTACTAGAACCTCTAGATCCCCCACCACCACTACGATAACCTTCACTTCCACCTTAGCCTCCACGGCCAGATCTAAACTGAGCCTAATTTTTAGGGTTTAGAGATTAGTTTAGAGTTTAGGGTTTATGATTTAAGGTTATAGGGATTAGTGTTTTTTAATTTAGGGTTTAGGGTTTCAGATTTACGATTAAGGGTTTAGGTTAGTTTAGGGTTTAGAGTTTAGGGTTTAGGGATTAGGTTTTCGAGTTTAGGTTTTTTGGGTTTTTAATGTTATTAGGGTTTAAGGTTTAAAGTTTTTTTAATAGAGAACAAATTCAGATTCAACATTTCTTCTTTTTGATTTCATTAACCAAGTAGTAGACTAAGTTTTCTAAGATACAAGCGATGACATAGATAAAAAATAAGCATGCATAGAGCAAATCAAAAACCCTAGATAATTAGAATCATCTCTACTATAAAGACACAGTTCCCTAAGTAGCAGATTGGATGCCGTTCTTCAGTTTCTCTAGTTCCCATCTGAACCACCCTCACCTCTCATGTAGCGGGATCTTCCATCATATCCTCGATCGATTCTTCCACCACCACCATGGCTATAACCTTCGCTCTCTCTGATTCTCAGAACACCACCTCCATGTCACCTCCTCAGATCCACTAGCACCTCCATTAGGGTTGTTTTAGGGTTTTAGGCTTTAGGGTTTAGTTTAGTGTTTAGGCTTTGTGGTTTAGGCTGGGATTTAGGGATAGTTATGATTTAGGTTTTTTGTGGGTTTAGTGGTTTGTTTTAGGGTTTGGTTAAGGTTTAGGGTTTGTTTTAATGTTTAGGGTTTAGTTTAGAGTTTTGAGGTTTAGGGTTTAGGGCTTGTTTGTTTAGGTTTAGGGTTTAAGGTTTAAGGTTTAGGTTTAGGTTTAGGGTTTTAGGATTGGATTTAGGGCTTTGGGTTTGTTTTAATTAATTTTTTAAAATTGATTTTCTAAATTAAGTAAATAGTAGGTTTAGGTTAATTTTATTTATTTAGTTAATTTTTTATTTATTTTAGTTTATTTTATTTTTTTATTTTTAATTAGGTTCATTTTTATTTTTATCTAGTTTATTTTATTTATTTTAGTGCCTTTTATCTTTAGTTTATTCAAGGTTTAGGTTTAGGCTCAGGTTTATCTTTTAGTTTAGCTTTATTTTATTTTATTTTTGGTCCATTTACATTTATTTTGTTAGGCTCACATCATTATCTTTAGTTTATGTTTAGGTTTAAGTTTTATTTTAGGTTTTAGGGCTCAGCTTGTTTCAGCTTGTTCAGTTTGTTTAGGTTTAGGGTTATGGCCAGGGTGTTTCAGTTTAGTCAGGGTTTGGGTTTTGGGGAGTTTAGTCAGAGTTGGCTCAGTTTAGGCCCAGGGTTTAGGGTGCGCCTGGGTCAAAGATGGTTTAGGTTGGTTATTAGGAATTATGGTTTAGGGTTTAGGTTTTTTAGAATTTAGAGCTTAGGTTTTAGGGTTTGGATTTGGGGTTTAGGGTTTATGGCCATGGTTTTAGGGTAGGTTTAGTGGTTTTGTGGTTTAGGTTTGGTTTATATTTATGGTTTTAGGTTGTGGTTTAGTTTAGGGTTTAGCATTTAGAGTTTATTATTTTTTAGGTTTTGGGTTTAGGGTTTAGGTTTTAGGTTAAGTGTTTTGGTTTTAGTTTAGGGTTTAACATTTAAGTTTATTTTTTAATGAGAGAATAAATTCATATTCAACATTTCTTCTTTTTGATTTAACCAACTAAGTACCGCTCCAAGTTTTTTAAGACACAAGCGATGATATAGATAAAAAATGAGCACGCATAGAGCAAATAAAAAACCCATAGATAACTAGAACTATCTCTACTATTAAGATACTGATCCATAAGCACCAAATCAGATCAGTTGATCATCAGTTTCTCCATTTCCCATTAAAAGCATCACCACCTATCGAGCAGCGGGATCCATCATCATATCTCTGATCTATCCCTCTGTGACCAGAATAGTTGTAACCTCCGTCGCTCCACCTTCCTCTATAACCACAACTACTCTTACCACCACCTCCATATCCACTAGCGCCTCTAGATCCCCCAGCACCACTAAAAAATTGCCCCGCCTCCACCGCGATCTAGATTTAGCCTAGTTGATGCTAATGTTCCTGCCCATAAGGTTCTTCCCATTATTAGTGTTTTTTAGGTTTAGGTTTAAGTTTTAGGGTTTAGGATTATTTTTGTATTTATTTACTTTCTTTAAGTTTAGGTTTAGGGTTTAGTTTTTTGTTCAGTGGGGTTTTAGGGTTTAGGGTTAAGGTTAGGTTTAGGGTTTAGTTAGTTAGGCTCAGGGTTGTAGACTCAGTGGTCAGTTTAGGGTTTAGGTCAGGGTTTAGTGTTGTGTTGGTTTTGCCTAGGGTGTGGTCTTTTTTAGGGTAGGGTTAAGGCTCAGTTTGGGAGGGTGGGGTCAGGGTTTAGGGTTTGTGGTTTAGGGTCAGTGGGTTTAGGGTGGTGGGTTTGAGTTTAGTGGTTTAGGGTGGGGTTTATAGTAGTGGTTGAATTGGGTAGGGTTGGTAGGTTTTATTTATTTATTTTATCTTTTTAAATTAAGTAAACCCAGTAGGTTTAGATTTCTTTATTAAGTTTATTTCTTATTTATTTTAGTTTATTTTATTTTATATTTATATTTAGGTTCAATTTAGTTTTATTTAGTTTAGTTCATTTATTTTAGTGTATTTATTTTACTTTTAGATTTGTTTATTTAGTTTATTTTTAGGTTTAGGTTTATTTTATAGTTTAGTTTTATTTTTTATTTTATTTTAGGTTTTGGATTTATTATTTATTTTAGGTTTAGGTTTAGGTTTTTTAGTTTGTTTTTTTAAGTTGAGGTTGTTGGTTTTTTTTAGGTTTTTTTAGTTTTTATTTTTACTTTAACTTTAGGTTTATTTTAGTTTATTATATTTTATTTAATTTAGGTTTAAGTTTAGTTTATTTTAGGTTTAGGTTTTATTTATTTTAGTTTAGTTTATTTTAATTTAGGTTTAGGTTTAACCACCATCACATCCTCGATCTCTCCTCCACCACCACTACCGTAACTCCGTCGCCTCCCACCTCCAAAACCACCACTCCTCACCACCACCTCCATATCTACTACCTCCAAATCCCAAACCACCACATCAATAACCTGCCGCTTTGCCTCCACCACCAACCGACTGGGTCTGATGGTGATGCTCCTCCCAGCTGTTCTTCCCATTCTTAGGTTTAGGCTAGGCTTGATTAGGTTTGTGGTTTAGGTTTATTTTTAATTTATTTCCACTTTGGCTTCAGTTTATGTTTGAGGTTTGTGGTTTGGGGTTAGGGCTTCATGGTGGCTTAGAGTTTAGTGGTTTGTGGCTCAGTGGTTGTGAGTTTAGATTTAGGATTTATGCTTTTAGTACTAGGGTTGTGGTTTGTGTAATGGCTCATGGTTTTGTGGTTTTGTGGCTCAGATTTGTGGTTAGTGGTCAGTGTTTGGTGGCATGTGGCTTCAGGCTTTGTGTAGCTCTATGGTCAGAAGCTCAGTGTGTTTAGGTTTGTTTAGGTTTAGGGTTTAGAGTTTAAGGTTTAGGTTTAAGTTTAGGGTTTAGGTTAAGGTTTAGGTTTAGGATTTAGGGTTAGTTTTATTGAGGTTTATGGTTTTAATGAAGTAATGTTTAAGTTTATTTAGTTTATTTAGTTTATTTTATTTATTTTATTTTTATTTTATTTTAGTTTATTTGTTTATTTAGTTTAATTCATTTATTTTAGGTTTATTTATTTTAGTTTAGGATTTTATTTTAGTTTATTTTTTTGGTTTAGTTTTAGGTTTAGGTTTATGTTTTAGTTGAGTTTTATTTTTATTTTATGTTTTAGGTGTAGGTTTTATTTTTTAATCTTTTGTTTAGGTGTAGGTTTTCATTTTATTCTTTTAGGTTTAGGTTTTAAGTTTTATTTTAGGTTTATTTTTAGGTTTTATTCTTTAGTTTAAGTTTAGGTTTATTTCTAGTTTATTTAATTTTATTTAGTTTAGGTTTAGGTTTATGTTTAGTTTATTTTATGTTTAGGTTCAGGTTTTATTTATTATTAGTTTAGTTTATTTTAGTTTAGTTTTAGGTTTATTTTATCTTTTTTTTAAGTTTAGATTTTTTTTTTTATGTTTTAGGTGTTTATGTTTTATTTTTTATTTATTTTTAGGTTTTATTTTTAGGTTTATTTTTAATGTTTAGGTTTTTATTTTATTTTATTATAGGTTAATTTTATTTTTTATTTTAGTTTTATTTTATTTATGTTATTTACTCTTAGGTTTATTTTATTTTTTTTAATTTTAGTTTAGGTTTTATTATTTTAATTTATTTATTTTATTTTATTTTAGGTTGAGATCTACATTTTTAGTTTGGTTTTATTTTATTTTATTTTTTATTTTATTTAGGTTTAGGTTTTTTATATATTTTATTTTTTGGTTTTATTTAGTTTAGGTTTAGGTTTTTAGGTTTTTTGGGTTTAGGGTTTAGGGTTTAGGGTTTTATGGTTTTGGTTTTTAGGGTTTTAGGTTTAGGGTTAGGGTTTAGGGTTTAGAGTTTAGTGTTTAGGCTTGAGGGTTTAGGGTTAGCTTAGGGCTTAAAGTTTTTTTAAAAAAAAATTAAGTAAAAGAGTTTAGGTTATTTAGTTTATTTATTTTATTTTATTTATTTTATTTTATTTAATTTAGGTTTTATTTCATTTTATTTTTTTAGGTTTATCCTTCATTTTAGTTGAGTATTGTTTGTATTTTATTTTTTAGGTTTAGGTTTTATTTTTTATTTTTATGTTTAGGTTTATGTTTTTATTTTATTTTTTTAGGTTTAGGTTTTAGATTTTTATTTTAAGTTTATTTTTAGGTTTAATTTTTTGGTTTAGGTTTATTTTTAGTTTATTTTCTTTTATTTAGTTTAGGTTTAGGTTTAGTTTTACTTTATTTTAGGTTCAGGGTTTAGGGTTAATTTAGGGTTTAGGGTTTAGGGTTTAGGGTTTGGGGTTTAGAATTTAGGGTTTGTTTAGGTTTAGGGTTTAGGGTTTAGGGTTTAGGGTTTAGGGTTTAGGGTTTAGGTTATAGGGTTTAGGGTTTAGGTTTAGTTTAGAATTTTTTAGGGTTTAGGGTTTAAGGTTTAAGGTTTATGGTTTAGGTTTGAGGTTTAGGTTAGTTTAGTTTAAGGTTTAGGTTTTCATATATATATATATATATATATATATATATATATATATTAACAAAGTATAAATTCACATTCAACATTTCTTCTTTTCAATTTCATCAACCAAGTAACACAAAAAGTTTTCCAAGACACAAGTGATGACATAGATAAAAAATGAGCACACATAGAGCAAATCAGAAACCTTGGATAACCATTTCTACTATGAAGACATAGTTCCATAAGTAGCAGATTGGATCGGCCATTCTTCAGTTTCTCGAGTTCCCACCAAAACCAGCCCAGCCTCTCCAGTAGCAGGATACACCATCATATTCCCGATCTATCCCTCCACCACCACAACGGTTGTAACCTCCATCGCTCCTCCCGCCTCCATAACCACCACTTCTCTGACCACCACCTACATATCCACCAGCACCTCTAAATCCCCCACCACCATTATGATAACTATCACCTCACTTTTGCCAGTCAAGGGGTTGATGATGATGTTCCACGCCATCAGGTTCGCCCATTATTAGGTATAGGTTTAAGTTTATTAGGTTTTAGGGTTTAGGTTTATTTTTTAATCTTTTTTTTTCTATTTAGTTACTTTAGGTTTAGGTTTAGTATTTGAGATTTAGGGTTTAAGGTTTAGGGTTAGAATTTAACGTTTAGGGTTTAGGGTTAGGATTTAGCATTTAGGGTTTCTGATTTTAGGATTTATGCTTTTAGGGTTTAGGGTTTAGGGTTTTTTAATGTTTAGGATTTTGGGTTTAGGGTTTAGGGTTGTAGGTTTAGGGTTTTGGGTTTAGGGTTAGTTTTAGGGTTTAGGGTTTAGGGCTTAGGATTTAGGGTTTAGGGTATAGGGTTTAGGGTTTAGGGTTTAGTGTTCTTTTTTTAATTAAGTAAATCGGTAGGTTTAAGTTTATTTAGTTTATTTTATATTTAGTTTATTTATTTTTTTATTTATATTTAGGTTTATTTTTTTTTTTTAGTTTAATTTATTTATTTTAGTTTACATTTTTTTTATTTTAGTTTTTTTGTTTAGGTTTAGGTTTATTTTAATTTTTTTTTTAGTTATTTTATTTTATTTTTGTAGGTTTAGGTTTTATTTTTTTATTTTAGGTTTCGTTTAGGTTTTCATTTTATTTTCTTAGGTTTAGGTTTTTGTTTTTCATTTTAGGTTTATTTTTAGGTTTTGTTTTTTAGTTTAGGTTTAGACTAATTTTTAATTTATTTTATTTTATTTAATTTAGGGTTTAGGTTTAGTTTAGTTTAGGTTTAGGTTTAGGTTTTATTTATTTTAGTTTAGGATTAGGTTTATTTTATTTTCTTTATTTTATGTTTAAGTTTTTTTTTAGTTTAGTGTTTAATTTTTTTTTATTTTCTTTTTAATTTTAGGTAATATTTTTATTTTATTTTAGGTTTATTATTTATTTAATTTTATTTTATTTTATTTTATGTTTATTTATTTTTATTTTATGTTTAGTTTTATTTTATTTGGGTTTTTTTATTTTAGGTTTATATTATTTTTAGTTTAGTTTAAGTTTTTTATTTATTTTATTTTAGTTTAGTTTTATTTATATTTTATTTTATTTTACATTTAGGTTTAGGTTTATGTTTTAGTTTAGGTTTTTATTTATTTTATTTTTTATTTTATTTAGGTTTAGGTTTTATATTACAATTATTTTTAAGTTTTATTTAGTTTAGGTTTAGGTTTGTAGGTTTTTAGGGTTTAGGGTTTAGGGTTTAGAGATTAGGGTTTAGTATTTAGGGTTTAGGGTTTAGGGTTTGGGATTTAAGGTTTATGCTTTAGGGTTATATGTTTTAGGGTTTAGGTTTAGGGTTAAGTTAGGGTTTAGGGTTTTAGGGTTTAGGGTTTAGGATTAGGTTTTTTTATTTATTTATTATTTTTCAAATTTTCTCATTTTTAAATTTTTTTAAAAATTAATTAAACTTGTAGGTTTAGGTTTATTTAGTTTATTTTTTATTTTGATTTAGGTTTCTTTTATTTTTATTTTATTTTATTTATTTATTTTATGTTCATTTATTTTAGTTTAGATTTTTTATTCTATTTTATTTTTTAGGTTTAGGTTTAGGTTTATTTTTTTAGTTTAGTTTTATTTTTATTTTATATTTTAAGTTTAAGTTTTATTTTTTATTTTTATGTTTAGGTTTAGGTTTTTATTTTATTTTCTTAGGTTTAGATTTTAGGTTTTTATTTGAGGTTTATTTTAGGTTTTATTTTTTAGTTTAAGTTTATTTTTAGATTATCTTATTTTTTTAGTTTAAGTTTAGATTTTAGGTTTAGGTTTTATTTATTTTAGTTTAGGTTTAGGTTTATTTTATTTTTATTTTAGGTTTTCATTTTTTCTTAGTTTAGGGTTTAGGTTTTATTTTTTATTTATTTTTTTAGCTATTTTTAGGTTTATTATTTATGTTTAGGTTTTTATTAAGTTTTATTTTATTTTATTTTTGGTTAATTTTTATTTTATTTTAGGCTTAGTTTATATTTTATTTAGGTTTTGCATTTTTTTAATTTAGTTTAGGTTTTTATTTATTTTATTTTAGTTAAGTTTTTATTATTTATTTTATTTTTCTTTAGGTTTAGGTTTAAGTTTAGGTTTTACTTTATGTTTTTATTTTATTTTCTTATTTCATTTTGGTTTAAATTTTTTTCTTTCTTTTATTTTTGGGTTTTAATTAGTTTGGTTTTAGGTTTTAGGTTTTTAGGTTTTTAGGGTTTAGGTTTAAGGTTAGTTTAGGGTTTATGGATTAGGCTTTAAGGTTTAGGGTTTGGAGTTTAGGGATTAGGGTTTTGGTTTAGGGTTTAGTTTAGGTTTTAGGTTTAGGTTTTAGGTTTTAGGTTTTAGGTTAAGGCTTGGTTTAGGTTTATTGTTTAGGGTTTAGGTCTTAGGGTTTAGTTGAGTTTTAGGGTATAGGGTTTTGGATTTAGGGTTTAGGTTCTAAGTTCAGGGTTGAGGTTTTAGTTTATGGTTTTGGGTTCTTGGTTTTTTTTAACAGAGAACAAAATCAGATTTACAACATTTCTTCTTTTGTTTAATTAGTTTATTTAGTTTATTATTTATTTATTTTAGTTTATTTATTTTTTATTTTTATTTTTAGTTATGTTTATTTTTATTTAGTTTAGTTTATTTATTTTAGGTTTATTTAATTTAGTCTAAGTTTTTATTTTAGTTTAGGTATTTTATTTTACTTTATTTTTTGGATTAGGTTTAGGTTTAGGTTTTATTTTTTATTTTATATTTAGGTTTAGGTTTTAGGTTTTAGGTTTATTTTTAGGTTTTTTTTTATTTAGGTTTAGGATTATTTTTGATTTAATTTATTTTATTTAGTTTTAGGTTTAGGTTTATGATTTATTTATTTTTGGTTACTTTAATTTAGTTTATGTTTAGGTTCATTTTATTTTGTTTATTTTATTTTTATTTTAGGTTTAGCTTTTTTTTTTAGTTTAGGATTTAGGTTTTACTTTTAGGTATATCTTTTTAGGTTTATTTAATTTTAGGTTTAGTTTTTATTTTATATAGGTTTTTTTATTTTTTTTGTTTATTTTAAGTGTTTTTATTTTATTTTAGTTAAGTTTTTATTTTTTTTATTATAATTTCTTTTTAGGTTTAGGTTTAGGTTTAGTTTATTTTTTATTTTATTTTATTTTCTTATTTTATATTTGTTTATATTTTTAATTTTTAATTTTTAGGTTTTAATTAGTTTAGGTTTAGGTTTTTAGCTTTTTAAGATTTAGGGTTTAGGGTTTAGGGTTTGGGGTTTAGAGTTTAGGATTTAGGGTTTCTTTTTTTTGGGTTTAGGGTTCAGGGTTTAGTGCTTAGGGTTTAAGTTTTAGGGTTTAGGATTTTAGGTTTGAGGGTTTAGGGTTTCGGGTTTTGGATTTAGGGTTTAGGGTTTAAAGTTTAGGGTTTAGGGTTTAGGTTTTAGGTTTAGGGTTAGTTTTAGTTTAGTGTTTAGGTTTTGGTTTTATAACGAGAACAAATTGATTTGCAACATTTTTCTTTATTTAATTAGTTTATATAGTTTATTTTTTTATTAATTTTAGTTATTTTTATTTTTTATTTTTAATTATGTTTTTTTTTTTATTTGTTTTTACTTATTTTAGGTTTATATATTTTAGTCTAAGTTATTTTATTTTAGTTTAGTTATTATATTTTAGTTTATTTTTTTTGGATTAGGCTTAGGTTTAGGTTTAGGTTTATTTTTTAGTTGAGTTTTATTTTTATTTTATTTTTTAAGTTTAGGTATTATTTTTATTTTATGTTTAGGTTCGGTTTTATTTTATATTTTTTAGGTTTAGGTTTTAAGTTTTTTTTTAGGTTTTATTTTTTTTTTATTTAGGTTTATTATATTTAATTTCTTTTATTTTATTTAGTTTTGGGTTAATGTTTTTTTTATTTTAGTTTAGTTTATTTTATTTTAGTGTAGTTTATTTTATTTTAGGTTTAAGTTTATTTTATTTTATTTTTGGTTTAGGTTTTTTTTAGTTTAGGGTTTAGGTTTTACTTTTAGGTTTACTTTTTAAGTTTATGTTTTTATTTAGTTTTTATTTTATTGTATTTTAGGTTTATTTTAGGTTTATTTTATTTTTAGTTTAATTTAGGTTTTTATTTATTTTATTTTATTTATTTAAGTTAGTTTTTTTTTAGTTTAGGTTTATTTTGGGTTTTAGTTAGGTTTTATTTTATTTAAGTTTAGGTTTATTTATTTATTTATTTTAAATTTTATTTAGTTTATGTTTACATTTTTTTAGGGTTTAGGGTTTAGGGTTGTTTTAGGGTTTAGGTTTTAGGTTTAGGGTTAGGATTAGGGTTTAGAGTTTAGGGTTTAGGGTTTAGAGTTTAGGGTTAGTTTAGGGTTTAGGGTTTAAGGAGTTTTAGTTTTTAGGGTTTAGGCTTTAGGCTTTAAAGTTTAGGGATTAGGGTTTAGGGTTTAAAATTTTAAGGTTAATGTTTTTAGGGTTTAGGGTCTAAGGTTTAGGGTTGTAGGCTTAGGGTTTATAGTTTAGGGTTTAGGGATACTTTTAAGGTTTAGGGTTTAGGATTAGGGTTTTTATTTTTTTAAAATTAAGTAAATTAGTAGGTTTGGGTTGATTTAGTTTATTTTTTATTTATTTTAGTTTATTTATTTTTTAGTTTGATTTAGGTTTATTTTTATGTTTATTTAGTTTAATTTAATTTTTTAGCTTTATTTATTTTTGTTTAGGTTTTTATTTTATTTTATTTTTTAGGTTTAGGTTTAGGTTTTTTTTAGTTTGGTTTTATTTTTTATTTATTTTTTTAGGATTAGGTTTTATTTTATTTTATTTTTTTAGGTTTAAGTTTTATTTTATTTTTTAGGTTTAGGTTTAGGTTTTATTTTAGGTTTATTTTAGGTTTTATTTTTTAGTTTAGGTTTAACTTTATTTTAGTTTATTTTATTTTATTTAGTTTAGGTTTAGGTTTAGATTTTGTTTATTTTAGGTTTAGGTTTAGGTTTTTATTTTAGTTTAGTTTATTTTAGTTTAGGTTTGGTTTATTTATTTTATTTTAAGTTTATATTTTTTTTTAGTTTAGGGTTTAGGTTTTTTATTTTTATTTATTTTTAGGTTTAATTTTTATGTTTCTTTAGGTTTAGGTTTTTATTTAATTTTTTTTTAGGTATATTTTATTTTTATTTTAGGTTTAGTTTTTAATTTATTTTGGTTTTCTAGTAGGTTTATTTTGTTTTTTTTAGTTTAGTTTAAGTTTATTTTAGTTTATTTTATTTTATTTAGTTTAGGTTTTAGGTTTAGTTTAGTTTAGGTTTAGGTTTAAGTTTTGTTTATTTTAGTTTAGTCTATTTTAGTTTAGGATTAGGTTTATTTTATTTTCTTTATTTTAGGTTTAGTTTTTTTTTGAAATTTAGGGTTTAAGTTTATTTTAGTTATTTTAAGTTTTATTTTTCATTTTTTTGAGGTTTAGGTTTTATTTAGTTTTATTTTATTTTATTTTATGTTTAATTTTATTTTATTTAGGTTTTTTATTTTAGGTTTATTTTATTTTAGTTTATTTTAGGTTTTATCTATTTTATTTTAGTTTAGTTTTATTTTTTATTTTATTTTCTTTAAGTTTAGGTTTAGGTTTAGGTTTTAGTTTAGGATTTTATTTTATTTTATTTTAGTTTAGGGTTTAGGGTAGTAGGTTTAGGCTTATGGTTAGTTTTAGGGTTTAGGGTTTAGGGTTAGTGTTTCAGGATTTAGGGTTTAGGGTTTAAGGTTAGTGTTTAGGTTTTAAGGTTTTGAGTTTAGTGTTTAAGCTTTAGGGTTTAGGGTTTTGGGTTTGGGTTTTAGGGTTTTAGGTTTAGTGTATAGGGTTTTTAGGGTTTAGGGGTTAGGGTTTAGGATTAGTTTAGGGATTAAGGTTTAGGGTTTTAGGTTTAGAGTTTAGGGTTTAGGGTTAAGGTTAGAGTAGGTTTAGGATTAGGATTAGTTTTTTTAAAGTTTAGGGTTTAAGCTTAGGGTTTAAGTTTTAGGTTAGGTTTTGGTTTAGGGTTTAGAGTTAGTTTTAGGGTTTAGGTTTTACGATTTAGGATTTAGTGTTTAAGGTTTAGGGTTTAGAGTCTAGGGTTTTTTTTTTAAATTAACAAACTAATAGGTTTAGGTTTATTTAGTTTATTTTATATTTTTATTTAGGTTTTTTTGTATTTTTATTTTGAATAGTTTATTTTTTATGTGTATTTTTTTAGTTTATGTTTTTTATTTTAGTTTATTTATGAGGTTTAAGTTTAGGTTTATGTTTTTTTTAGTTAGTTTTATTTTTATTTTATTTTTTAGGTTTAGGTTTTATTTTTTATATTTAGGTTTAGGTTTAAGTTTTTATTTTACTTTTTTTTTTGGTTTAGGATTTAGGTTTTTTTAGGTTTATTTTAGGTTTTATTTTTAGTCTAGGTATAGGTTTATTTTAGTTAATTTATTTTATTTAGTTTAGGTTTAGGTTTATTTTATTTTAGGTTTAGGTTTAGGTTTTATTTATTTTAGTTTAGTTTATTTTAATTTAAGTTTAAGTTTAGTTTATTATTATTTTAGGTTTAGGTTTTTTTGTTTATGATTTAGGTTTTACTTTTAGGTTTATTATTTTGGTTTAGGTTTTTATTTAATTTCTATTTTATTTTATTTTAGGTTTATTTTATTTTTTTATTTTAGTTTAGGTTTATGTGTATTTTATTTTAGTTTAGTTTTAAATTTTTATTTTTTATTAGTTTAGGTTTAGGTTTATGTAATAGTTTAGATTTTAATTTTTTATTTTTATTATTTTATTTAGGTTTAGGTTTTATTTATTTTATTTATAGGTTTAGGAAATTAGGTTTTAGGCTTCTGGTTTAGGATTTAGGTTTAGGGTTTTTTAGCTTTAGCATTTCATGTTTTAGGTTTAGGGTTTAGGGTTGTAGGTTTTAAAACATATGGTTTAAGGTTTAAGGTTTAAGGTTTAGGGTTTAGGGTTTTAGGGTGTAGGGTTTAGGGTTTAGGGTTTAGGGTTTAGGGTTTAGGTTTTATTTATTTTAATTTATTAAATTTTAGTTTATTTTTATTTTTATTTTATTTTATTTATTTTAAGTTTAGTTTTTTAGTTTAGGGTTTAGGTTTTTTTTTTTGTTTTAAGTTTATTTTTTAGGTTTAAGTTTTATTTAGTTTTATTTTATTTTATTTTGGGTTTATTTTTATTTTATTTAAGTTTTTTTGTTTAGTTTATTTTCTTTTTTAGTTTAATTTAGCTTTTATTTATTTAATTTTAGTTTAGTTTTATTTTTTGGTTTAGGTTTATGTTTATGTTTAGGTTTTAGTTTATGTTTTCATTTTTTTTTTAGGTTTAGGTTTTTTATTTATTTTATTTTGTTTGATTTAGTTTAGGTTTTAGGATTTAGGTTTAGGTTTAGGTTTAAGTTTAGTTTTATCTTTAGGTTTAGGGTTTAGTTTAGGTTTAGGGTTTAGATTGTTGTTTAGGGTTTAGGTTTAGGTTTAGTTTAGTTATTTTTTAGGTTTTAGGTTTAGGGTTAGTTTAGGATTTAAGGTTTTAGGTTTAGGGTTTAAGTTTAGGTTTAGGGTTAGGTTCTTTAGGGTTTTAGGTTTAAGTTTAGGGTTTAGTGTGTAGCTTTAGGATTAGGTTTTTTTAGGTTTAGTTAGGTATAAGGTTTGTGATTTAGTTTTAGTTTAGGTTTAGGTATAGGTTTTAATTTGGTTTAGGTTTTTAGATTATGTTTAGGTTTTATTTTTTATTTTTAGGTTTAGGTTTAGGTTTTTATTTTATTTTTTTAAGTTTAGGTTTTTAGTTTTTATGTTTGGATTATTTTTATGTTTTATTTTTAATTTATTTTATTTTATTTAGTTTAGGCTTATGTTTAGGTTTAGTTTATTTTAGGTTTAGGTTTAGGTTTTATTTACTTTAGTTTACTTTATTTTAGTTTAGGTTTATGTTTATTTTCTTTTTATTTTTGGTTTAAGCTTTTTTAGTTTTGGGTTTAGATTTTTTTTATTGTTAGGTTTTATTTTTAGGTTTATTATTTAGGTTTAGGTTTTTATTTAGTTTTTATTTTAGTTTATTTTAGGTTTATTTTATTCTTATTTTACATTTAGTTTTATTTATTTAGGTTGTTTATTATTAGGTTTATTTTATTTTTTTAATTTAGTTTAATTTTTTATTTATTTTTATTAATTTATTTTTTTTAGGTTTAGACTTTGGTTTTAGTTTAGGTTTTTGTTTTGTTTTATTTATTTATTTTATTTAGGTTTAGGTTTTTTATATATTTTATTTTTAGGTTTTATTTAGCTTAGGTTTAGGTTTTTAGGTTTTTAGGGTTTAGGGTTTAGGGTTTAGGTTTCAGGGTTTAGGGTTTAGGGTTTGGGTTTAGAGTTTAGAGTTTAGTGTTTAGGCTTTAGGTTTAGGGTTAGCAAGGTTTAGGGTTTTTTAAAAAGATTAATTTTAGGTTTATTTATTTAATTTTAATTTTAATTTGATTTATGTTTATTTTTTTTTATTTTTATTTATTTTAGTTATGTTTTTATTTTATTTTATTTTTAGGTTTAGGTTTAGGTTAAGGTTTATTTTTTAGTTGAGTTTTATTTTTATTTTATTTTTAGGTTAAGGTTTATTTTTAAGTTGAGTTTTATTTTATTTTATTTTTTAGGTTTAGGATTTATTTTTTATCTTTAGGTTTAAGTTTATGTATTTATTTTATTTTTTTAGGTTTAGGTTTTAAGTTTTATTTTAGGTTTATTTTATTTTATCTATTTTAGGTTTAGGTTTAGGTTTACTTTATTTTAGGTTTAGGTATAGGGTTTAGGGCTAGTTTTTAGTTTAAGGTTTAGGGTTTAGGGTCTGGGGTTTAGGATTTAGGTTTTAGTGTTTAGGGTTAAGGGTTTAGGGTTTAGCTTTTAGGTTTAGGATTTAGGTTTTAGTTTAGGGTTTAGGGTTTTGGGTTTTTTTAATGGCAAACAAATTCAAATTTGACATTTCTTCTTTTTGATTTCATCAGCCAAGTAACACCCCAAGTTTTCTAAGACACAAGTGATGACATAGATAAAAAATGAGCATGCATAAAGAAAATCAAAACCAGATAACTAGAATCTACTATAAAGACAGTTCCATAAGCGTGATTGATCAGTTCTTGTTTCTCGTTCCCATCAAAACCACCCTTGCCTCTCCAATAGTAGGATCCACCATCATATCCCGATCTCTCACTCACCACCGGTTAACCTCCATTGCTCCTCACTCCACCTCTCGACCACCACCTCCATATCCACAGCACCTCTAAATCCCCACCACCACTGCGATAACCACCTCTGCCTCCACCAAGATCTGGGCAGTTGATGGTGATGTTCCTGCCTTCAAGGTTTTGCCCATTCTTAGGGTTTAAGTTTAGGTTTATTTTTTAATTTTTGTAGTTACTTTAGGTTTAGGTCTAGTATTTGAGGTTTAGGGTTTAGGGTTTAGGGTTTAGGGTTTATGGTTTAGGGTTTTGCTTAGGGTTTAGGTTTAGGGTTAGGGTTTAGGGTTTAGGGTTTAGGTTTAGGATTTTTTTAGGGTTTGTAGGTTTAGGGTTTAGGGTTTTTTTGGTTGTAGGATTAGGGTTCATTTGGGTTTTGGGTTTTGGGTTTAGAGTCAGTTTATGGTTTAGGAGGGTATAGGGTTTAAGGTTTATTTAGTGTTCTTTTTTAAAAAAATTAAATTTGGTTTAGTTTATTTAGTTTATTTTATTTTATTTTATTTAAGTTATTTTTTTATTTTTATTTAGTTTAATTTATTTATTTTAGTTTAGGTTTTTAATTTTAGTTTATTTTCTTATTTAGGTTTAGGTTTATTTTTATTTTTTAATATTTTTTATTTTTATTTTATATTTTCAGTTTAGGTTTACGTTTAGGTTTTTATTTTGTTTTTTTATGTTTAGATCTTAGGTTTTCATTTTAGGTTTATTTTTAGGTTTAATTTTTTATTTTTAGGTTTAGGTTTATTTATGTTTATTTTATTTTATTTAGTTTAGGGTTTAGGTTTAATCTAGTTTGGGTTTAAGTTTAGGTTTTATTTATTTTAGTTTAGTTTATTTAAGTTTAGGATTATGTTTATTTTATTTTCTTTATTTTAGGTTTATGTTTTTTTTTAGTTTAGGGTTTAGTTTTTTATTAGGTAATATTTTTACATTTATTTTTTAGGTTTAAGTTTTATTTAGTTTTTATTTTATTTAATTTTAGGTTATTTTTATTTTTATTTTATGTTTAGTTTTGATTTTATTTGGGTTTTTTATTTTTAGGTTTATTTTAGTTTTTAGTTTAGTTTAGGTTTTTACTTATTATATTTTAGTTTAGTTTTTTTTATTATTTTTAGGTTTAGGTTTAGGTTTTTATTTTATTTTATTTTATTTAGGTTTAAGTTTTTTATTTAATTTATTTTTAGGTTTTATTTAGTTTAGATTTAGGTTTTTAGGATTTAAGGTTTAGGGTTTAGAGATTAGGGTTTAGTGTTTAGGCTTTAGGGTTTAATGTTTGTGGTTTAGGGTTGTATGTTTTAGGGTTTTGGGGTTAGGGATTCGGGTTTAGGGTTTATGGATCAGGATTTTAGGGTTTAGGGTTTAGTGTTAGAGCTTTTTTTTATTTTATTTTAAAATATTTTATTTTTTTATTTCTTTTAAATTAAGTAAAGCGGTATGTTTAGGTTTATTTAGTTTATTTTTTATTTTGATTAGGTTTCTTTTTATTTTATTTACTTTAGTGTATTTATTTTTATTTAGGTTTTATTTTAGTTTATTTTTTAGGTTTAGGTTTAGGTTTATTTTTTTTATTTTTTAGGTTTAGGTTTTAGTTTTATTTTATTTTTTTAGGTTTAGGTCTTAGGTTTTTAACTTAGGTTTATTTTTAGGTTTTATTTTTTTAGTTAAAGTTTATTTTTAGTTTATTTTATTTTAGTTTAGGTTTATTTATTTTAGTTTAGGTTTAGGTTTATTTTATTTTATTTTAGGTTGAGGTTTTTTTTAGTTTAGGGTTTAGGTTTTATTTTTATTTATTTTAAGTTTATTATTTTTTGGTTTAAGTTTTATTTAGTTTTATTTTATTTTATTTTAGGTTAATTTTATTTTATTTTAGCTTTAGTTTTTATTTTATTTAGGTTTTTTATTTTTTTTAGTTTAGTTTAGGTTTTTATTTCTTTTATTTTAGTTAAGTTTTAATTTTTTATTTTATTTTCT
Source organism: Cymbidium sinense (assembly GCA_021442155.1). Lineage (NCBI taxonomy): Eukaryota > Viridiplantae > Streptophyta > Magnoliopsida > Asparagales > Orchidaceae > Cymbidium > Cymbidium sinense. Next base: position 174,416,526 of record CM038214.1, read on the forward strand.
TTTTAGGTTTAGGTTTAGGTTTAGTACTAGGTTTAAGTTTTGTTTTTTTTTTATATAATTTTATTATTTTATTTTGGTTTACATTTTTTATATATATTTTATTTTGAAGTTTTACTTAGTTTAAGTTTAGGTTTTTAGCTTTTTAGTGTTTAGGGTTTTAGTTGGTTTATGGTTTTGGGTTTAGGGTTAGTCGGGGTTTGGGGTTTAGGGTTTAAAGTTTTATTTGTTGGGTTTATGGTTTCTGATTTAAGGTTTAAGTTTTAGGGTTTAAGGTTTAGGGTTTAGGGTTTATGGTTTTATGGTTTAGCGTCAGGGTTTAGGGTTTAGGTTTAGGATTAGGGTTTAGGAATTAGTTTATGGTTTAGGTTTTCTTTAATAGAGATCAAATTTTGATTTACATTTCTTCTTTTGTTTAATTAGTTAATTTTTTTACTTATTTTATTTTATTTTGTTTTATTTTATTTGTTTATTTTATTTTTTTAGTTTAGTTTATTCATTTTAGTTTTATTAATTTTATCTTGGTTATTTATTTTGAGTTTATTTTTTTGGATTAGGTTTAGGTTTCTTTTTTAGTTGAGTTTTATTTTTATTTTATTTATTAGCTTTAGGTTTTATTTTTTATATTATGTTTAGGTTTAGGTTTTTATTTTAGGTTTATTTTTAGGTTTTATTTTTTTAATTTAGGTTTAGGTTTATTTTTATTTTAATTTATTTTTTATTTTATGGTTTAGGTTGAGGTTTAGGTTTTATTTATTTTAGTTTGGTTTATTTTAGTTTTGGTTCAGGCTAATTTTATTTTGTTTATTTTATTTTTCTTTTAGGTTTAGGTTTTTTTTAGTTTACGGTTTTGTTTTATTTTTAGGTTTAGATTTGTATTTAGTTTCTATTTTATTTTATTTTAGGTTTTTTTTATATCTATTTTAGGTTTAGTTTTTATTATATTTAGGTTATTTATTTTATAGTTTAGTTTAGGCTTTTATTTATTTTATTTTAGTTAAGTTTTATTTTATTTTATTTTCTTTTTAGGTTTAGGTTTTGATTTTAGTTTATGTTTTTATTTTATTTTATTTTCTAATTTTATTTTGGTTTTTATTTATATATTTTATTTTTAGGTTTTAATTAGTTTAGGTTTTGGTTTTTAGCTTTTTAGTGTTTAGGGTTTTTTTTGGGTTTAGAGTTTAGGGTTTAGGGTTTAGCATTTATGTTTTAGGGTTTAAGGTTGAGGGTTTAGAGTTTTAGGGTTTTGGCTTTTGGCTTTTGGCTTTTAGCTTTTAGGTTTAGGGTTTTTTAGGGTTTAAGTTTTAGGTTTAGGGTTCAAGTTTTAGTTTAGGGTTTAGGGTTTTGGTTTATTTTTTAATAGAACAAATTCAATTTACAACATTTCTTCTTTTTTTAACTAGTTTATCTAGTTTATTTTTTATTTATTTTAGTTTATTTTATTTTTTTTATTTTTATTTATGTTTATTCTTTATTTTGTTTAGTTTAGTTTATTTATCTTAAGTTTATTTATTTTAGTCTAGGTTTTTATTTTAGTTTAGGTATTTTATTTTAGTTTATTTTTTTTGATTTGGTTTATGTTTAGGTTTATTTTTTAGTTGAGTTTTATTTTTATTTTATATTTTAGGTTTAGTTTTTAGCTTTTATTTTATGTTTAGGTTTAGGTTTCTATTTTACTTTTTTAGGTTTAGGTTTTAAGTTTCTATTTTTGCTTATATTTAGGTTTTATTTTTTAGGTTTAAGTTTATTTTAATTTCTTTTATTTTATTTAGTTTAGGGTTTAGGTTTAGGTTTACTTTGTATTTATTTTAATTTAGTTTATTCTAGTTTAGGTTTAGGTTTTTTTAATTTTATTTTCATTTTAGGATTATGTTTTATTTTAGTTTAGGTTTAGGTTTAGGTTTTATTTTTATGTTTACTTTTTATGTTTAGGCTTTTATTTAGTTTTTATTTTATTATATTTTAGATTTATTTTGGGTTTATTTTATTTTAATTTACGTTTAGTTTTATTTTATTTTTTTATTCTTAGGTTTATTTTATTTTTTAGTTTAAATTTAGGTTTTATTTATTATTTATTTTGTTAGTTTATTTTATTTTTTTTTGGTTTAGGTTTAGGTTTAGGTTTTAGTTTAGGGTTTTATTTTATTTTATTATATTTAGGTTTAGATTTTTTTTATTTTTATTTTTAGGTTTTATTTAGTTTAAGTTTATGTTTTTAGATTTTTAGGGTTTAGGGTTTATAGTTTAGGGTTTACGATTTATGGTTTTAGGGTTTAGGATTTAGGGTTTAGGGTTTAGTGTTTAGGCTTTAGGGTTTAGGGTTTTTATGGTTTAGGGGTTAGGGTTTAGGGTTTTTCAGGCTTTAAGGTTTAGGCTTTAGGATTTAGGGTTTAGGGTTTAGGGTTTTAAGGATTAGGGATTAGGGTTTAGGGTTTAGGGTTTAGGGTTTTAGGGTCTATGGTTTTAGCATTAAGGTTTAGGATTTAGGAATAGGGTTTTTTTTTAAAATTAAGTAAACTAGTAGGTTTAGGTTTATTTAGTTTATTTTTTTATTTATTTTACTTTATTTTATTTTTTATTTTGATTTAGGTTTATTTTTATTTTTATTTAGTTTAGTTTATTTATTTTAGCTTTATTTATTTTAGTTTAGGATTTTTATTTTTATTTATTCTTTAGGTTTAGGTTTAGGTCTAGGTTTATGTTTATTTTTTATTTTAGTTTTATTTTTACTTTATTTTTTAGGATTAGGTTTTATTTTTTATTTTTATTTTTAGGTTTAGGTTTTTATTTTATTTGTTTAGGTTCAGGTTATAGGTTTTTATTTCAAGTTTATTATAGGTTTTATTTTTTAGTTTAGGTTTAGGTTTATTCTTAATTTATTTTATTTTATTTAGTTTGGGTTTAGGTTTAGGTTTAGTATATGTTTTGGTTTATTTTATTTTTCTTAATTTAATTTATTTTAGTATATGTTTTGGTTTATTTTATTTTTCTTTTAGGTTAAGATTTTTTTTAGTTTTGGGTTTAGGTTTTTTTTAATTTATTTTTAGGTTTTTTTTAGGTTTAGATTTTTATTTAGTTTTTATTTTATTTTATTTTTATTTCAAGTTTAGTTTTTATTTTATTTAGGTTTTTTATTCTTAGTTTTATTTTGTTTTTTTAGTTTAGTTTAGGTTTATTTTTAGTTTATTTTATTTTATTTAGTTTAGAGGTTAGGTTTAGTTTAGTGTAGGTTTATGTTTAGGTTTTATTTATATTAGTTTAGTTTATTTTAGGTTAGGACTATGTTTATTTTCTTTTCTTTATTTTAGGTTTAGGTTTTTTTTTTTTAGTTTAGGGTTCAAGTTTTATTTTTATTTATTTTAGGTTTTATTTTGACATTTATCTTTTGGTTTAGGTTTTATTTGGTTTTTATTTTATTATTTTATGTTTAATTTTATTTTTTTTGGTTTTTTTACATAGATTTATTTTATTTTAGTTTAGTTTAGTATTTTATTTATTTTATTTTATTTTAGTTTATTTTATATATTTATTTTAGTTTAGTTTTATTTTAATTTTATTTTAAGTTTAGGTTTAGGTTTAGGTTTTAGTTTTGGATTTTATTTTATTTTATTTAGCTTTTATTTAATTTATTTTAGGTTTACTTAGTTTAGGTTTAGATTTTGTGTTTTAGGGTTTGGGTCAGGGCAGGGATTGGGTCTGGTTTTTAGTTTAGGGTTTTAAGGTTGGGTTTAGGGTTTAGGGTTTAGTAAGGATTTTTTTTAAATTTAGTTTTATTATTTTATTTTTTTAAATTAAGTAAACTTGTAGGTTTAGGTTTTTTATTTGGATTTTATTTTATCTTAGTTTAGGTTTATTTTATTTTTATTTGGTTTAGTTTTATTTTATTTAGGTTTTTTTATTTTAGAGTTTAGGTTAGGTTTTATTTATTTTATTTTATTTTAGTTTTATTTTTTATTTTATTTTCTTTTTAGTTTTAAGTTTAAGTTTAGGTTTAGGTTTTAGTATGTTTTTATTTTATTTAACTTTATTATTCTATTTTAGTTTAGGTTTTTTATTTATTTTATGTTTAAGTTTTACTTAGTTTAGGTTTAGGTTTTAAGCTTTAGGGTTTAGAGTTTAGGGTTTAGGGTTTAAATTTTAGGGTTTAGGTATTAAGTTTAGGGTTTAAGTTTCAGTTTAGGATTTAAGGTTTTTTTTTTCTTAATAGAGAATAAATTCAACATTTCTTTTTTTTTTTTATTTCATCAACCAATTAGCACCCCATGTTTTCTAAGACACAAGTGACAACATAGATAAAAAATGAGCACCTATAGAGCGAATCAAAAATCCAAGATAAGTACAACCGTTTCTACGCTAAAGACAGTTCATAGCAAGTAGATCGGATGCCGTTCATCGCTTTCCAGTTCATCGTAACCACCCCGCTCTCGAGTACGGGATCCACCATCATATCCTCGATCTCTCCCTCCGCCACCACCACGGCTGTAAGTTTCGTCGCTCCTCTCGCCTCCATAACCAGCACTGCTCCGACCATCACCTCCATATCCCCCAACACCTCCAGATCCCCCACCACCACTATAATAAATGCCACCTCGCTTCACCACCACTGATCTAGATGAGCCTAGTTGATGGTGATGTTCCTACCATCAAGGTTTTGCTCATTCTTGTTTAGGTTAGTTTATGGTTTAGAATTTAGGGTTAATTTAGGGTTTAGGGTTTAGGTTTGGGTTGTAGGTTTTATGATTTGGGGTTTAGGTTTGGTAGGTTTAGGGCTTTAAGGTTTAGGGTTTAGGGTTTAAGGTTTAGGGTTTAGGGTTGTAGGTTTAGGGTTGTAGGTTTAGGGTTAGGGTTTAGGGTTTAAGGTTTAGGATTTAGGTTTTAGGATTTTTTTTTAAATTAAGTAAACCGGTAGGTTTAAGTTTATTTAGTTTACTTATTATTTCTTTGAGTTTATTTTATTTTTATTTTTATTTAGGTTTATTTTTTATTTTTATTTATTTTAGCTTATTTATTTAAGGTTTATTTGTTTTAGTTTATTTTTTTGGTTGGTTTATTTTTTTTTAGTTAAGTTTTATTTTATTTATTTTTTTAGGCTTAAGTTTTATTTTAATTTTTAGCTTAGGTGTATGTTTATATTTTATTTTAAGTTTAGGTTTTAGATTAATCTTAAAGTTTTATTATATAGTTTAGGTTTATTTTTTAGTTAATTTTATATTATTTAGTTTATGTTTATAGGTTTAATTTATTTTAGGTTTAGTTTAGGTTTTATATTTTATTTATTTTAAGCTTTATTTTAAGGATTATTTTTAGGTTTAGTTTTATTTAGTTTTATTTTATTTTATTTTAGGTTTAGTTTTTTTATTTAGGTTTTATTCTTAGGTTTACTTTAATATTTCATTTAGTTTAGGTTTTAATTTATTTTATTTTAGTTTATTTTATCTTAGTTTAGGTTTTGGTTTTAGTTTACATTTTTTATTTTATTTTATCTTTATTTTAGGTTTCAATTCTTCCATTTTTTTTAGGTTTAATTTAGTTTAGGTAAGTTTTTTAGGTTTAGTGGTTTAGGGTTTAGAGTTTTAGAGCCTGGGTTTTGGGTAAGGTTTAGGTCAGGAGTGGTTTAGCCCAGGGTAGGGTCAGTGGCCTAGGGTTTAGTGCTTTGGGCTCAGGGTTATTTAGGTTTAAGGGTGAGGTGGGAGGGCAGTGGCCTAGAGTCAGGGTCAGGGTTTAGTAGATTTAGGGTCAGTTTTAGGGCCTTAGTCACTTAGGTTTAGATTAAGGTTTAGGGTTTGGGTTGCTAGGTTGGTGGCCTAGGGTAGCATCACAATGGCCTTAGGGCTCAGGGCCTGGGTAGTTTAGGAGTTTTTTTTAATACAAGCAGGTTTAGGTCATTTTAGTTTATTTAGTTTATTTTATATCTAGTCCATTTTATTTTTATTTTATTTATGTATTTATGTATTTAGTAGTTTTATCCCAGTATTTATCTTAGTTTATCTTAGGTTTATGTTTTGGTTTATTTTATCTTTATTTTATTTAGTTTTTGGTTTTATTTTATCTTTTATTTAGGTTTTATTTTATTTTGATTTATTTTAAGTTTCTTTAGTTTAAGCCAGTTTAATTTTAGTTTATCTTATTTATTTAGGGAGGTTTAGTTTATTTTGGTAGGTTTAGGTTTATTTATCTTAGAGGTTTATGTTTGTGCATTTTAAGTTTACATTTTAGGTTAGGTTTAGGGTTAGTTTAGAGTTTAGGGCTTTATGGCCCAGGAGCATTTAGCCCAGGGCCCAGGTCATTGTGGTTTAAGGTTTAGGGTCAGGTAGGGCCCAGGGCCCAGGTGTGGCCCAGGGTTTAGGGTGGCCCAGGTTGGTGGAGAGTTTAGGGCCTGTATTTATATAGCTAGGGTCCATGTTAGGATTAGTTTTAGGGTTTAGGGAGATTTAGGTTTAGGGTTTATGGTTTAGGTTTTAGGGTTTTTTTTAAAAAAATTAAGCAAACCCCAGAGGTTTATGTTTATTAGTTTATTTAGTTTATTTTTTATTTATTTTAGTTCATTTTATTTTTATTTTTATTTAGGTTTATTTTTTATTTTTATTTATTTATTATATGTTTATTTTTTTAGTTTAGGATTTTTATTTTTGTTTATTTTTTATGTTTAGGTTTAGGTTTACTTTTTTGTTTAGTTGTATTTCTATTTTATTTTATAGGTTTAGGTTTTATATTTTATTTTTAAGTTTAGTTTAGGTTTCATTTTTTTTGGTTTATTTTTTAGTTTTTTTAGTTTAGGTTTAGGTTTATTTTAGTTTATTTTATTTTATTTAGAGTTTAGGTTTAGTTTATTTTAGGTTTTATAGGTTTATATTTTATTTTATTTTGATTGGGTTTAGGTTTTTTTTTAGTGTAAGGTTTAGGTTTTATTTTATTTTATTTTTATTTCTTTTTTAGTTTAGGTTTTATTTAGTTTTATTTTATTGTATTTTAGGTTTATTTTATTTTATTTTACATTTTGTTTTATTTTATTTAGGTATTTTATTTATTGGTTTATTTTATTTTATATAGTTTAGGTTTTATTTCTTTTTGTAATTTAGTTTTTATTTTTTTATTTTATTATATTTTAGGTTTAGGTTTAGGTTAGGTTTTTTTTGTTTTTTTTATTTTATTTTATTTAGGTTTATTTATTTATTTTATTTTTAGGTTTTATTTAGTTTAGGTTTTAGGTTTTAGGTTTGTGTTTAGGGTTTGGGTTTAGGGTTTAGGTTTAGGTTTTAGGGTTTTGGGTTGTATGTTTTAGGGTTTAATGTTTAGGGTTTTTAGGTTTAGGGTTTAGGGTTTAAGGTTTAGGTTTTAGGTTTAGGGTTCAGGTTTTAGTTTATGGTTTAGGGTTTTGGGTTTTTTTTAATAGAGAACAAATTCAGATACAACATCTCTTCTTTTGATTTCATCAACCAAGTAACAAACTAGGAAGTGAGGTAATCAAATGACCTTCTTGCTAGCTAAAGCCTCGTGTTCTCGGATGTCTAGATTATATACCCATTACCATTCAATCTTATATAAATTAACACATGAATATAGGAAATAGAGCTCAACATTCATGCACTTAAGCTATAAAAATATGCTTTTGTTATGTATTTATTACTAGCATCATAACACATATTATTATTCATTTATAAGCTTTTGAAAAATACATTTGGATTTAATAGTGATAATAGCCACGCATATATTGAATTAAAGCAACACATGCAAGCTTACATGAAGGAAATCTATTTTATTTTACTTGATTTTGAAAGATGGATGCATGAATTCAAATGACATACCAAATTTAACATGATTGGAAAGAGGACAATCAAATATAAGCATGTGATTCATTCAACCAAACTAGTTCTTAAGGACTATCAAATCAAATAAGATTATTTAAAGCAAACCAAAGCTTCTTTATTAATTAAGTTTTTGATTTGATTTGATTTAAAGAGGAGAAGAGAAATCATTACATGTTGATTTAAACCCATTCCAACATTAGTGATTTGATTTAAGTTAAGGAAATGTAATTAAGTTGATTTTATGGGTTAATTAAGTTGAACTTTTAATTAGATGAATTAATTACCCATGCCTATGTCACTTTAAAGTAATTAACTAAATAATTATGAGCCAACATGATATGCATAGAAAATAAACTTGCAATGATCGTAGGAAATAAAAGGGGTCTAATGCAATTGGCTCATGATTAATAGTTAATTTGATTAAGAGACTTAATTTATTACTCTTATGGTTTTCCCACACATGTGGACTAAACATAATTTCATTAAACTCCTTTAGGTTATTAAACACCTAAAGATCTACCCCATGATTTAATTAATTAAGGTATGTTGTGATTATGATTTCAATTTGATTAAGTGATTTAATTAATTAGGAAAATCTTAATTAATTTCATTTTAAAATAGGGTGAAATGAACTTAGGAAAGGGACTCAACCATATTCCTTAGTTCACTTACTATTGAACAATGATTGATAAACTTAATTAACAAGTTTAATATTGTTCATGGGATTAATTAATCATTAATTAACTTAAAAGAGAAGTTAAGGTTTAATTAGTAAATTTTCCTAATTAAGTGAGCAATAAATCCCAAAAAATCATGAGAGGCGGAGGTGATCCCATTAAATTAATCCACAAAATTTGGGATTAATTTCTCAAGTAATTAAGGAGTAATTATGCTAATAAATTTTGTAATTAAACTTAATTAAACATTAATTACAATTCAAAATTAGTTAATAGCATTTTTCATTAATTATCCTATTAAATACCATTAAAATGAGTACTTATTTGAATTTTTTTATTTCCCTATGATTTTTTATGATTTTTAGAAGTTTCAGCCATTAATAATGATTAATTAAGCCTAATGAAAGCCTAATCTTGTAAATCATGCCGACGATCTTTGTGGCACCGCGGAGATCACCACGTGACATGCCGACGCTAATTAAAACTTATCTAACCGGTCTATGCAGATGCGACGCTGCTTTCTCATTTGCCGTCTGATCTAAGATTGGACGGCTACGATTAATCCCACAACTTAATAAGATTAAATTAGATCGATCTAGGAAACTAATCATGACAGTCCGTTCCGATCACGCTGAATGGATGGTGTGTGATTCAACATCACACAAGTGAGGGAGAAGGGAGTTTGTCCGCCAATGCTCACTTGATCCCAGCTTACCTGAGCTCGGATCATCTCCAAAATGATCCCACACCTTCACGACATCAATCGAAGGGGATCCAATGGTCAAGATCACACAAGATGCAAGTTTTCTTCAAAAAGTGCCAACCCATTTTTGCCTAAGGATCAATTTTTGAAGCATACCTCACCGGAGCTCAAGACCGATGGCTCAAAAGATTGATAAAGCTTCATCTAGTGGAGACGAAGCCATGTTGAGCAGAAATTAGATCAATTCCTCGATGTTCACTTGAAAGGCCACAAACTAATGATTTAGAGCTCGGCTTTGATTGAAGTCCCACCTCCGGTGCATGCAAAGTTAATTTGAGTTTGATGGAGAAATGAGGAGGTTAGGTCAGAAATGGGAGTGTCCTATTTCGTGATGGACGGGAATGGCATTTTTCCATCGACGAATGAGCTTGAAAGCTTAGGAAATGGATCTAGCAGCTCATCTTTGGAAACTAGGGCTTTGAGGAATGATTTTGTGTGTATTTGAGTGGAAACAAAGGGCTGTATACCCCCTTCATCTTGATCAGATGGTGGGATTGGGTTTGGCTTGTAATGGCCATCAGGCCATCTTAGGCAGTCATGGGTGGCACGGAGGAGGTGAGTTGGCTTGGCTTGGTTGGTTGAAGGTGTGGAGGTGGCTACCAAGGAGGAATCATGGGTGTCCTATGGGTTTCAAATCCTCTAATTGGGAGGGTGAGGTGATTTCACCTCCCATGGGTCATGGTGACCCAACCACCCCTTGGGCCGTTGGGTCATGGTCTTGTGTGCCTAGTGAACCATTGGGAGAGTACCAAGTGGCCATGGAATGGAAATGACCACTTACATGGGTGATTTGTCTCATGTGATGCCCTTGACCCAAGGGTGGAAGGATCATTTAGCATTGGATTTAATTTGGGTAGATTTAAAATGAGCCAAAAGTGGGTTAGCCCAAATTTCAAGTCAATTGAATTGATTTGGTTAGTTTGGCTCAATTTGACTCATTTAGGTCAAATTGGTAAAACCAAGGGTTAGGTCAAGTTTATATGATCATTTAGGATATTTTGGTTCAATTGGTTTGGTTGGGCTTAGATTTTTTTGGCTCATTTGAATTCATTTGGGTCAAATGTTGACCGATTTGACCAAATTGGCCAAATTGGCTTAGGTTGGGTGTTGGTTTGGGTTTAGTTGACCAATTGAAAATGATTGTAGTTTTAGTTTCAATTAATTTGGATTTAGTTTTGTTTAGGCCAACTTGAATCTTTAGGTCAATTTGGGCTATGTAGGTCAATTGGGTTCAATTGGGTCCAATTGTGGCTTTGGTCAAGTTCAGTAATCAATTTGGAATGAACTTGAGTCATTGGTTGCAATCAATTCAATTTATATTTTGATTTGACCCAATTTGGTCTTGTAGGTCAATTTGGGTCAATCTGGGTCAGGAGGGCCAATTGGGTTTGGTTTGACTCAATTGAAGGCCAAGTCATATTCAAATATTAATTTTGATTTGGTATGAATCATTGGTTTCAAGGGATTTGGCTTAGGTTGCAATTTAGTTTAGTTCATATGGGTTAGTTGACTTGGTCAAATGACCAAGTTGACTTTGTTTGACCCAATTTGTGACAATTGATTAACCTAAAGTGATCAATAATCATGATGGGAGGTTTTGATGGGCTTGGTTCAATCCAATTTGGGTAGGATTAAAATGTGGCTCAAATTGGTCAAATTGGCCATTTTGGGTCAAGTGGACCAATTGGGTTTAGTTGGCTTGATTTTGGGTTGACTTTGATTTAGTTGAGTTTATATATGGATTTGGGATTGATATATAAATTCAATTTGGGTTCAAATGGGTTTTGGTTCATTTGAACATTTCAAGTCAAAAGGATTAAGTAGGGTTTGACTTGGGTCAATTTTGGTTTGGCTTTATGATTGTAGATTTCATTTATATTTGTGAATATGATTGAATGTATGATTTGTTCATGAGAAAATCAATTCAATTTGGGTTTTGGAATGAAAGAATTTGGCTAAGTCAATGGAGTCATGTGGCTAGGTTTGGATTTTGATTTGGTTTGATTTAGTTTTGATGATTTAAATGTATATTTTATTTAAATTTGTGAAGATGATTGAAAATATGATTAATTTGTGAGAAAATCAATTGAGTTTGACTTGATTTGGATTAAGATTTGGCTAAGTCCATGGGTTAGGTTTATGGCTTGTGAAGGGTTTTGATTTAATTTAATTTAGTTTGATTTACTTTTGATCATTTGAATGTAGATTTGATTTATATTTAAGAAGATGATTGAAGATATAAATTTATTATGAGAAAATCAATTGATTTTGGATTTGGATTAAGATTTGGCTAAGTCCATGGATAGGTCATATGGCTTAAGAAGGTTTCAAGTTTGGATTTGATCATGGGCTTCAATCATTTGGTTTTGGAATTTGGGTTTGGATTTGGATTTGAATTTGATGTTTGAATTGAACTTGAGGTTTGGTTTGAGAAGGTGAACATGGATTGGATTTGGGTTGTAGGGTAGGTGGATTATCCTAACCCATAAGGCATAACCTAATCATATAGTTAACCCTTCTAAGTCTTTAGGCTTAAGTTAATTGTTTACCTAATTGTTAGAAGTGTCTTATGACTAGGGAAGTCTTAGTGTCTAGAAGACTCCTAAGTCTAAGATGGGAAGATTGAATCCACACTCCAAAAGTGAGGTCAACAATCCTTAGGCTCCATAGTGTTGCCCTTGGAGATAGATGATTGGAAGACCGAAGCCAAGTTTCACATTGACTGAATACATCTTTTAACGATTTGTTTGGGAGACTATGCACATGAGAACAACATAGTTCCATCCTCTTTACATCAGTATGAAGTTTATGAGAGGTGGGATCGCCTACTTGTCAAAGGAGATCTCAAGTTATTTACAGTTCATGAGGTTGACATATATGAGGATGAGGCTTACTACCTCCCTCAAAATTAACAAGTCTATTCTTAAATTGGCCAAAGTTTAAAATAAAAAAAGTAAAAGAAAAAGAAAAATAAATAGAAAAAGAATAAGAAAAGAAAAGTGAAAATGAAAAAGAAAATAAAAGGGAGCGAAATAGACTTGGAGGAGGAAGTGAAGTATGACATTAAATTCCATCCACAGTTCTTTTACTCCATTCAACATATGGGATGACTGACCACTAAGAGAGAAGAGGCGGAGTGGCATCCTAGGGGTGAAAACCTCTATTGGCCACCCAATAGAAGATATGTCCCAGCTACCAAGAGTTGACCTTCTATCCATATAGACATAGAATCTAGTTCATAGGATGAGTCTTATGTGGTTAGCACACCGTGACTCTCACCGTAGTAGATTCTCTTGGAGGTGAATCTTGAGCCAATAATGAAGATCGGCTCCAAAGAAAAGCATAAGTGTATCCAAGTCTATATGTGAAATAGTTAGGCATTAGTTGGGAACCTTAGCTCTAACCCACTTTCCCCAAAAAAAAGTTGAGTTTGGTAGTTAAGGAAGCCCCTAAGTCATCCATAGGTGTGAAGACTCAGAGGTTCTTTTATGGAACATCATCCTCAAGTCATGAAATTGATGTAGAACTTGAGGATGATTCATATAAAGATTTAATAAAATTACCTTTTGATTGGTATTTGTCTTGTGTTCATAATTTAGCAAAGAAAGGGTTAATCCCATATACTTGGTCAAAGCACAAGTCAAACTCTTTTGAAAGAATATGGAAAAATAAATGCAAAAGCTCTTAATCAAGATCGGGACTAAGATTCGGTATAGTGGGTCTAGTCGATGATGACTATTACTGCATAGTCATCACCAATCATTTAGAATCAAATTAGTTCTTTTCAAATCACATAAACTAATATGAGGAGCTATGCTTAGAAACTTCAGATGATCCAAATGATTTTGAAGTCAAAGATGCACAGCTAGGGTTCAAAGAAGAGATCAAGTCAACCATCGATGATCTCAAGAAAATTGACTTAAGAATTGAAGAAGACCCACGCTAAACATACATCAGTTCTTTGTTGAATGAAATTGAAACCAATGACTTAGTTAGGCTATTGACTAAGTTTAAGAACTACTTTGCATGGAGTTATGAAGAGATGCCTGGATTGGCTCTTGACGTAGCAGTCCATAAACTAGCAATAGACCTACTGCTAACCCTATCAAGCAAACTCCTAGATGCATGCGATTAGACATAGAATAATAGGTCATTTTTCAAGTCAAGAAATTGATCGATGCTGGCTTCATCTAAGAAGAAAAATACCCTACCTAGTTAGGCCATCATCGCAGTTAAGAAAAGAATGGCCAAATTCACATATGCGATTTTAGGGATTTAAAAGGTATGTCCAAAAGATTAATTTTCACTACCAATGTCAGAGCTGATGGTGCACATTGCCTCATCTCATGTAGTCTTCTCTTTCATATATGGCTTATCTGGATATAACCAAATAAAGATGGCCCTCAAGATAAAATATACACTACTTTTAGAACCCGATCGAATCTATTCCTTTAAGGTCATTCATGCCTTTAGCCTTAAAATGCCGATGCTACATACCGGCTATGACTCGAATCTTCAATGAACTCATTCATCATCAAGTTGAGTGCTATGTCAATGATCTCATGATCAAAAGTAGAGAAAAGGAAGACCATCTCTTTAACTTGAGAATAGTTTTTGAACAGTTAAGATAGTTTAACCTCAAAATGAACACCCATAAGTGTGCATTCAGAGTAGCTTCAGGGATATTCCTTTGGTTTGTTGTCTGACACCAGAGAATCAAAATTGATCTAGAGATGATCAAGGTGGTATTAGAAATGCTACCCCCTAAAAGTTTAACTCAACTCAGATCATTATAATTGTGATTGGCATATCTAAGATGCTTTATATCCAACTTATCGGGAAGATGTCAACCATTCTCAGCACTTGTCAAAAAAGATGCCAAGTTTAAGTGGGATGACAAGTGTGAGCATGCCTTCGAAGGCATCAAGCATTACCTGATGTCACCGTGGGTTCTAGTAGCCCCTATCCCGGGCAAGCCGCTCACACTTTACACTATTGCATTAGACGACTCCTTTGGTGTTTTGTTGGCCCAATATAATGATGAAGGATTGGAAAATGCTCTCTACTACCTCAGCCGCCGTCTAATCCCTATTGAGGCTAATTATCCACCCATTAAGAAGCATTGTCTAGCTTTAATCTTTGCATCCAAAAGCTATAACACTACATGCTTCCTCATAAGGTGAACTTAATCTCTAGGAGCAATCCACTATAGTATGTAGTGACACGACCGATCCTATCCAGACGATTGGCATGATGGTCCATGATCCTCTCACAGTTTGATTACCTTCAAACCTAAAATCAAGTAGTAGATTTCTTAGCAGTACACCAACTTCCTGTTGACTCTCTGCTTAGTGAATATCTCCTCAATAAATAAATCATGAACTTAGGGCATGCTAGCACTCACAGTTGGGAGATGTACTTTGATGGTGCAACTTCCTCTCAAAGAAGACACGAACAATAATCTACTATTCTAGGAAAAAATAGGGGTAAGAATAGTTATCTTAATTTCAAACTACGATGTTATGAGATTCTCATATCATATGTCCAATCCTTGCACTAACAACAAAGCTGAATATGAGATTATGATTGTCACTTTGGAGTTAGTCATTACTGTAAGCATCCAAAACATCAACATTTTTGGGGATTCTTAGCTAGTTATCAACTAAATTGCTGGGTCTTTTAAGGTTATAAAGCTACTCATCACTAATAAGTATACCATAGAGTTATTGAAATAGAGGTTACCATTTATAAGATTCCTCAAGGAGAGAACACCATAGCATATACTTTAGCCAAGCTAAGAAGTTAGCATGTGAGGATGATCCATCAATAAAGGTCCAAAATAGACAAGTTTCATCCCTTTGATATTGAACTCATCAAATAGTACTCTCAAGAGGAGGTTGCCATTGCCAAGAAGGATGAGGAGTTAGAAAAGCAACCATTCATGGATTACTTAAATAAAGATAAACTACTACAAGAGAAGTCAAGCCAGATGAAGTAGAGAGCACTTTTATGCTCTTGTGGATGGTGTCTTACGATCTTTCAATCATATGTGGTTATATTATTTACAAACAAGCAAAGCTCGTAAGATCATGATCAATGGATTATGTGGAGCCAACCCCCACCAAGATGAAACCTAAGATCAAGAGACTAGGATACCACTGGCCACCAATAATCAAAGATTACTTGGATACGACTAGGCGATGCCACCAATGTCAAATACATGGTGAGCTCCTACACCAACCACCTAAAATTCTACATCATAAATTGGCCTCATGGCCATTCGAGTGTTGGGGTATTGACATAGTGGGTCTGATTGATCCTCCTTCTTCCAAGGGTCATGATCTTAGCCACTACTTTTCCAAATGGGAGAAGGTGATTGCTTTGAGAGGTCACAAGATGTGCTCCAATTTTTTAGGAACCATATCGTATATAGGTTCAGAGTGCCTCGACAAATTATATTTAATAATGATACTACATTCAAGAGCAACGAGATAAACAACTTTGCCCAGTGACACAACATAGATTAAAGATATTCTACCATCAACTAGCCCATGTCAAGCATTAGGAAGCTTTAACAAAACTCTCATCTAAATACTAAAGAAGACACTAATCGGGTGACTGATTTAACCATTAATAAGCCTTGTGGGCATACCACATATAACTCAAACTTAGCTGCTTTCTCCTTAGTGTATACCAAGTCGCTCTACCATTAGAAGTCCAACTCATCAGAGATAGTGGTAGCATGATCACAACAGTAGAACTCCAAGTTCTAGAAGAGCTCAAAGGTTTAGAAAAGAGATGCCTCATGAGCATGCCAAAACCAAGTTGTACAAAGCTAAATGATTCACAATAACTTGATTCATCTTAGAGCTTTTCATGAGAGCTTATTTTAGTTCTAAGGAGACCGATTGTTGCCCATCATAATATGGGAGGCAAGTTTGAACCCCCTTGGGAAGGCCCTTTCTCCATAGAGAAGGCCTACCAAGGAGGATCTTATCAACTTATTAATTATAAGGGAGAGGGCCCAATGCTTCTAATAAATGGGCTCGACTTAAAGAAATATTATAAATCATGTTTACAAATAAATATAATCAATGAAAATTCTATTTTGAATTCAATCTCTTCCATGCTAAAGGTATTCTTGTTTGCAAATCTGCCACGATGTGTTTAGGGTTGGTGTATGAAACTCGAGTGGTGTCCTATCCTTCAACTACACAACATAAACCCAAACTACACATAAAATAAGTACATATCTTATCCTACTGAGTTGAGATAATGCCCTCAAGCACTCACTCAAGATGCTCTAGTCGCTGAGGTGCTACGTCACCTAGTGGGTCTTCTTGCTTTGGAGGACAAGTATGCTTTCCTTCCTTACTTGGCCACTGCACACTGATAAGCTTCTTGTTAGTTTGGTATGCCTTATTGCAGGTAAGCTACCTTATGTTGGCTTCATTTAGGATGTGAGGTATGATTTCTTCTTGGATTACCTTTGCACTTATTGGGTCAGTATATTTGAGGTTTAGGATAAGTTCCCTAGCTGCTCCTTCCTCATAAATGCTTCAAGTCTAGGTCCAATCCTTCCTTGGGCTCCGAATAGTCTAGGTCGATAGCATATGTCCCAATCGATGATGAACTATTCTAATCATCAATTTTGCTTGGAAAGTTGTAAGCCTACATGGTTTCTTTCCAGATTACCAGTAGCATACTGACAGACACCTTAGGTTGGTTGGTTCTCACTATGTTGATGGATACACCACTCATGATGATGGATACACCTTAGGTTGGTTGGTTCTCACACCTTAGGATACACCACTCATGGTAGATGTAAGTCTACTATGCTTCATTGAAGCTACACCCATAAGCTTTCCGGGGCTGATAATGCCCTAGGCTCTCCTCATGGACCCTATATTTGGATCACATCCTTCACCATTTAGACTACCTAGGTTACTATTATATTGGATAGTTCTTTCCTAATAATCATCTTTATGGTGAGAATTCATCTTGTTGAGCTTGGTCAAGTAAATCTAAGATAGGTCAAGGATATCCCCTTCTCACCTCGCTGCACCATGGTCCAGCAAACTTATAAACAAAATATATATTCACTTGTGGATTAGGATGACACCAGAGTACCTTTTAAACAAGTATCTTATCTTTATGTCGGTCAACCAAACTCCCATAGAAATCACAACTTTTGAGTTGGTATAAGTCTGGCATTCACTTAGTAGTTTAATGGGTTCAGGCTACCATGAGTCACTCAAGTTCTTACTTTAGAAGATGATGCCTTCTTCAATGCCGTTGCACAGAAAGGCAACCCTTTATTGGCTAGCTCTACCCCATGACCAGTAGACTATCCCTTTGGATTTGTAAAGTTGAGATAGGACAAGCCCCTTCTGGTTCCATCGCTAAACATGGTCTTAAATTAAATCTATCAAATTTGATCGAGCTCACATCCTAGTAGATATGCCCTCATTTGAAATCAAACTAAACTAAATAAACTATATCAAATCACATGAAAAAAATTAAGACTACAGAGTTAACATAAGTCCCAATGGAATTCACCAAGAGTCGCCTTGGTTAGGTCGATTTGTTGTATCCAATGTGTCACCAGGTTGTTCCTCACTTTGGAAGATGTAAGTGTATGCCTTCTACCTAGCACAACTATTGCACATTGAAAGGCAACCCTTAGGTTGGCTAGCTCTACTAGACTATCCCTTTGGATTTACAAACTTAAGGTAAGTCAAGGCGATATAATCCTTCTTGGGTCCATCACACACAAGGTCCGCATTAACTCAAATTAAATTAAATCTGATTTTCCGAGTTAAATCATACCCTTCTCCCTAGTGGAGCCCCAAATTGTATATAACAAGTCAAGCAAATAAATCAAATTCAAAACCAACCTCAATGGAACCAAATTAAACCACCTCCCAATAGAGTCTAATCAAAGAAATCCAACCAAACTATTCTCTCTTGGATACATCCCCAAACAAATCTATGAAATCAAACTCAAATCCTCAGATAGCCCAAACCTGCTTCCCTGTTCATATACGATCCAGACTGAGCACATCTCTAGCAAATATGCCTCCACATTAATAAAACAAATTAAAGTTAAGTCGATCTTACCTATTGGATTATAGATTCTTATCTCTAGAGGATCTTTTTTCCATAGATCATATAATCAAATCAAATTCAAATGAAATCCCTAGCAGATTTTCTCTTCTATGCCCTGACATGGACCCCTCATATGTCATTTCCAATGCATGTGATCACAGATCTCCCTCCATGTCCTCAAATTCTCATCAAATCTTATTTCTTCCCTTATGCACACCTTTAATACTTCCACCAAAAGCTTAATAATATATTTGTTCAGATTACATCATCTTAACATTGTAATCAACATTTTATGATTTGTGATGGTAGCTCAAACTAACTATACAATATCACAAAAACATATTATATTGTTAATTAACACACTATATTATATTATAATATATGATGTTATATTATAATTTGCTATAATATAATATATTGTCTAACATTAGACCTTATTAGAATCACTTAAAAGGAATAAATAATAAAATTTTCTCAAAATCTAAATAATGTTCATTTTAGATGTACAATTGTTAATTTTCTATTATAAAATATAGCATAATTTTCGTGTGTTGCTTCTTGGTGTGTGCGTGAATTTGGCAAAATTCTTCCATCTTTCAAATTAATATTTTTGTCAATTTTGACCCAATGTATTATAACAAAAGTAAAACATACTAAAATGTACAATAACATTTAGTAACACACCACCACATTCATATATATGTGAAGTTATACTATTATGTTCACTCAGTAGTCGCCTTAGGTTAGGTCTGATTTGTTGTGCATCCAACAGGTCACCCCAGTGGTTGTTCCTCACTTTGGAAGATGTAAGTCTGGTATGCCTTCTACCTAGCACAACTATTGCACATTGAAAGGAAACCCTTTAGGTTGGCTGGCTCTATCCCATAGTTGGTAGACTATCCCTTTGGATTTACAAACTTAAGGTAAGTCTGATATAAATCCCTTCTCTGGGTCCATCGCACACCGATAAGGTCCATACATTAACTCAAATTAAATTAATCCAAATCTGATTTTTCCCGGAGTTAAATCATACCCTTCTCCCTAGTGGAGCCCCAAATCATATATATAAACAAGTCAAACAAATCAAATTCAAAACCAACCTTCTCAATGGAACCAAATTAAACCACCTCCCCAATAGAGTCTAAATCAAAGAAATCCAACCAAACTTCTCCAGTTGATACATCCCCAAACAAATCTATGAAATCAAACTCAAATCCCAATCCTCAAACTGCTTCCCTCGTGGAAGGTTCATATACCCCCAGTACTCGAGTCTGCATCTCTAGTGATATGCCTCCACATCAGTTAAAATAAAACAAATTAAAGTTAAGTCGATCTTAATACCTATTATAGATTCTTATCTCTAGAGGATCTTTTTCCATAGATCATATAATCAAATCAAATGAAATCCCTAGCAGATTTTCTCTTTCTATGCCCTGGACATGGACCCCTCATATGTCATTTCCAATGCATGTGTGATCCCCTAGCAGATCTCCCTCCATGTCCTCGACATGAAATTCTCATCAAATCTTATTTCTTCCCTTATGCACACCTTTAATAATTCATCCAAAAGCTTAATAATATATTTGTTCAGATTACATCATCTTAACATTGTAATCAACATTTTATGATTTGTGATGGTGCTAGCTCAAACTAACTATACAATATCAAGCAAAACATATTATATTGTTAATTAACACACTATATTATATATATGATGTTATATTATAATTTGCTATAATATAATATATTGTCTAACATTACACTTTATTAGAATCACTTAAAAGGAATAAATAATAAAATTTTCTCAAAATCTAAATAATGTTCATTTTAGATGTACAATTGTTAATTTTCTATTAGAAATGGTACAAAATAGCATAATTTTCGTGTTGCTTCTTGGTGTGTGCCGTGAATTTGGCAAAATTCTTCCATCTCAACCTTCAAATTAATATTTTTGTGAGTTTTGACCCAATGTATTATAACGAAAGTAAAACATACTAAAATGTACAGTAACATTTAGTAACACACCACCACATTCATATATATGTGAAGTTATACTATTATGTATATTATATTTTAATAAGTTTTTATATAATATATTATCTTACATTAAACCTTAAAATGAATCACTTTAAGCAAAAAATTTATATAATTTGGATGAAAAATGAACATTTATTTTGGATGCAAAATTCCAATCTTTTGATTAAATGACACACCATAGCACACTCCCAATGATGTTCCCTAAAGCTTACCTTAAATTTGGCCGAATCCCCTCATCTTAGCCTATAAATTAGAATTTTTATGAATTATACCAATACAAACTCTACTACATCATACAATAACAAACTAAAATATGCTAAAGAACAAGTAGTAATACACAATAATATGTTATAATGCTTGATGCTATGTTATGACATCATATATTATAATACACTATAACATATTATATTACATTATATTGCATATCACATCACAAGGGATTGCTTAAGATAAAAAATCATAAAATTTTTCTAATCAATAAAAAACTATATATTTTAGTAATATCACTTACATATTTAAATTAAAATAATATATTATGATGCCATGCTCTACCAATTATGAATTTGGTCAAATTCCACCATTTTGAAGTCTAAATCAACATTTTTATAAATAATGCTAGTGTAGGCTTGACTGCATGATTGTAAAATACTAAAAGAATTTAAAATTCGCAGAATAATATATTATGATATATGATGTTATACTATGCTACAATAGATAATATTTATTTTGAACATAAAATCTTACTTTTTATACTATAAGTTACGTAGCACACCTTTGGTACTTCAATGTAATTCCCATTACAAATTTAACAAATTTCATCATCTGATTTATTAAATCAATATTTTTATTATTTATATTCATATAGACTATAGGCACAATACCATAATATACTAAAACATTTCAAAACATCTTATAACATCCAAAACACATCACTACATGCTCAAATATATGATGCTACATTATACATAATATATGGTATTATAATATGATTTAGGGTTAGAGTTTAGGGTATTCGCTAATAGTCAAGGGAATGTCTCTTGAAGACATTTTCTTTAGCTACCAAAACTATGATAGGATTAGATCATTCTTTAGATCTACTCCTAATGACATCTTTATTCAAGCTTTAGGGTTAGGGTTTAGGGTTTAGGGTTAATTTAGGGTTTAGGGTTTAAGGTTAATTTAGGGTTTATGGTTTAGGGTTTGGGGTTTAGGGTTTAGGGTTTAGAGTTGTAGGTTTTAGGGTTTAGGGTTTCTAATTTTAGGGGTTAGGGTTTAGGGTTTAGGGTTTATGATTTAGGGTTTAGGGTTTAGTGTTTTGGGTTTTGCTTTTAGGTTTAGGGTTTAAGTTTTAGTTTAGGGTTTAGGGTTTAAGGTTTAGGGTTTAAGTTTTAGTTTAGGGTTTAAGGTTTAGGGTTTAGGGTTTAAGGTTTATTTTTTTTAAATAGAGAACAAATTTAAATTCAACATTTTTTCTTTTTGATTTCATCAACCAAGTAGCACCCTAAGTTTTCTAAGACACAAGCGATGACATAGATAAAAAATGAGCACCATTAGAGTAAATTAAAAATGCTATAAGTAAAGCCATCTCTACTATAAAGACACAGTTCCATAAGCAGTAAATCAGATCGGCCGTTCTTCAGTTTCTCTAGTTCCCATCAGAACCATCACCACCTCGAGTAACGGATCAATTCATATCCTGATCTCTTCCTCCTCACACCAGTGAACCTCCATCGCTTCTCCCACCTCCATAACCACTGCGCCCAACCACCACCTCCATATCCACTAGCACATCTAGATCCCCCACCACCACCTCTGCCTTCGCCTCCACCGCCAGATCTAGACTGAGCCTAGTTGATGAGATGTCTCCCAGTCAAGGTTTTTCCCATTCTTAGGGTATGGTTAGGGTTTAGTTTCAAGTTTATGGTTTAGGGTTGTAGGTTTTAGGGTTTAGGGTTTATGTTTTAGGAATTTAGGGTTTAGGTTTTAGGGTTTATGGTTTATGGTTTAGGGTTTTTAAAAAAAATAATAAAGAAAACCAGTAGGTTTAAATTTATTTAGTCTTTTTTTTATTTGAGTTTATTTTATTTTTTATTTAAGCTTATTTTTTTATTTTTAATTAGTTTAGTTTATTTATTTAAGTTTTATTTATTTTAGTTTAGGTTTTATTTTAGTTTATTTTTAGGTTTAGGTTTATTTTTTAGTTGAGTTTTATTTTTTAATTTATTTTAAGTTTAGGTTATATTTTTTATTTTGGTTTAGTTTATGTTTTTTTCTTTTTTTTTTTAGGTTTAGGTTTTTATTTTATGTTTATTTCTTAGTTAGGTTAGGGTTTAGGTTTATTTGTAGTTTATTTTATTTTATTTAGTTTAGATTTAGGTTTAGGTTTTGTTTACTTTAGGTTTAGGTTTAGATTTTATTTATTTTAGTTTAGTTTATTTTAGTTTAGGTTCAAGTTTATTTTATTTTTATTTTAGTTTTTTTTAGTTTAGGGTTTAAGTTTAATTATTTATTTATTTTTCAATTTTATTTTTAGCTTTTTCTTAGGTTTAGGTTTTTATTTAGTTTTTCTATTTTATTTTAAGTTTATTTTTTGTAGTGTTTATTTTATTTAAGTTTTTATTTTAGTTTAATTTATTTTATTGTTTAGGTTTATTTATTTTATTTTAGTTTATTTTATTTTATTTTATTTTATTTTGGTTTTTATTTATTTTATTTATATGTTTATTTAGTTTAGGTTTAAGTTATTAGATATAGCATTTATTTAAGGTAGGGTCAGGGTTTAGGGTTTAGGTTTAGGGTTTAGGGTTTAGGCAGGGTTTAGGGTGAGAGTTTAGGTTGGGATGGTAGGTTTCAGGGCTTTGGTTTAAGGGCTCAGTAGGCTTAGCTCAGGTTTGTGGTGGTTTAGGTTTACCCAGGTTAACTTTTTAGGGTCAGTGTTTAGAGTTTAGGTTTAGAGTAACTTTTTAGGGTATGGTAGGTTTTAACATTGTGGTTTATAGGGTTTGGGATTTAGCTGGGTTTAGGGTTTAGAGTTTAGGGTTTAGGGTTTAAAGTTTAAGGTTTAGGGTTTAGGGTTAGTTTAGGGTGGATTTAGGGTTTTTTAAGGTTTAGTGTTTAGATTTTAGGGTTTAGTATTGTAGGTTTAGAGTTCTAAGATTAGGGTTTAAGGTTTATGGTTAATTTTAGGTTTTTGGGTTTAAGGTTCAAGGTTTAGGGTTTTTAGGGCTTAGGGTTTAGGGTCTAGGTCTAAGGTTCAAGTTTTATTTTAGGGTTTAAGTTTTTGGGATTTTTTTTAATAGAATAATTTCATATTCAACATTTCTTCTTCTCAATTTCATCAAACAAGTAACATACCATGTTTTTTAAGACACAAGCGATGACATAGATAAAAAATGAGCATGCATAGAGAAAATAAAAAACCCTAGATAACTAGAACTGTCTCCACTGTAAAGATAGTTCCATAAGCAGCAGATCAGATCTGCACTTCTTCAGTTTCTCTAGTTCCCATTAAAACCACCCTGGCCTCTCGAGCAGCGAGATCCACCATCATATCCCTGATCTCTCCCTCCACCACCACTATAGTTCCATTTAGTTTATTTTTTATTTATTTTAATTCATTTCATTTTTTCTTTTTATTTAGGTTTATTTTTTATTTTTATTTATTTTAATTTATTTATTTTAGGCTTATTTACTTTAGTTTAGGTTTTTATTTTAGTTTATTTTTAAGGTTTAGGTTTAGGTTTAGGTTTATTTTTTAGTTGAGTTTTATTTTTATTTATTTTTATATTTTTAGGTTTATTTTTTATTTTTAGGTTTAGGTTTTTATTTTATTTTTTTTAGGTTTAAGTTTTAGGTTTTTATTTTAGGTTTATCTTTAGGTTTTATTTTTATTTTAGGTTTATGTTTATTTTAGTTTATTTTATTTTATTTAGTTTAGTTTTAACTTTAGGTTTAGTTTATTTTAGGTTTAGGTTTAGGTTTTATTTATTTTAGTTTAGTTTCTTTTAGTTTAGGTTTAGGTTTATTTTATTTTGTATATTTTATTTTTATTTTACATTTAAGTTTTTTTAAAGTTTAGGGTGTAGGTTTTATTTTATTTATTTTTAGGTTTATTTATTAGGTTATTATTTAGCTTTTATTTTAATTTATTTTAGGTTTATTTTATTTTATTTTACATTAGTTTTAATTATGCTTTTTTATTCTTAGTTTATGTTATAGTTTAGTTTAAGTTTTCTTTATTTTATCTTTATTTATTTTATTTTATTTTATTTATTTTATTTATGTTTATGTTTAGTTTAGGTTTTATTTTATTATTATTTTATTTTATCCAGCTTAAGTTTTTTATATATTATTTTAGGTTTATTTAGTTTAGCTTTAGTTTTAGGGAGGGCCCAGTTTAGGTCAGGCTCAGGGTTGTGGTTTAGAGCCCAGGGTAGGGCCTAGGCTCAGTATGGTAGGGTCAAGGGCCCAGTTTAGGTTTAGCCTGGGGTGGCTCAGGAGGTTTGAGGGAGGTAGGATCAGGTAACTAGGGTTAGTTTTAGGCTCAGTGGTTTGTGGTTTAGTGGTGTGGTTTAGGTTTAGGCAAGTAGTTTGTGGGTTTTAGTGTTTAGGGTATGTGGTTGTGGTTTGGTTTGTGGTATGGCCTAGTATTTGGGAGTTTAGGTTATTTAGATTTTAGTGGTTTTTAAGGTTTAGTTTTTAGTTTTAGAGTTTTAGGGTTTTTTGGGTTTAGGTTTGGGGTTAGGAGTAGGTTTATTGGGTAGTTTAGGGTTTAGTTAGTTTAGGGTTTGGGTTTAGGGTTTAGTTTAGGGTTTAGGTTTAGGGTTTAGGTCTAAGGTTCAGCTTTTAGTTTAGGGCTTAAGGTTTTTGATTTCTTTTTAACAGAGAATAAATTTAGATTCAACATTTCTTCTTTTTGATTTCAGCAACCAAGTAACACAACAAGTTTTCTAAGACACAAGAGATGACATATATAAGAAATGAGCATGTATAGAGTGAATCAAAAACCCTAGATAAATAGAATCATCTCCACTATAAAGACATAGTTCCATGGCAATGATCGGATCATCTCTTCTTCGCTTTCTAGTTCTCATCAAAACCACCTCTAGTAGATCCACCATCATATCCCTGATCTCTCCCTTCGCCACTATTGCTTGTAACCTCTACTCCTCCCACCTCCATAACCCAGCCACCACCACCTCCATATCCACACACCAAATCCCCCCCACCACCACTACGATAATCACCGCCTTCACCACCTCCACTACATCTAGACGCTTGATAGTGATGTTCCTGTTATCAAGGTTCTACCCATTCTTAGGGTTTATGTTTATTTTTTAATTTATTTCATTGCTTTAGATTTAGGTTCATGATTTAGGGTTGGTTTTTGGGGTTTAGTGTAGGGTGAGGGTTTAGGTTTAGTGGAGTGTTTAGGGAGTGGTTTATTTAGGGTTTAGGGTTTAGGGTAGGATTAGGGTGGGAGGGAAGATTTAGGGTTTAGGGTTTAGATTTAGATGAGTGGTGGGTGGGTTTAGAGTTAGTTTAGGGTTTGGGTTTAGTTTAGGGATTTAGTAGGTTTAATTTTAAGAAAGCGTTTAGGTTTATTTAGTTTATTTTTATTTATTCTAGTTTTATTTTATTTTATTTAGGTTTATTTTTATTTTATTTATTTTAGTTTATTTATTTTAGGTTTATTTATTTTAGGTATTTATTTTATTTTAGTTTTAGGTTTAGGTTTATTTTTTAGTTGAGTTTTATTTTATTTTTTAGGATTAGGTTTTACTTTTATTTTAGTTTAGGTTTAGGTTTTTTATTTTATTTTATTTAGGTTTAGGTTTTAGGTTTTATTTTAGTTTATTTTTAGGTTTTATCTTTTTTTAGGTTTAGATTTGTTTTAGTTTTATTTTATTTTAGTTTTAGGTTAAAGTTTAGGTTTAGGTTAAGGTTTTATTTATTTTAGTTTAATTTATTTTAGTTTAGTTTCAGTTTATTTTATTTTGTTTATTTTATTTTATTTTAGTTTATTTTTAGTTTACTTATTTTAAGATTTTATATTTATATTTAGGTTTATTTTTAGGTTTAGGTCATTATTTAGTATTTATTTTATTATTTTCTTTATGTTTAGTTTTAATTTTATTAAGGATTTTAATTCTTAGTTTTATCTTATTTTTTTTAGTTTAGTTTAGGTTTACATTATTTATTTTTTTTTTTGTTTATTTTTAATTTTTAATTTATTTTATTTTTTAGGTTTAGTTTTATTTTATGTTTTATTTTATTTTATTATTTATTTTATCTAGGTTAGTTTTTTTTTATATATTATTTTTGTTTGATTTAGTAGGCTCAGTTTTAGGTTTAGGTAGGGGGGTTTTTCAGGTTTAGAGTAAGGGCCCAGTTGGCTCAGGGCCCAGGGCTCAGTGGCTTCAGGCCTCATGGCCTAGTTTTTGGGCCTGGGTCAGGGAGTCTCAGTCAGGTCAAGAGGCAGTGGTAGGCTCAGTTAGGGTTCATTTGTACCAGGTCACCAGTCAGCCTCAGTGGCTCATGGCCCAGGGTTTAGCCTATGGCCTAATAGTTGTAGTCAGGGTTGTAGGTTTAGTTCATGGTCAGTTTGGGTCAGGAGGTAGGATTTAGGGTTTAGGGTTATTTTAAAAAAAATTAAGCAAACCCAAGAGGTTTGGGTTTATTTAGTTTATTTTATTTTTATTTTTTTTTTTATTTTATTTTTATTTTTATTTAGGTTTATGTTTAGGTTTAGTTTATTTATTTTAATTTAAGTTTTTATTTTAGTTTATTTTTAAGTTTAGTTTTATTTTAGTTTATGTTTATTTTTAGTTTAGTTTTATTTTATTTTATTTTTAGGTGTATGTTTTATTTTTTATTTGTTTAGATTTATGATTTTATCTTTATTTTAGTTTAGTTTTAGGTTTATTTTAGTTTTATTTTGCCTAGTTTATTTTATTTTAGTTTATTTTATTTTATTTAGTTTAGTTTTAGTTTTATTTTAGGTTTAGGTTTTATTTATATTTTAGTTTAGTTTATTTTAGGGTTTGTAGTTTATTTTATTATGTTTATCTTTTTGTAGTTTGATTTTTCTAGTTTTAGTTTAGTTTTATTTTTTATCTATATTTAGGTTTTATTTTTAGGTTTATTTCTTTTGTTGCTTTTATTTTA
>CM038214.1:174444182-174627435 GCA_021442155.1 Cymbidium sinense
CTATTATTAGGCTTATTTTATTTTTAGTTTAATTTAGGTTTTATTTATTTTATTTTAGTTTAATTTAATTTTTTATTTTATTTATTTTAGGTTTATGTTAAGGCTGCAATTTAGGTTTTTATTTTATTTTATTATTTTATTTGGGTTTAAGCTTATTTTTTATTTTATTATTAAGTTTTATTTAGTTTAGGTTTAGGTTTTTAAGTTTTTAGAGTTTAGGATTTAGGGTTTAGGGTTTAGGTTTTTAGGGTTTAGGGTTTTAGGGTTTAGGGTTTATGGTCACAGTTTGGGATTATGGTTTTAGTGTTTAGTTTTATGCTTTACGTTTATAGTTTTGAGGTTTAGGGTTTGGGTCACCTGGCTGCTAGGTTGGTAGGGTTTATGGCTCAGGATTTTGGCCTAGTGTTTTAAATGGTTTAGCGTTTAGGATTTGGGTTGTAGGTTTTGTGTTGTACATTTAGTCCACTCAGTGGGGTTTATCTTAGGGTTTATTATGGGGCCTAGGATTTAGGATTTAGGGCCTTAGGTTTAGGGTTTAGGGTTTTTTAAGCAAACCGCAAGTTTAGGTCCATTTTAGTTTAATCTTTATTTATTTTAGTTTATTTTTTATCTTTTATATTTTATTAAGTTTTATTTTATTTTATTTAGTTTAGTATATTTATTTTAGTTTAAATTATTTATTTTATTTATTAGGTTTAGGTTTAGGTTTAGGCTTATTTTAGTTTATTTTTTTATTTAATTTTAGGTTTTAAGGTTTAGTTTTTTTATTTATCTTTTGGTTTAGGTTTTAGGTTTTTAAGTTTATTTTAGGTTTTATTTTTAGCATAGGTAGGTTTATTTTAGTTTAGTTTATTTTATTTAGTTTAGGTTTAACATTAGGTTTAGTGTATTTTATTTTAGGTTTAGGATTTATTTATTTCACTTTATGTTTAGTTTACTTTATTTTATTTATTTTA
Source organism: Cymbidium sinense (assembly GCA_021442155.1). Classification (NCBI taxonomy): domain Eukaryota; kingdom Viridiplantae; phylum Streptophyta; class Magnoliopsida; order Asparagales; family Orchidaceae; genus Cymbidium; species Cymbidium sinense. Next base: position 174,445,139 of record CM038214.1, read on the forward strand.
TTTTAGGTTTAGGTTTCTTTTTTTAGTTTAGTGATTAGGTTATTTTTTATTTATTTTTAGGTTTAAGTTTATTTAGTTTTTTATTTATTTTATTTTGGGTTTATTTTTATTTAAGTTTAGTTTTATTTTATTTAGGTTTTTATTCTTAGGTTTATTTTCTTTAATTTAGTTTAGGGCTTTAATTATTTTATTTTAGTTTATTTCATATTATATTTTATTTTATTTTTTAGGTTTTAGGTTTAAGTTTAGTTTATGCTCTATTTTATTTTATTTTATTTTATTTAGGTTTATATGTTTTTAATTTATTTTATTATAAGTTTTTTATTTAGTTTAGGTTTATATTTTATGTTTCAAGGTTTATGGTTTATGGCCTAGTGCCTTAGGTAGGCCTAGGGTGGCCAGGGTGAGGATTTAGGTCAGTGCTTGTGCCTGGGCTTTGTGGCTCAGGGCTCAGTGTTAGGGCCTGTGGCTCAGTTTATGGTCACCTCAGTGGGTCCCATAAAGCCTGCCCACCTCAGTAGGCCCAGGATCCAGAGCCCAGGTCAATAGCCCAGGGCCCATGGCCCAGGAGCCACTTCAGGGCCTCCCAGGCCTAGGCCTGTGAGCCTCCCCAGCTCTAGCTGGCCCACACATCTGAGTGGCCCAGGCCTGGCCCAGCCAGGTCATCTGGGCCTAGGACTAGACCCCAGGGCCAGAGCATGCCCAGGGCCCAGGTCACTCATGGTCCTGAGGCCTCAGTTTCATGGCCCAGACTCCAGGTCAGGTCAGTTAGGCCCACCCAGTGGTCTGGTCCCAGGGCCATCTTTAGGCTCAGAGGTCAGTGGCCTCAGGGCCTTTAGGCTCAGTGGCCTAGAGCCCAGCGCTCTGGGACAGTTTGGGCCTAAAGCCCAAGGCCTAATGCCCAGGATCCAGTGGCCTTCAGTGTTCTGGGTTTGTTTTCTTTAAAAAACCAAGCAAACCACCAGGTTTAGATTTATTTAGTTTATTTTATCTTTTTTATTTTATTTAGGTTTATTTTATATTTTAGTCATTTATTTATTTTAGATTTACTTATGTTAGTTTAAGTTTTATTTTAGTTTATTTTTGGTTTAGATTTAGTTTATGCCCATTTTTATAGTTTAGTTTTTTTATCTAATTTTAGTTTTATTTTATTTTATTTTAGGTTTATGTTTAGGTTTTATTTTATTTTTAGGTTTATGTTTTAGTTTTAGGTTTATTTTATTATTTCTTAGTTTATTTTAGTTTATTTTATTTTATTTATTTAGTTTAGGGTTTTTTCATTTTATGTTTAGGCATTTTTAGGGTTTAGGTTTTATTATTTATTTATTTTAGGTTTTATTTTTAAGTTTATTTTTATTTAGTTTTATTTATTTTATCTTTATTTTATTTTATTTTACTTAGCTTTATCTTTTTTTTTATTCTTAGGTTTATCTTTATCTGGTTTAGTTTAAGTTTAATTTAATTTATTTTATGTTTAGGCCTGGGCTCAAGCCCTTTCAGGTTTTATCTTTATCATTTTATTTAGCTCAGCCTTTATTTATTTTATCTTAATTTTAGCCTGCCCAGGCCTTTCTGGTCTGTGGCCCAGCGTCTGGGGCCCAGTGTGGGGGCCCAGGGCCCAGGGCCCAGCCCAGGGCCCAAGATCCAGGGCCCAGGGCCCAGGGCCCAGGGCCCAGGACTCCAGGGTCAAGGCCTCATTGCTCAGCTCAGGGCCTGAGGGCCCAGCACCTGCGCCTGGTGGCTCAGCCAGGATCAGGGCTCAGGGCCCATGGTCACAGGCCTGTCAGTCAGGCCTGCCCAATTCAATAGGGCCTGGTAGGCCCAGTAGGTGGTCCAGGTTAATGGCATGGCCCACCTGCCAGGCAGCTAGGGGCCCAGGCCTGGGGTCAGAAGGCAGCTATGGCTATGTATTCAGGGTTTAGGGTTTAAGTGTATTTAGGTTTTAGGGTTTAGCCTAGGCTCAGGCTAGGGCATAAGGGGGTTTGTGGTTTGTGGATCAGTTAGTGGTTGTCAGTGGCTGCCTAGGGTCTGGTTTTGGAGATTTTGTGGGGTTTAGGGTTTTTAGTTTTAGTGCCTAGGGCTCAGTGTTTAGGATAGTTTAGGTTTAAATTTTGGTTTAATGTTTAGGATTTGGTTTAGGAGGGTTTAGTTTTGGGTTTTGTATTTTTAAAAAAAATTAAAACCATAGTTTATTTAGTTTATTTTTTATTTTATTTAGGTTTATATTTTATTTTATTTGGTTTAGTTTATTTATTTTAGGTTAACTTATTTTAATTTTAGTTTTTTTTTATTTAATATTTAGTTTAGATTTAGTTTATGCTTATTTTATAGTTTAGTTTTATTTTTTATTTTTTTTGGTTTATTTTTTATTTTTAAGTTTAGGTTTAACTTTAGGTTTTATTTCTTTAGGTTTATGTTTTCTATTTTTTATTTAGGTTTATTTTTTTTAGGTTATTTCAAGTTTAGTTTATTTTTAGTTTATTTTATTTTATTTAGTTTAGGGTTTAGGTCTTTTTTTTTCATTTTAGGTTTAGGTTTTTTAGTGTTTTGGGTTTAATTTTTTATTTATTTTAGGTTTTATTTTTAAGTTTATTTTAAGGTTTAGGTTTTATTTTAGATTTTATTTTATTTTATTTTAGGTTTATTTTATTTTATCTTATGTTTATTTCATTTTATTTAGGTTTTTTAATCTCAGGTTTATTTTATTTTGGTTTAGTTTAAGTTTAATTTAATTATGTAGGTCAGGTTTAAGTTAGTTTAGGTTTTTATATCTTATCTTCATCTAGGCCTCAAAGCCTTTACTTCTTTATCTCATCTTAGCCTCATTCTCTTATCTTAGCCTCAGGCTCAGCCTCTTTAGCCTGTGGCCCAGTGCCCAGTAGTCCTGGGGCCCAGTGGCCCAGGGCCCAGGGCCCAGTGGCCCAAGATCCAGTGGCCTCCTGGCTCAGCCCAGTGGCCTGTGGCCTCAGGGCTCAGTGGCTCAGGGCTCCTGGCCCAGGGCCCAGGCCCAGCGGCGAGCTCAGCCCAGGGTCATCAGGCCCAATCGCCTGGCCCATTATCTTTGTGGGGCCTGCCTCAAGATCAGGTTCAGTGGCCCATGATCACTTTAGGGCCATGGCCTAGGGCTCAGCCTAGAGCCCAGGGCCTAGGGCTCAGTGGTCTTTAATTAAGTAAACCAGTAGGTTTAGGTTTATTTTGTTGATTTTTTATTTATTTTAGTTTATTTTATTTTTATTTAGGTTTATTTTTTATTTTTATTTAATTTAGTTTATTCATTTTTAGTTTATTTATTTTTGTTTAGGCTTTTTATTTTAGTTTACTTTCTAGGTTTAGGTTTAGGTTTATGCTTATTTTTTTAGTTTAAATTTATTTTTATTTAATTTTTTAGGTTTTGGTTTTATTTTTTATTTTTTGGTTTAAGTTTGGGTTTTTATTTTGTTTTTTAGGTTTAGGTTTTAAGTTTTTATTTTAAGTATATTTTTAGATTTTATTTTTTAGTTTAAGTTTAGGTTTTATTATGATTTATATTAATATAGACTATAGAGCACAATACCATAATATACTACAACATTTGAAAACATCTTATAACATCCAAAAACACATCACTATATGCTCAAATAAATGATGCTACATTATACTATAATATATGGTAATATAATATGATTTAGGGTTAGGGTTTAGGGTATTCAAATCTCTAACAAGGTATAGTCTCTTAAATACATTTTCTTTAGCTTCCATAATTATGTTAAGATTAGTCATTCTTAGATCTACTCTAATGACATCTTTATTCAAAGTTTAGTGGCTTAGGTTGTTAGGTTTATAATTAGTTTAGGGTTTAGGGTTTAGGGTATAGAGTTTGTTTAGGGTTTGGGGTTTAGGGTTAGTTTATGGTTTAGGGTTTAGGGTTTAAGGTTTATGGTTTGGGGTTTAGGGTTTGGGGTTTTATGTTTTAGGATTTAGGGTTTATGGTTTTCAGGTTTAGGGTTTAGGTTTTGGGTTTTGGGTTTAAGGATTTAAGGTTTAGGGTTTAGGGTTTAAGATTTAAGGATTAAGGTTTAGGGTTTATGATTTAGGTTTAGTGTTTAGGGTTTAGGGTTTTAGTGTTTAGTGGTTTAAGGTTTAAGTTTTAGGTTTATATTTTAAGTTTTAGTTTAGGATTTAGGTGGGTTTAGGGTTTAAAGGTTTATTTTAATAGAGAACAAATTTAGATTTAACATTTATTCTTTTGATTTCATCAACCAAGTAGCACCCAAGTTTTCTAAGACATAAGTAAACGACATAGGTCAAAAATGAGCACCCATAGAGCAAATCAGAAACCCTAGATAAGTAGAACCATCTCAGAAAGACAGCTCCATAAGCAGATCGGATTGGTCATTCTTCGCTTTCAGCTCATCGAACAACTCTCAGAAGGGATCCATGATCATATCCCCAATCACTCCCTCTTACGCCACAACAACTGTTACCTCCGTCTATCCTTCCTCCTCCATAACCCCCATTGCTCCAACCACCACCTCCAAATCCCCCACCACCACTGCAACAATCGCTGCCTCTACCTTTGCCTCCATTGCCAAATCTAGACTGAGCCTAGTTAACGGTGATGTTCCTTCCATCAAGATTCTGCCCATTCTTAGGGTTTAGAGTTTAAGTTTTTATTTTATTTTTTAGGTTTAGGTTTTAGGTTTATTTTTAAGTTTTATTTTTTTAATTTAGGTTTTGGTTTATTTTTAGTTTATTTTATTTTATTTAGCTTATGTAGGTTTAGGTTTAGGTTTAAGTTTTATTTATTTTAGTTTAGTTTATTTTATTTTAGGTTTAGGTTTATTTTACTTAGTTTATTTAATTTTTATTTTAGTATTAGGTTTTATTTTAGTTTAGGGTTTATGTTTTATTTTTTTTATTTTTAGGTTTTATTTTTAGGTTTATTTTTAGGTTTAGGTTTTTATTTTATTTTATTTTATTTTCTTAATTTAGTTTATGTTTTATTTCTTTTATTTTATTTTAGTTTTATTTTTAATTTTATTTTAGTTTAGGTTTATTTATTTATTTTTATGTTTTATTTAGTTTAGGTTTATGCTTTTATCTTTTAGGGTTTAAGGTTTAAGGTTTAGGGTTTAGGGTTTGGGTTTGGGGTTTTGGGTTTTGGGTTTTGGGTTTAGGTTTTAATTTTAGGGTTTAAGTTTCAGTTTAGGGTTTAGGGTTTAGGGTTTAGGATTTAGGGTTTAAGGTTTTTTTAATAAAGATCAAATTCAAATTCAACATTTCCTCTTTTCAATTTCATCAACCAAGTAGAACCCCAAGTTTTGTAAGACACAAGCGACAACTTAGATAAAAAATGAGCACCCATAGAGCAAATCAAAAACCCTAGATAAGTAGAACCATCTCTATTGTAAAGACACAGTTCCATAAGCAACCAATCGGATCAGTTGTTCTTCAATTTCTCTAGTTTCCATCAGAACCATCCCCGCCATTCGAGTAGCGGGATCCGCCATCATATCCCCGATCTCTCCCTCTATGACCACCATAGTTATAACATCAATCGCTGCTCTCACCTCCATAACCACCACTTATTTGACCACCACCTCTATATCCACCAACACCTCCAGATCCCCCACCACCACCGCTGAGCCTCACCTTTGCCTCTGCCACTAGATCTAGACTAAGCTTAGTTGAAGGTGACCTATCATCTGTTCTTCCCATTCTTAGGGTTTAGGGTTTGTGGGTTAGTTTAGGGTTTGTGGTGAGGTTAATATGGTTTTAGGGTTTAGGGAGGGTTTAGGTTTGCTTTAGGGTTTAGGGTTTAAGTTTTATTTGGGGTATAGGTTTAGGTCAGTAGGTTTGTGGGTTTATTAGGGCTTGTGGTTTGTATTTTAGGTTTTGTGGGCTTATTATTTAGGGTTTAGGGTTTTAGGGTTTACTATTTAGGGTTTATTGTTTATGGTTTAGTGTTTAAGCTTTTGGGGTTTAGGTTGTAGTTTAGGGGCAGTAGGTTAGGTGTTTAGGGTTTAGGTTTTTAGGGTTTGTAGGATCAGATTTTAGATTTTATTTTAACAAATTAAGTAAACTGGTAGGTTAAGGTTTATTTAGTTTATTTTTTTATTTATTTGAGTTTATTTTATTTTATTTATTCTTATTTTGGTTTATTTTTTATTTTTATTTAGTTTAATTTATTTATTTTAGGTTTATTTATTTTAGTTTAGGTTTTCTATTTTAATATATTTATTTTTAGTTTAGGTTTAAGTTTAGGTTTATTTTTTAGTTGTGCTTTATTTTTCTTTTTAGATTTTGGTTTATGTTTTTATTTTATTTTAGGTTTATGTTTTATTTTTAGTTTAGGTTCATGTTTATTTTTAGTCTATTTTATTTCACTTAATTTAGGTTTAGGTTTATTTTATTTTAGGTTTTATTTTTTTTAGTTTATTTTATTTTATTTAGGCTTAGTTTATTTTATTTTTATTTTAGGTTTAGGTTTTTTTTAGTTTGTGGTTTTAGGTTTTTTTTTAATTTATTTTTTGATTTTATTTTAGGTTTATTTTTAGGTTTAGGTTTTTCTTTAATTCTTATTTTATTTTATTTTAAGTTTATTTTATTTATATTATATTTAGTTTTATTTTATTTAGGTTTTCATTCTTAGGTTTATCATTTTGGTTTAGTTTAGGTTTTATTTATTTTATTTTATTTATTTTAATTTTTTTATTTTATAGTTTAGGTTAGTTTTAATAGGTTTGTATTTTATTTTATCTTTAATATAAGCTCAGCTCTTAAGTTTTAGTGGCCCACAATCAGGCCAGGTGGCCTTGTGGCCCAGGGCCTGGGGTCATGACATCACCTGTTTGGCCCAGTGCCTCACAATCATGGTCTTAAGATTGTGGTCAGGGCCCAGGGTCAGGGAAGACTTACCAGGGGCTCAGACTGTGGCCTGTGGTTGTGGCCTGTGGCCTGGTGGCGCCAGCCTAGATCTGGGCCTGTGGCCCAGTGGCTCAGGGCCCAGTGGTCAGGTCAGGGGCTCATGGCCTAGAGCTGTGGCTAGGGTTTGTGGGACTAGGGCTGTGTGGTCATTTAGATTAGCTAGAGTTGTGGGCCTGTGGTTTTGTGGCTAAGATCGGGGGTCTGTGGGTTATGGTTTAGGGTCATTTCAAGCCTAGTATTTAGCTCCTTTAGGGTTAATTTTATGTTTGGGATTTAGGTTTCAATCTTATGGTCTTGTGTTGTACATTTAGGGTTTAGTGTTTAGGTTCATTTTATGGTTTATGGTTTTTTGGAATTTAGGATTTAGTGGTTTAGATTTTTTTTAAATTAAATAAACTGGTTTAGGTTTATTTAGTTTATTTTAATTTATTTTAGTTTATTTTTTATTTTAATTTTACTAAGTTTTATTTTTTTATTTTACTTAGTTTAGTTTATTTATTTTAGATTAAATTTTATTTTATTTACTTTCAGTTTAGGCTTAGGTTTATTTTTTAATTTATTTTTTTAATTTATTTTTTAGTTTAGATTTTATTTTTATTTTTAGGTTTAGGTTTAGATTTTTTTTTTTTTTTAGGTTTTAGGTTTTATTTTAAGTTTTATTTTTAGGTTTATTTTTTTAGTATAAGTTTAGGTTTATTTTAGTTTTATTTTATTTATTTAGTGTAGCTTTAGGTTTAGTTTATTTTGTATAGGCTTAGATTTATTTATTCTTTGGTTTAAGTTTACTTTATTTTATTTATTTTATTTTAGGTTTAAGTTAAGGTTTTGTTTAGTGATTAGGTTTTATTTTTATTTACTTTAGGTTTAGGTTTTATTTAATTTTATTTCATTTTATTTTAGGTTTATTTTATTTTATTTTAAGTTTAGTTTTATTTTATTTAGGTTTTATTCACAGGTTTATTTTATTTTAGTTTAGATTAGGCTTTTATTTATCTTATTATAGTTTAATCCATGTTTTATTTTATTTTATTTTAGGTTTAGTTTAGGTTTTAGTTTATTTCTATTTTATTTTATTTTATCTTATTTAGGTTTAGGTTTTTTTATTTATCTATTATTATGTTTTATTTAGTTTAGGTCAGGCTCCATGTTTCGCTCAGGGGTTTAGTGGTTAGGGCTCAGGGTAGAGTTTATGGTCTAGTGTCTAGGGCCTAGTTTTAGGTTTATGGCCCAGGTCAGGATTTGGGACAGGGCCTAGCCTTTTTGCCCAGTGGCCCAGTGAGCCTAGAGCCCAGGGCCCATACATCTAGTGGTCAGTAAAGCCTCGCCCACCTCAAGCCTGTGGTTTAGAGCCTGAGGGCCCAGTGGTCAGGTCATGGCCCAGAAGTCCAGTGGTCTGGGGTGGTCAAGCCTAGCCCAGGGTTTAGTGCCTAGGCTTTGTGGCCTCCTAACCTGGAGGCTCAGCCAGGATTCCAGGGTCCGACTCATCCCATGGCTCAGCCTCAGTATAGTGGCTTTTGGCAGGATGTAGAGCTCAGGTCAAGTGTCAGGGCCCAGGGCTCACCATCCATGATTTAGGTCAGGGTCTGAGTTTAGGGTGGGGCATGCTGCTCCAGGCCATTCAGTTTCAGTATTTTGGGGCCTGTATTCAGTTTAGGCCTGGTCATGGAGTTTTAGTTTTAGAGTTTAGGGTAAGAATCAGGATTTAGTGGCTCAGTGGCCTAGTATTTGGGTGTAGTGTTTATTTTAAATCAAGCAAACCCACCAGCTAGGTGGTTTGGTATTTTAGTTTATTTTTATTTATTTTAATTTTATTTTATTTTTATTTAGGTTTTTTATTTAGTTTAGTTTATTTATTTTGGTTTAATTTTAGTTTAGTGTTTTATTGTACTTGATTTTTAGGTTTAGATTGAGGTTTATGCTTATTTTATAGTTTAGTTTTTATTTAATTTTAGTTTTAGGTTTTATTTATTTTAGTCCAGGTTTTTTTTATTTTTATTTTTATGTTTTAAGTTTTATTTTAGGATTATTTTAGGTTTATTTTTTAGTTTAGGCTTAGGTTTATTTTATTTTATTTTATATTTTAGTTTAGGGTTTAGGTTTAGTTATTTTAGAAGGTTTTATTTATTTAGTTTTATTTTAGTTTAGTTTAGGTTTTTTTCATTAGGTTTAGGTTTTTTTAGTTTATGGTTTATTTTATTTATTTTAGGTTTTATTTTAGGTTTACATTTTTATTTAGATTTTATTTTATGTTTAGCTTTCATCTTATTATTTTTTTAAATTTTTAGGTATTTATTTTAGTTTAGCTTTAAGTTTATTTAATATTTTGCATTTAGGTTTAGGTTTAGGTTTTAGTCATTTCATTTTATTTTAATTTTATTTTATTTAGGCTTTTTATTTATTTTATTTATTTGTGATATTTGGTTTTAAGGCCCAGGGCTCAGGATTCAGGTCCGGGGTTTAGTGGCTCAGGGTCAGTGGTTTGTGGTCAGGGCCTGGGTAAGCCCAAGATCAGTGGCCCAGGGCCCAGCCCAGCTTTGGCCTGGGCCCAGGGTCTTAATGCCTGGGTTATTATATCTGGGTTGGCCTGTGGCTAGCCTAGGGTTAATAGGGTTTAGCATTTTTAGGGTTTAGGCATATGGTTTGTGGGTATTGTTGCAGGATTAGGGTTTGGGTAAGTTATGGGTTATGGTCAGGGTTTGTGGATTTAAGGTTTAGGGTTTAGGTTTTTAAAATTAAGTAAACCAAGAGTTTAGTTTATTTAGTTTATTTTATTTATTTTAGTTTTTTTTATTTTATTTTATTTTTATTTTATTTAGTTTAATTTATTTATTTTTAGTTTATTTATTTATTTTATGTTTTTTTATTTAGTTTATTTTCTAGGTTTAGCTTTATGTTTATGCTTAATTTTTAGTTTAGATTTATTTTTATTTATTTTTTTAGGTTTTGGTTTTATTTTTAATTTTTAGGTTTAGGTTTAGGTTTTAGGACTTTATTTTAAGTTTATTTTAAGTTTAACTTTTAGTTTAGGTATTTTTTTTATTTTATTTTATTATATTTAGTTTAGGGTTTAAGTTTAGTTTATTTTAGGTTTAAGTTTAGGTTTTATTTATTTTAGTTTAGTTTATTCTAGTTTAGGTTTAGGTTTATTTTATCTTGTTTATTTTAGATTTGGTTTTTTTTAATTTAGGGTTTAGGTTTTATTTTTATTTATTTTAGGTTTATTTCTTAAGTTTCAATTTTATTTTCTTTTTTTATTTGATTTTAGATTTATTTTATTTTTATTTTAAGTTTAGTTTTTTATTTTATTTAAGTTTTAGTTTGAGGTTTATTTTATTTTAGTTTAGTTTAGGTTTCATTTAATTTATTTTGATTTATGTTTTATTTTATATTTTAATTTATTTTATGTTTAGGTTTAGGTTTAGTTTTAGTTTAGGTTTTATTTTATTTTATATTTTATTTTATTTAGTTTTAGTTAAGTTTACAGGTTTTTTTAGTTTATATTTATTTTATTTAGTTTTAGGTTTAAGGTTTGGGGGGGGTTTGGGGTTAGGTTTAGGTTTTGTATGTTTCATGGTATAGGGTTTATGGTTTAAATTTAGGATTTTAAGGTTTAGGATTTAGGGTTTAGGGTTTAGGGTTTAAGATTTAAGGATTAGGGTTAGTTTTAGGCATTAGGGTTTAAGGTTTAGGGTTTATGGTTTTTTTTTTATTTTCTATTTTATTTTTTTAAATTAAGTAAACTCATAGGTTTAGGGTTTATTTAGTTTATTTTTATTTATTTTAGTTTATTTTATTTTTTATTTTTATTTAGGTTTATTTTTATTTTTATTTAGTTTAGTTTATTTATTTTAAGTTTATTTATTTTAGCTTAGGTTTTTTATTTTAGTTTATTTTTAGATTTAGGTTTAGGTTTATGTTTATGTTTTAGTTTAGTTTAATTTTTATTTTATTTTTTAGGTTTAGGTATTATTTTTTACATTTCAATTTAGGTTTAGGTTTTTTTTTTACGTTTAGGTTTAGGTTTTTATTTAATGTTTATTTGTAGGTTTTATTTTTTAGTTTAGGGTTAGGTTTATTTTTAGTTTATTTAGGGTTTAGGCTTTGGTTCAGATTTAATTTTTTTAGGTTTAGGTTTAAGTTTTATTTATTTTTTGTTTATTTTATTTTAGTTTATGTTTAAATTTAATTTATTTTCATTTTAGGTATAGCTTTTTTTTTAGTTTAGGGTTTTTTTTTGTTTTTTGTTGGTTTTATGTTTAGGATAATTTTTTTAGCTTAAGTTTTATTTAATTTTTATTTTACTATATTTTTGGTTTATTTTATTTTGATTTTAGGTTTATTTTGTTTTTATTTTAGGTTTATTCCATTTTATTTTGGTTTAGTTTTATTTTATTTAGGTTTTTTAATTTTTTTAGTTTAGTTTAGGTTTTTATTTATTTTATTTTAGTTTAGTTTTATTTTTTATTTTATTTTCTTTTTAGGTTTAGGTTTAGTTTTTAGTTTAGGTTTTTATTTTATTTTATTTTGGTTTAGGTTTATTTATTTATTTTATTTTTTGGTTTTATTTAGTTTAGGTTTAAGTTTGTAACTTCTTAGGGTTTAGGGTTTAGGATTAGTTTAGGGTTTAGGGTTTATGGTTTTTGGGTTTAGGGTTTAGGGTTTAGGATTAGGGTTTAGGGTTTAAGGTTTAGGGTTTAGGCTTTAAGGTTTAGGGTTTAGGTTTAGGATTTTGGGTTTTAGGGTTTAGGGTTTAGGGTTTGTGTTTAGGGTTTTTAGGGTTTAGGGTTTAGCATTTAGGGTTTAGGCTTTAGGTTTAGGGTTCAAGTTTTAGTTTAGGGTTTAGGGTTTTTGGTTTTTTTTTTACTAATAGAGAAAAAATTCAGATTCAATATTTCTTCTTTTCAATTTCATCAACCAAGTAACACACCAAGTTTTCTAAGACATAAGCGATGACATAGATAAAAATGAGCACGAATAGAGCAAATCAATAACCCTAGATAACTAGAATCATCTTTATTGTAAGGACACAGTTCCATAAGCAGCAGATCGGATCAGCCATTCTTCAATTTCTATAATTCCCATCAGAACCACCCAGGCCTCTCGAGTAACGGGATCCATCATCATATCCCTGATCTCTCCCTCCGCCACCACCATGGCTGTAACCTCCGTCGCTCCTCCTGCCTCCATAACCACCATTGCTCGACCACCACCTCAATAACCACCGGTCCTCATCCCCACCACCCTGCGATAACCATAACTTAGCCTTCACCACTACTCTAGATTGAGCAGTGGTGATGTTCTAGTCAAGGTTCTTCCATTCTTATGTTTACATTTATTAGGTTTTATGGTTTAAGTTTATTTATTAGTTTACTTAGTTAATTTAGGTTTAGGTTTAGGGTTTAGGGTTAGGGTTTAGGGTTTAGAGTTTAGGGTTTAGGGTTTAGGGCTTTAGCGTTTATGCTTTTAGGGTTTAAGGTTAGGGTTTAGGGTTTAGGGTTTTAAGATTTAGGGTTTAGGGTTAGGGTTTAGGGTTTAGGGTTCAAGGTTTTAGGGTTTGAGGTTTAGGGTTTAGAGTTTAGGGTTGCTTTTAGTTTAGTTTAGGTTTAAACTTTAGGTTTAAATTTGGGTTTAGGGTTTAGGGTTTTATAGTTTAGGTTTAGTTTGAGTTAGGTTAGGGGTTTAGGTTTAAGGTTTAGGGTTTAGGGTTTAGAATTTAGTTAGTTTAGGGTGTATTTAGGGTTTAGGGTTTAGGGTTTTTTAGTGTTTAGTGTTTAAGGTTTAGGGTTGTAGGTTTAGGGTTTAGGGTTAGTTTTAGGGTTTAGGGTTTAGTTTTTTTTAAATTAATTAAACCGACAGGTTTAGGTTTATTTAGTTTATTTTTTTATTTTTGGTTTAGGTTTTTTTTTAATATAGGGTTTAGATTTTCTTTTAAGGTTTATTTTTAGGTTTAGATTTTTATTTAATTTTTATTTTATTTTATTTTAGGTTTATTTTATTTTTATTTTACGTTTGGTTTTTATTTTATTTAGGTTTTTTATTCTTAGTTTTATTTTATTTTTTAGTTTTGTTTATCTTTTTATTTATTTTATTTTAGTTTGTTTTTATTAGTTTATTTTATTTTATTTTTAGGTTTTGGTTTAGGTTTTAGTTTAGGTTTTAGTTTTATTTTATTTTTTTATTTAGGTTTAGGTTTTTTATTTAGTTTAAGTTTAGGTTTTTTAGGTTTTAGGGTTTAGAGTTTAGGGTTTAGGTTTAGGGGTGTAGGGTTTAGGGTTTAAGGTTTAAGGTTTAGGATTTAGGGTTTAGTGTTTAGACTTTAGGGTTTAGGGTTTTCAAGGTTTATGATTTAGGGTTTAGAGTTTAGGGTTTAGGTATCAAGGTTTAGGGTTTATGGTTTTAAGGTTTATGGTTTAGGGTTTGGGGTGTAAGGTTTAGGGTTTAGGGTCAAGACATTTTTTGTTATTTTTTCTAAATTAAGTAACTTAGGTTTAGTTTATTTAGTTTATTATTTAATTTATTTTATTTTTATTTTGTTTCAATTTATTTTTATTTTTTTAGTTTAGTTTTTTTTTATTTTAGGTTTATTTATTCACTTTAGGTTTTTATTTTAGTTTTTTTAAGTTTAGGTTTAGGTTTATTTTTTAGTTTCATTTTATATTATTTTATTTTCTAGGTTTAGGTTTTATTTATTTTTAGGTTTAGGATTAGGTTTTTATTTTACTTTTGTAGGTTTAAGTTTTAGGTTTTATTTTAGGTTTATTTTTTGGTTTTATTTTTTAGTTTAGGTTTAGATTTATTTTAAGTTTATTTTATTTTATTTAGTTTAGGGTTTATGTTTAGTTTATTTTTGGTTTAGGTTTATTTATTTTAGTTTAGTTTATTTTAGTTTAAGTTTACGTTTATTTTATTTTGTTTATTTTTTTAGTTTTGGGTTTAGGTTTTATTTTTTATTTATTTTTAGGTTTTAGGTTTATTTTTAGGTTTAAGTTTTTATTTAGTTTTAAATTTATTTTATTTTAGGTTTATTTTATTTTTATTTTACATTTAATTTTTATTTTATTTAGGTTGTTTATTTTAGGCTTATTTTATTTTTTAGTTCAGTTTATGTTTTTATTTATTTTATTTTAGTTTACTTTTTTATTTTTTATTTTATTTTATTTTACGTTTAGGTTTAAATTTAGGTTTAGGTTTAGGTTTTAGTTTAGCTTTCTATTTTTATTTTTTTGTATTTTGTTTAGGTTTTGATTGATTTATTTATTTTATTTTTAGATTTTATTTAGTTTAAGTTTAGGTTTTTAGGTTTTTAGGGCTTAGGGTTTAGGGTTTAGGGTTTAGGGTTTAGGGTTTGGGTTTAGGGTTTAGTGTTTAGGGTTGTAGGTTTAGGGTTTAGGTTTAGGGTTGTAGGTTTAGGGTTTAGGGTTAGTTTTATGGTTTAGGGTTTAGGGTTAGGGTTTTCTTTTTTTAATTAAGTAAATTCATAGGTTTAGGTTTATTTAGTTTATTTAGTTTATTTTTTATCAATTTTATTTATTTATTATAGTTTATTTATTTTAGTTTAGGTATTTTATTTTATTTTATTTTTTAGGTTTAAGTTTATGTTTAGGTTTATTTTTTAGTTTAGCTTTATTTTTATTTTATTTTTTAGGTTTAGGTTTAATTTTTTATTTTTAGGTTTAGGTTTAGGTTTTTATTTTATTTTCTTAGGTTTAGGTTTTATTTATTTTATTTTTGGTTTAGGTTTATTTTATTTTATTTAGGGTTTAGGTTTAGGTTTAGGTTTAGTTTATTTTAGGTTTAGGTTTAGGTTTTATTTATTTTAGTTTAGTTTATTTTTTTAGTTTAGTTTATTTTTTTATTTTAAGTTTAGGTTTTTTTTAGTTTAGGGTTTGGTTTTATTTTGTATTTATTTTTTGGTTTATTTTTTAGGTTTAGGTTTTTATTTTGTTTTTTTTTTTTTTTTTAGGTTTAGTTTTTCCTTTATTTAGGTTTCTTTTTAGTTTAGTTTAGCTTTTTATTTATTTTATTTTAGTTTTATTTTTATTCTTTATTTTATTTTATTTTTAGGTTTAGGTTTAGGTTTAAGATTTAGTTTAGGTTTTATTTTATTTTATTTTATTATTTTATTTTGGTTAAGGTTTTTAAATTTATTTTATTTTAGTTTAGGTTTAAGTTTTAGCTTTTTAAGGTTTAGGGTTTAGGGTTTATGTTTAGGGTTTGGGATTTAGGGTTTAGGGTTTAGGGTTTAGGGTTTAAGGTTTATGTTTTAGGGTTTAGGGTTTAGGGTTTAGGGTTTTTGAGGGTTTTAGTTTAGGTTTTACGTTTAGGGTTTTAGATTTTTGGATTTTTTTATTTTAACAAAGAACAAGTTTAGATTCAACATTTCTTCTTTTTGACTTCAACCAGGAAACACACCAAGTTTTCTGAGACACTGGCGACGACATAGATGAAAAATGAGCACACATAGAGTAAATCAAAAACTTAGATAACTAGAACTGTCTCTACTGTAAAGACATAGTTCCATAAGTAGTAGATCGGATCGGCCATTCTTCAATTTCTCAAATTTTGATCAGAACTACCCCGGCCTCTCGAGTTGCAGGATCCACCATCATATCCTCGATCTCTCCCTCCGCCACCATCATGGTTGTAACCTTTGTCCTCTCTCCATAACCACCTTTGCTCACGCTGACCTCCATATCCACTAGCACATAGATCCCCACCACCCACTGATTGCGGTCTCAGCCTTTGCCTCCAGCAATCTGAGCTGGTTGGTGGCGATCCTCATCAAGGTTACGTTCTTAGGTTTTAGGTTTCTTTTTTTAATTTATTTAGTTACTTTAGGTTTAGGTTTAGGGTTAGGGTTTAGGTTGGTTTAGGATTTAGGGTTTAGGGTTTAGGGTTTAAGGGGTTTAGGGTTTAGGTTTTAGACTTAGGGTTTTAGGGTGTAGGGTTTTTTAGGGTTTATTGTTTTAGTGTTTAAACTTTAAGGTTTAGAGTTTTAAGGATTAGGGTTTAGGTTTAGGTTAGCTTAGGGTTTTAGGTTAATTTTAGGTTTAAATTTAGGTTTAAGGTTTAGGTTTATGGTTTAGGAGAGGTTTTTAGGGTTTAGGGTTTAGGGTTTAGGGTTAGGGTTTAGGGTTTAAGGTTTAAGGTTTAGCATTTAGGGTTTAGTGTTTAGTGTATGTTTAGTAGGGTTTAGGGTTTAGGGTTTATTTTAAGTTAAGTAAACCGGCAAGTTTAAGTTTATTTATTTACTTTATTTTTTAATTATTTTAGTTTATTTTATTTTTTATTTTTATTTAGGTTAATTTTTTATTTTTATTTAGTTTAGTTTTTTTATTTTAGGTTTATTTATTTTAGTTTAGTATTTTTATTTTAGTTTATTTTTTAAGTTTAGGTTTATGTTTATGTTTAATTTTTAGTCTAGTTTCATTTTTATTTTATTTTTAAGGTTTATATTTTATTTTTTATTTTATTTTTTGGTTTAGGTTTTTATTTTATTTTTTTAAGTTTAGGTTTTATGTTTTTATTTTAGGTTTATTTCTAGGTTTTATTTTTTAGTATAGGTTTAGGTTTATTTTTAGTTTATTTTATTTTATTTAGCTTATGGTTTAGGTTTAGTTTATTTTAGGTTTAGTATATTTAAGTTTAGGTTTAGGTTTCTTTTATTTTTTTTTTTACTTTAGGTTTAGGTTTTTTTAGTTTTGGGTTTAAGTTTTATTTTATTTATTTTTTGGTTTAGGTTTTTATATTATTTTATTTTAGGTTTATTTTACTTTTATTTTACTTTAGTTTTTTTCTTTATTTAGTTTTTTATTCTTAGGTTTATTTTATTTTTAAGTTGAGTTTAGGTTATTATTTATTTTATTTTAGTTTATTTTGTTAGTTTATTTTATTTTATTTTTTGGTTTATGTTTAGGTTTTAGTTCATGTTTTTATTTTATTTTATTTTATTATTTTATTTAGGTTAAACTTTTTTTATATATTTTATTTTTAGGTTTTATTTAGTTTACATTTCAGTTTTTACATTTTTAGGGTTTAGTGTTTAGGCTTTAGGGTTTAGCATTTAAGGTTTAGGGTTTTAGGGTTTAGGGTTTAGGTTTAGGGTTTAGGGTTAGGGTTTAGGGTTTACGATTTAGGGTTTAATGTTTAGGCTTTAGTGTTTAGGGTTTTTAAGGTTTAGCCCTTAGGGTTTAGGGTTTAGGGTTAGCTTAGGATTTTAAAAATATAAGTAAACCAGTAGGTTTAGGTTTATTTAGTTTATTTATTTTATTTTTTATTTATTTTAATTTATTGTATTTTTATTTTTATTTAGTTTAGTTTATTTATTTTAGTTTAGGTTTTTTATTTTAGTTTATTTTTTAGGTTTAGGTTTATTTTTTAGTTGAGTTTTATTTTTATTTTATTTTTTATGTTTAGGTTTTATTTTTTTGTTTTATTTTTTTTGGTTTAGATTTTAGGTTTTTATTTTAGGTTTATTTTTTAAGTTTTATTTTTTAGTTTAGGTTTAGGTTTATTTTTAGTTTATTTTATTTTATTTAGTTTAGGTTTAGGTTTAGGTTTAGTTTACTTTAGGTTTAGGTTTTGTAGTTTAGTTTATTTTCGTTTAGGTTTAAGTTTATTTTATTTTTATTTTAAGTTTAGGTTTTTTTTTAGTTTAGGGTTTAGGGTTTATTTTAAATTATTTAGTTTAGGTTTAGGTTTAGGTTTAGTTTACCTTAGGTTTAGGTTTAGGTTTTATGTATTTTAGTCTAGTTCATTTTAGTTTAAGTATAGTTTATTTTATTTTGTTTATTTTATTTTATTTTAGGTTTAGGTTTTTTTTATAGTTTAGGGTTTAAGGTTTAGATTTTTATATGTTTAGGATTTACAGTATAGAGTTTAGGGTTGTAGGTTTAGAGTTTAGGAATTCGGGTTTAGGATTTAGAGTTTTTTTAGTTTATTTTATTTTATTTTTAAGTTTAGGTTTATTTTTTGTTTATGTTTTTATTTTTTTTATTTTATTTAGGTTTAGGTTTAATTATTTATTTTATTTATAAGTTTTATTTAGTTTAGGTTTATTTTAATTTTAGGATTTAGGGTTTAGTTTAGTTTAGGATTTTAGGTTTAGGGTTTTAGGGTTTAGGTTTAGGGTTTATTATGGTTTGGGGTTAGTTTAGGGTTTAGGTTTAATGTTTGGGTTTAGTTTAGGTTTAGGTTTTTTAGGTTTTAGGGTTTAGGGTTTAGTGTTTGAGTTGGGTTAGGTTAGGGTTAGTTAGTTAGGAGGTTAGGGTTTAGGGTTTAGGGTTTAGGGTTTAGTGTTTTTGGGTTTAGGGTTTTGGGTTTAGGGTTTAGGGTTTAGGTTTTAGGGTTTAGGATTTAGGGTTTAGGGTTTAGGGTTTACAATTTTTAGGGTTTAGGGTTTAAAGTTTAGGTTTTAGTTTTAGGGTTTAGGTTTTAGTTTAGGGTTGAGGGTTTTTGGTTTTTTTTTAGAATAAATTCAGATTCAATATTTCTTCTTTTGATTTCATCAACCAAGTAACACACCAAGTTTTTAAAACACAAGCAATAGATAAAAGAAGCACACATAGAGCAAATCAAAACCCTAGATAACTAGAACCATCTCTACTGTAAAGACAGGGTTCCATAAGAAGTAGATTGGATTGGTCGTTCTTCAGTTTCTCCATTTCCCATCAGAACCATCCTAGCTTCTCGAGTAGCAGAATCCACCATCATATCCGATCTCTCCCTCACCACCACAATAACCTCATCACTCCTCCTCTCAATAACCACCCTTTCGACCACCTCCATATCCACGGCACCTCAGATCCCCAACCACCACTTGATAAATGCACCTTTCTCGCCTCCTCCAAGATCTAGGCAGCACGGTTGATGGTGATGTTCTTGCCTTCAAGGTTCTACCCATTCCTAGCATTTAGGTTTAGGTTTAGGTTTATTAGGTTTTAGGGTTTAAATTTATTTTTTAATTTATTTAGTTACTTTAGGTTTAGGTTTAGGGTTTGGGGTATAAGGTTTAGGGTTTAGGGTTTTTAGGATTTAGGGTTTATGGTTTAGATTTTAGTGTTTAGGGTTTAGGGTTTTAGGTTTATGCTTTTAGGGTTTAGGGTTTAGGGTTAGGTTTCGGGTTTAGGGTTTAGGGTTGTTGGTTTAGTGTTGTAGGTTTAAGGTTAGTTTTAGGGTTTAGGGTCTAGGGTTTAGGGTTTAGGATTTAGGTTTTAAGGGTTTTTTTTAAAGTAAGTAAACAAATTTAAGTTTATTTAGTTTACTTAGTTTATTTTTTTATTTATTTTAGCTTATTTTATTTTTTTATTTTAACTAGGGATTTTATATTTTTATTTAGTTTGTTTATTTATTTTAGTTTACTTAATTTAGTTAAGTTTTATTTTAGTTTATTTTTTAGGTTTAGGTTTATTTTAGTTGAGTTTTTTATTATTTATTTTATTTAGGTTGGGTTTTAGGTTTTAGGGTTTAGTGTTTAGGGTTTAGGTTTAAGGTTTAGGGTTTAGGGTTTTAGGGTTTAGGGTTTTAGGGTTAGGGTTTAGTGTTTAGGTGTTTAGGGTTTAGGGTTTTAGTGTTTAGGGTTTAGGGTTTAGTGTTTAGATTTAAGGTTTAGGGTTTTTAGGGTTTTAGGTTTAGGATTTAGAGTTTAGAGTTTAGGGTTTTGAGTTTTGGGTTTAGGTTTAGGTTTTGCTTTATAGTTTAAGGTTTAGGTTGTAGGTTTTAGTTTAGGTTACTTTTATTTTTATTTATTTTTATTTAGTTTTAGGTTTAGAATAGGTTTAAGTTTTATGTTTAGAGTTCAGGTTTTATTTTAAGTATAGGGTTTAGGGTTTTTTAGGGTTTAGGGTTTAGTGTTTATGGTTAGGGTTTAGAGTTTAGGGTTTAGGGTTTAGGGATTATGCTTTTAAGGATTATAGTTTAGTGTTAGGGTTTAGGGTTTAGGGTTTAGGGTTTATGGTTTATGCTTTTAGGGTTTAGGGTTTAGGGTTTTTTAAGGTTTAGGGTTTAGGTTTTAGGGTTTAGGGTTGTAGGTTTAGGGTTTAGGATTTAGGGTTTAGGGTTCAGGGTTTAGGTTTTAGGGTTTTATTTTAAAATTAAGTAAATCGATAGGTTTAGGTTTATTTAGTTTATTTTTTATTTATTTGATTTGATTTGATATTTTATTTTTATTTAGGTTTATTTTTTATTTTTATTTAGTTTATTTATTTATTTTAGTTAATATTTTTATTTTATTTTGGTTTAGGTTTTTTATTTATTTTATTTTTAGGTTTTATTTAGTTTAGGTTTAGGTTTTTAGCTTTTTAGGGTTTTGGGTTTAGGGTTTAGGTTTAGGGTTTGGGGTTTAGGTTTTAGGATTTAGAGTTTTTTTTTTTTTGGGTTTAGGGTTTAGGGTTTAGGGTTTAGGTTTGAGGTTTTAGGGTTTAGGGTTTTAGGTTCACCTCTTGAGATTGACTTGGAGTTAACTCACTCTGAGAATCCCATAGGAGAAGCTATAGGTATGCCCGATGAGAAGGTAGAACTTTCCAGAAGCTCATCATTCCAAGAAGTCATTAAAGTCAACTTATGCAGTGGCAATGTTCTACCTCCTAGGGTAGCACCTCGGGATACGGGTAAGCAATTCATTATTTCCAATGAGATTGCCCCACCATAGGATGCTCCACCCATGGATATGCTTGTGGAGGACCAAGCGAGTTGATTACAATGTCTCACCTTAGAAAGTTTCAAGCTAAGTTAAGCATATCTCCACCTTATCAAAGGCTGGGGAATCTCTAATCATGGCCTTACTTGATCTGGAGATATGCTTAGCTCAACCGATCGGTATTAAAGAGGAGGCATGCCACTAGAAGGACATCTTAGGATTTAAATTGATGATGAAGACTTACTCTAGGGAATGAGCACAACCACCTCTTTACATTATATGTTTTGAGTTGAAATTTAATTAGATTACTAGGGCTTATAATCCACCAACACAAGGTTGTGGGAATCCCTAAGAGGTGAGGATTTATGCTCATAGCTTAGCTACCTGGATCTAAATCTAGGGTGCTTTAGTATGAGCTAAAGCATGACCTAAATCTAAGCAAGGTGGACATATGGGTTTACCTCCACAAGAGAGAATAAATTTCTAGACTTATAAGCTTGGAGTGGCCTCATTAACTCTTCCTATGATTTTAAAACCATGTAGTCAGTCTTATGCAAGATAGTAGGGTAGTTATTTAATTAGAAAGAGACTAAAGTCCTAAACACACTCTCTAGAGACTAGAGCATGAGTGGTATGAGCATATGAATTAATCTATTGATGCAAAATCTTTTCAAATTTTATTTCATTTTAGACACATCATTTTGACGAGGCTTTAGGATTTATTATGCCTAAATGCATGATTAAAAGGTTATGGGTAAAATCAGGAAGGTGTTCCCCACCACGGGGTTCCCCTCAGGTCAAGCATTCCTTTATCGTGCAAGGATGGAGATCCTTCATGTTCAAGGGAGAAAGAATATGCATGCATGATGTGAAACATATAACCATATAGCTAAGGGGTTGCTAAATCTTTCAATTATCTTATTTAGGTCTTAGGCTTTATGATGAGGTTATGAGTTGTTTATAATTTTTTTTAATGAGTGATTAGTTGGGTAGAAAAGTTATTTTTATTCTAAGAGCCTACTCGTATCCAAGTCAAACATTAAAGCATTAATCATTTAATAAACTGAAAAGCATGTTGTCTAATGCACATAACATCAAACAATTATATAAACTATCATAAAAGAATAAAAGTCGATCGGTCGGACCATCAACGAAGAGAGAAAACATGGGTAGCCGAGCTTTACCCTTATACAACCTAGAATATGAAAAAAAAATTATAATTATATTTATGGGGTCTTCTTTCATCATATCTCAATTTTTTGATTTGGTTCCTTCTTTGATTTGGATGGTGCTTTCTTTAAAGGCATCATAGGGCACCCCAGGACAAAGCCTAATCTCCCATTGCACTAATCCTAATTCCTATTGCAAAATTACATTTATGTGGGAAAAGTAAATCTAACTAGCAAAATAGAGTTTAGCTAAATATACATATAATCCCAAGCGTTGTATTTATAATTTGGACTTAGCACCCTACATGGGTAATTAAGCCCACTGTCTAACTTGGATTATGCTTAAAGATTTAAGCAACTTGCAAAAGAGCATTCACATTTATTTTTAAGCATCCCTTAAGCATAATCCCTACACATGATTAGGCTAATATTGGCCTATCATCTAGTCTGCATACACCCTAACATCAAATCTAAAATAATACATCATAAAACAAAACATACATCACATCATACCATCTAACTTAGAGCTAGAAGTGGTGACTTAATTCTAATGTGTATTAAGGCTTGTGTGGTAAGTCTTGTTAGGAATTAGTGTTGTATTTTCTAAGTGTAGAAGGATTCAATTTAACATGGTTGATTTCACTTGAAGTAGTTTAAGCGATTTGAGAATTTTAATGTGTTTTCTTTTGTTTCATTTGATTACTTAGCAACTACGTGTTATAAAAGAGAGGAAAAAAGGATTTCCCTCTTTTTTCCCTACCTTAAGTAACTTTCTAAAGTATATTAATTTTGATTTAGTTCTCTTTAGTGAATGGCTTATTAAATGATTTAATTAATCCTAAGTTTAGGTTCACTTTAAATAATCCTATTCAAAATGAAAGGCATCTTAAGATTAATTTAATTGAATTGATACCACATGACATATATTAAATCATTCCTTTCCATCACATGTAACATGCATATGATTTAATCTAAGTGTATCTATACATGCAACATATTTTAGCACACTTAAATGATGAATGTATATGTATGTTTATAATTTATATTTTATTTCATTGAATTATTTAAACATATTAATTTAAAACTTTATCTAAACTCTTATACAAAATGGCATAAGAATCAAATTAAATAGGCATGTGCCATTGTTAAATCAGAGAATGGAGGTAATCAAATGATCTCCTTGGAGCTAGCTAAAGCCTCATATTCTCGGGATGTCTAGACTATATACCAATTTGCATTCAAACATATGTAAATTCTTATACATGAACATAGGAATTGATTTTCATTCAACCAATCACATATGAATACATAGGAATTAATGTAAAATTGATTTTCATTCACGAATCACATATACATATACATATACATGAGGATATAGGCAAGTATGTGTCATTGTTAAACCAGTGAAATGGTGTAATCAAATGACATACATGGGGCTAACTAAAGCCTCATATTCTCGGGATGTCCAGACTATATACTTGCTTTTCTTGGAAACACATGGATGTATACATAAATGAGGGAAAGAAAATCATGCAAAGATTGTATATTTTGTTTAATTTAATCACTTATAGATATGAATTAAAGCTCTATCCAAATTCTAATGTTTAAATACATAAGAATGAAATCAAATGGGTACGTGTCATTGTTAAATGGGAAGTGAGGTAATCAAATGACCTCATTGGGGCTAGCTTAATCTTCATGTTCCCGGGATGTCCAGACTATATACTCATTACCATTCAATCTTATATAAATCAACACATGAATACAGGAAAGAGAACTCAACATTCATACACTTATGCTATAAGCACATGCATTTCTTATGTATTCATAACTAGCATCATAACACATATTATTATTCATTTATAAGCTTTTGAAAAATAAATTTGGATTTAATAGTGATAATAGCCACACATATATTAAAAGGATGGATTTTATTTTACTTGATTTTGAAAAGATGGATGCATGAATTCAAATGACATACCAAATTTAACATGATTGGAAAGAGGACTATCAAATATAAGCATGTGATTCATTCAACCAAACTAGTTCTTAAGGATAATGAAATCAAATAAGATTATTTAAAGCAAACCAAAGCTTCTTTATTAATTAAGTTTTGGATTTTATTTGATTTAAAGAGGAGAAGAGAAATCATCACTTGTTGTTTTAAAGCCATTCCCACATTAGTGATTTGATTTAATTTAATGAAATATAATTAAGTTGATTTTATGGGTTAATTAAGTTGAACCCTTCATTAGATGAATAATTACCCTTACATATGTCACCTTAAAGTAATTAACTAAATAATTATGAGCCAACATGATATGCATGGAAAATAAACTTGCAATGATCTAGGAAATAAAAGGGGCTCATGACTAATAGTTAATTTGATTAAGGGACTTAATAATTACTCTTATGGTTTTCTCACACATGTAGACTAAACATAATTTCATTAAAATCCTTTTGGTTATTAAATACCTAAAGATCTACCCCATGATTTAATTAATTAAGGTATGATGTGATTATGATATCAATTTGGTTAAGAGATTTAATTAATTAGTCAAATCTTAATTAATTTCATTTTATAAAAGGGTGAAATGAACTTAGGGAAAGGGGTCCCAACCTTATTTCTTAGTTCACTTACTGAACAATGATTAATAAACTTAATTAACCAATTTATTACTATTCATGGGATTAATTAATCATTAATTAACTTAAAGAGTATTTAAGGTTTAATTAGTCAATATTCTAATTAAGTGAGAAATAAATCTCAAGAAAATCATTGGAGGTGGAGGTCTTCCCACTAAATTAACCCACAAATTTTGGGATGAATTGCTCAATTAATTAAAGAGTAATTAAGCTAATAAATTTTGTAATTAAACTTAAATACTATTCAAAATTATTTAAGATCATTTTTAATTAATTATTTTTGAAATACCTTTAAAATTACTATTTATTTGTATTTTCTTATTTCTCATGGATTTTTATGATTTTTGTAAATTTTAGCAATTAAAAATGATTAATTAAGCCTAATTAAATCCTAATCCTATTGGCGGCACATGGTGCGCTAATGCGACACACTTTCTCCATGGCATCGTGAGATTGGCTACTTAAAACTTATCGACTCGCTGCCTACGCGGGGGTGAAGCTGCTCACCGTCCGATCTAACATCGCATCTACTATGATTAATCCCATAGCTTAATAGGATTAAATCGACGATCTAGATCTAATCACAGCCGTCCATTCTGATCATGTGGAATGGATGTTGTGTGATCTAACATCATGAGAGTGAGAGAGAATAGAGTCTTCCACCATTGCTCACTTGATCCAAGCTTCAGCTTGGATCAACTCCAAAAGGATCCCACACCTTCTCGACATCGATCAAAAGGTATCCAACCCATTTTTTCCTAAGGACTAATTTTGGAAGCATGCCTCATTGGAGCTCAAGACCAATAGCTTGAATGATTGAGGAAGCTTCACCTAGTGGAGACGAAGCCCTGTTGAGAAGCAATTCAATCAATTCCTTAATGTTCACTTTAAAGGCCACAAACCAAGCTTAGCTTTGATTGAAGTCCCACCTTCGGTGCTCAGGAAGCTTAGGAGATGATTTATTCTTGCTAGACGAAGCCTAGAGAAGGTGTGTGAAAAGTTAATTTGAGTTTGATGGAGAAATGGGGGAGTTAGGTCAAAAATGGGAGTGTCCTATTTTGGGATGGATGGGAATGAAATTTTTGATCGAGGAATGAGCTTGGGAACTTAGGGAATGGCTCTAGTGGCTCATCTTGGGTAGCTAGGGCTCTGAGAAATGATTTTTGTGTATGTATTTGAGTGGAAATGAGGGGGTGTATACCCCTTTTCATCTTGATCAAATGGTGGGTTTATTTCTAGTGTCCGCCATCTCGGGAGTCGTGAGTGGAGGTGAGTTAGCTGCCTTGGTTGGTTGAAGGTGTGGAGGTGGCTAGCAGGAGGAATCATGGTTTCTATGGGTTTCAAATGTTCCAATGGGAGGGTGAGGTGATTTCACCTCCCATTGGTCATGATCGACCCAACCACCCCTTAGGTCAGGTTGGGCAGTGTCCTAGGTGCTTAGGTGGACCATTGGCAAAGTACCAAGTGGCCAAGGAATGGAAATGACTATTTACGTGGGTGATTTGTCTCACATGATGCCCTTGTCCTAAGAATATAATGATCAATTAGCATTAGATTTGATTTGGGCAAATTTAAAATGAGCCAAAAGTTGGTTTGCCCAAATTTCAAGTCAATTGGGGTTGATTTGGTTAGGTTTGGCTTAATTTGACTTATTTAGGTCAAATTGGGTTATGGTCAAGACCAATTGGTCAAATTGGGTCAAACCAAGGGTCAAGTCAAGTTCATATGATCATTTGGGATGTTTTGGTTTAATTGGTTTGGTTTAGTTTGGCTTAGATTTGATTTTGGCTCATTTGAATTCATTTGGGTCAAATGGGTTAAGTTGACAAATTTAACTAAATTTGCCAAATTATCTTGGGTTGGGTGTTGGTTTAGGTTTAGTTGACAAATTGAAGATGATTGTAGTTTGCTTTGGTTTCAATTAATTGGATTTGGTTTTGATTTAGGCCAACTTGAACCTTTAGGTCAATTTGGGCCAAGTAAAATTGGGTTTAATTGGGTCTAATCATGGCTTTGGTCAAGTTCAACAATTAATTTGGAATGAACTTGAATCATTGATTGTAATCAATTTGGTTTATATTTTGATTTGACCAATTTAGTCTTTTAGGTCAATTTGGGTCAACTTGGGTCAAGAGGGCCAATTCGGTTTGGTTTGACTCAATTCAAGGTCAAGTCATATTCAAATATTGATTTTGATTTAGTATGAATCATTGGTTTCAAGTGATTTGGCTTAGGTTGCAATTTGGCTAGTTTGGGTACATATGGGTTAAGGGATTGACTTGGTTTGACCCAATTTGTGACAATTGATCAACCTAGGGTTATCAACAATCATGATGGGAGATTTTGATGGGCATGGTTCAATCCAATTTGGGTAGGATTAAAACTTGGCTCAAATAGGTCAAATTGGCCACTATGGGTCAAGTGGACCAATTGCATTTAGTTGGCTTGATTTTGGGTTGAGTTTGATTTAGTTGAGTTTATATATGGATTTGGGATTGATATATAAATTCAATTGCAATTGGCTTGGGTTCAAATGGGTTTTGGTTCATTTGAACATTTCAAGTCAAAAAGGTTAAGTTGGGTTTGACTTGGGTTGATTTTGGTTTGGCTTGATGATTGTAGATTTCATTTATATTTGTGAATATGATTGAAGGTATGATTGATTCATGAGAAAATCAATTGAATTTGTATTTTGGAATGAAGGAATTTGGCTAAGTCCATGGAGTAGGTTCATGTGGCTTAGGTTTGGATTTTGATTTGGTTTGATTTAGTTTTGATGATTTAAATGTATATTTCATTTAAATTTGTGAAGATGATTGAAAATATGATTGATTTGTGAGAAAATCAATTGAGTTTGACTTGAATTGGAGTAAGATTTGGCTAAATCCATGCAATAGGTCATATGGCTTAGGAAGGGTTTTGATTTAATTTGATTTAGTTTGATTTAGTTTTGATCATTTGAATGTAGATTTGATTTATATTTAGGAAGATAATTGAAGATATAAATTTATTATGAGAAAATCAATTGATTTTGGATTGATTTGGATTAAGATTTGGCTAAGTCCATGGGATAGGTCATATGGCTTAGGAAGGGTTTCAAGTTTGGATTTGATCATGGACTTCAATCATTTGGTTTTGGAATTTGGGTTTGAATTTGGATTTGAATTTGATGTTTAAATTGAACTTGAGGTTTGAGAAGGTGAACATGGATTTGATTTGGGGTAAGGTGGACTATCCTAATCCTTAAGGCATAACCTAATCTTATGGTTAACCCTTCTAAGTCTTTAGCTTAGGTTAAGTGTTTACCTAATTTTAGAAGTGTCTTATAACTGGGAAGTCTTAGTGTCTAGAAGACTAAGTCTAAGATGGGAAGATTGAATCCACTCCAAAAGTGAGGTCAACAAGCCTTAAGCTCCATAGTATTGCCCTTGGAGATAGATGATTGGAAGACCGAAGCAAAGTTTCACATTATAGACTCGGATACATCTCTCAATGCTTTGCTTGGGAGACCATGGATACATGAGAACAACATAGTTCCATTCTCTCTACACTAGTGTATGAAGTTTGTGAGAGGTGGGATCATCTGTGTCAAAGGAGATCTCATGCCATTTACAATTCATGAGATCGGCATATATGAGGATGTGGCTTACTACCTCCCTCAAATTCAAGAAGTCTATTCTCACGAACTTGGCCAAAATTTTAAAATAAAAAAATAAAAATAAAAAGAAAAAGAAAAAAAAGAGAAAATGAAAAAGAAAATAAACGGGGACAGAAATAGACTTGGAGGAGGAAGTGGAGCATGACATTAGATTCCACCCACAGTTCGTTACTCCATTTGAACATAAGGGTAGATGACCGACCTCCACGTAGAAAAAAGGCTAGTTTAGAGGCCCCTAGGGTGGAAAACCCCCTTATTGGCAATAGAAGATATGTGTCCATAATACACCGCTATCCATATAGACTTAGAATCTAGTTCATAGGATGAGTCTTATATGGTTAGCACACTAGCTAGCTATTCTCAGCAATAGATTCTCTTGGAGGTGACACTTGAGCCAGATAGCGATGAAGACCAAGCTCAAAAGTAAAGCATAAGTTTATCCAAGTCTATATGTGAAATAGTTAGGCATCAGTTGGGAACCTTAGCTTTAACCCCACTTTTCCCAAAAAAGCTAAAGGCTTGGTAGTTAAGGAAGCTCTTAAGTCATCCATAAGTGTGAAGACTCAGAGGTTCTTCCTGGGAGCATCATCCTCAAGCCAAGAAGTTGATGTAGAACTTGAGGATGATTCATATAAAGATTTAATAAAATTACCTTTTGATTGGTACTTGCCTTGTGTTCATAATTTAGCAAAGAAAGGGTTAATCCCACATACTTGGTTAAAGTTAGACTACTTGAAGAATATAAGAACAAATGCAAAAGCTTTCAATCAAGACCGGACTAGGATTCGATAGGGTCCTCGATGATGACCATTAATGCTAGTCATCACCAATCATTTGGAATCTTATAGGTTATTTTCTAATCACATTGAATCATGTGAGGAGATGTGCTTAGAAACTTCAGATAATCTAGATGATTTTGAAGTTAAAGATGCACCGCTAGAGTTCGAAGAAGAGATCAAGTCAACCATCGATGAGCTCAAGGAAATCAACTTAGAAACTAAAGAAGATCCATGCACAACATACATCAGTTCTTTATTGAATGAAATTGAAACTAATGACTTAGTTAGGATATTGATTGAGTTTAAAGACTACTTCACATTGAGTTATGAAGAGATGCTTAGATTGGCTCCTGATGTAGTGGTCCATAAACTAGCAATAGAGCCTACTAACCCTATCAAGCAAGCTCCTAGATGCATGCGACATAGGAACAACAAGTCATTTTTAAGTCATCAATATTGGCTTCATCCGAGTAAAATACCTACGGTTAGCGATCTTCCTAGTTAGGAAAAAGAATGGCCAAATTCACATATGTGTCGATTTTAGGGATTTAAATAAGGTATGTCCAAAAGATGAATTTCCATGACTAATCTCAGAGCTGATGGTGGAGATTGCCTCATCTTATGCAGTATTCTCTTTCATGGATGGCTCATCTAGATATAACCAAATAAAGATGGCCCTTGAAGATGAAAGAAACACTTTTAGAACCCCGATCAAAATCTATTGCTATAAGGTCATGCCTTTTAGCCTTAAAAATGTAGGTGCTACATTCCTCGAATCTTCGATGAACTTATTCATCTTCAAGTCGAGTGTTATGTCGATGATCTCGTGGTCAAAAGTTGAGAAAAGGAAGACCATCTCTTTGACTTGAGAGTAGTTTTCAAATAGTTAAGATAATTTAACTTCAAAATGAACCCTCTAAAGTGTGCATTCGGATTAGCTTTAGGGAAATTCCTTGGGTTTGTTGTCTGACACAAGGGAATTGAAATCGATCAGAAGATCAAGGTGATATTAGAAATGCCACCCCCTAAAGTTTAGCTCAACTTAGATAATTCTAAAGGTGGTTGGCATATCTAAGATGCTTTATATCTAACATATCAGGAAGATGTCAGCCATTCTCAACACTTAATAAAAAGGATGCCAAGTTTTAGTGGGATGATAAGTGTGAGCATGCCTTCGAAGACATCAAGCACACGATGATGCTAGTTCTAGCACCCTATCGGCAAGATGCTCATACTTTACAGCTATGTTAGATGACTCCTTGGTGCTTTGTTAGCCCAAGCCAATGATGAAGGAAGGAAAATGCACCCTACTACCTCAGTCATATAATCCCTGCTGAGGCTAATTATCCACCTATTGAGAAGCATTGCCTAACTTTAATCTTTGCATCCTAAAATCTATAACATTACATGCTTCCTCATAAGGTGAACATAATATCTAGGATCAATCCACTATAATATCTCATGACACGGCTGACATTATCTAGATGATTGGCACAACTATCCATGATCCTCTCACAGTTTAATATTACTTTCATACCTCTTCGTGCGGTGAAAGAATAATCACTAGCAAATTTCTTAGTGGGACACCCACTCCTTGCTGACTCTCTGCTTAGTGATGATCTCCCTGATGAACAAATCATGACTTAGGGGAAACTATCATTCACTATTGGGAGATGTACTTTCATGGTGCGACTTTCTCTCAAAGAGGAGAAGAACCACAATCTACTATTCTAGGAAAGGCAGTGGTATGAATAGTTCTCTAAACTGGACCATGTGATGAGAGATTCTCATATCATCTTTCCAATCCTTGCACCAATAATGAAGTAATATGAGGCTCTAATTATCGATGAATTAGCGTTACTCTAAGCATCCGAACATCAACATCTAGGATTCTCCTAGTTATCAACTAAATCATTCCTATATAAGGTTAAAAATCCCAAGCTCCATCACTACCACAAGTACACCATAGAGTTATTTGCCAAAATTTCAAAGGTTACCATTTATAAGATTCCTCAATAAGAGAATGTTGTAACGTATACTTTATCCAAGCTTTCCAAGGAGTTGGCATGTCTGGAGGATGAGTCCATATCAATAAAGGTCCAAAATAGATAATTCTTATCCCTTATTGATATTGAACTAATCAAAAGTACTCTCTTGAAGGAGAGGTTGCCATTGCCAAGAAGGAGGAGGAGTTAGATTGTAGGCAACCATTCATGGATTACCTAAATAAAGGCAAACTACCTCAAGAGAAGTCCCAAGCCTATCGAAGAGAGAGAGCACTTTTACAATTTTGTGTATGGTGTCTTAGGTCTTCATCATATGATTATGTTGTTTAGACAAGTACAAAGCCCGATACTGCTAGCCATCGATAATCAAAGATTACATGGATACGACTAGGCAATGCCACCAATGTCAAATACACGAAGTGGTCCTACACCAACCACCCAAAATTCTACATCCTACATTAACCTTATGGCCATTCAAGTGTTGGGGTATCGACATAGTGGGTCTGAGTGATCCTCCTTTTTCT
Organism: Cymbidium sinense; assembly: GCA_021442155.1. Lineage (NCBI taxonomy): Eukaryota > Viridiplantae > Streptophyta > Magnoliopsida > Asparagales > Orchidaceae > Cymbidium > Cymbidium sinense. Next base: position 174,476,463 of record CM038214.1, read on the forward strand.
AACGGTCATTGGTTCATCTTAGCTACTACTAACTACTTTTCCAAATGGGCCAAGATAATTTTACTCAAAGAGCTCACAACTTATAATGTGCTTTAATTTTTGAAGAACCATATTGTATATAGGTTCAGAGTGCCTCGATGAATTATATCTAATAATGGTACTACATTAAAGAGCATCAAAGTCAACAACTTTGCCCACAGACACAACATAGATTGGAGATAGATATTCTATCATCAACTACCCGAAGGAAAACGGCTTAGCAGAAGCCTTCAACAAAACTCTCATCAAAATACTAAAGAAGACACTCACAATAATGTCTTAGCAAGTTGAAGCCTTATGAGCCTACCACACACATATAGAACTCCAACTCGCCTACTCCTTTCACTTTAGTATATGAAATCATTCTATCATTAGAAGTCCAACTACCATCACTAAGGATATGCCAAAAGAAGCAGATGGCTCAAAGAAGAGAGAGATGCATGCCAAGTTGGGTACAAAGCTTATAAGTTTGTCCTAGAGCTTTTCAAGAGATTATTTTAGTTCTAAGGAGACCGATTTGCCCATCGTAAGATGGGAGGTAAGTTTGAACCCACTTTTTAGAGAAACTAATGCTTAAATAATGGGCTCTACCTAAAATAAATATTATAAATCATGTTTGAAAATAATTATCAATAATGAAAATTCCATTTTGAATTCAATCTCTTCCATGTTGAAAGTATTCTTGTTTATGAATCCATGATGTGTTTAGGGTAGGTGCAAGGAAACCTAATAGTTCCTATCCTTCATCGACACACACAAATACAAACTACACAAACATATAAAACAAACACATATCTTTTATCTGCAACTCGAGTTGAGATATTATGCCCCATGACACTCACATAATATGCTCTAGTGGTTGAGTTGCTACCCGCTGTATCACCCCAAGTGGTCTTCTTGCTTTAGGATGTAAGTCTGCTTTCCTTTCTTACTTGGCCAATGCACAACATAATATACTAAAACATTTCAAAACATCTTATAACATCCAAAAATATATCACTACATGATCAAATATATGATGCTATATTATACCATAATATATAGTAATATAATAATGATTTAGGGTTAGGGTTTAGGTATTCAAATCTCTAATAGTCAAAGTCTCTTGAAGACATTTTCTTTAGCTACCATAACTATTAGGATTAGGTCATTCTTTAGATCTACCCCTAATGACATCTTTATTCATGGATAGGTTTAGTTTAGGGTTTAGGGTGTGGTTAGGTTTGGGGTTAGTGTGATTTAGGGTTTAGGGTTTAGGGTTTAGGGTTTAGAGTTTAGGCATTAGGGTTTTAGGGTTTAGGGTTTAGGGTTTAGGGTTTAGGGTTTAGGGTTTAGGTTTAGAGTTTAGTGTTGTTAGTTTTAGGGTTTAAGGTTTATTTGGGTTTAGGGTTTGTGGGTTTAGATTTTAGGTTTAAGGTTTAAGTTTTAGTTTAGGGTTTAAGGTTTTTTAACGAATAGATTCAACATTTCTTCTTGATTTCATCAACCAAGTAGAACCCCAAGTTTTTTAAGACACAAGTGATGACATAGATCAAAGAAAAGTACCCATAGAGCAAAATAAAAACCCTAGATAAGTAGAACTGTCTCTACTCTAAAGACATAGTTCCATAAATAGTAGATCAAATCAACCATTCTTTTGTTTCTCCATCAGAACCACCTCGGAACCACCCCAGCCTCTCAAGTAGCATGGTCCACCATCATATCCTTGATCTCTCCTCCACCACCACCATCAGAATCGCCTCCTCCCACCTCCATAACCACCACCGCAGACATGCCTCCATATCCACCACACCTCTAGATCCCCACCACCATGCGGATAATCACCGCCTCTACCTTTACCTCCACCGTTAGATCTAGACTAAGCAGTTGATGATGATGTTCCTACCATCAAGGTGCCCATTCTTAGGATTTAGTGTTTAGGTTTAGGTTTAGGTTGGGTTGTGGTTTAGGTCAGAGGTTTAGGGTTTAGGGTTTAGCTTAGGTTTTAGGGTTTAGGGTTTAGGCTTTAGGTTTAGGGCTTAGGGTTTGGTTTAGGGTTTTGGTTTAGCATTTAGGGTTTAGGGTTAGGGTTTAGGTTTGTGGTTAGGTTTAGGTTTAGGTTTAGGGTTTAGGGTTTAGTTTAGTTTAGGATTTGATGTTTAGGGTTTTAGGATTTAGTTGTTTAGGGTTTTATTTTAAATTAAGCAAACAGGTAGTTTAGGTTGATTTAGTTTATTTAATTTTTTTATTTATTAGTTTATTTTTTTTTTATTTTATTTATTTTAGTTTATTTATTTGAGGTTTTATATTTTAGTTTAGGTTTTATCTTAGTTTATTTTAAGTTTAGGTTTATTTTTAAGTTGAGGTTTATTTTTATTTAATTTTTCGGTTTAGGTTTTATTTTATATTTTTTGGTTTAGTTTAGGTTTTTTTAATTATTTTAGGTTTAGGTTTTAGGTTTTTATTTTAGGTTAATTTTTAAGTTTTATTTTTTGGTTTAGGTTTAGGTTTATTTTTAGTTTATTTTATTTTATTTAGTTTATGTTTAGCTTTAGGTTTAGGTTTAGTTTATTTTAGGTTTAGGTTTATCTTATTTATTTTAGTTTTATTTTATTTATTATTTTACTTTTATTTTTCTTTTATTTTAGTTCAGCTTTAGGTTTTAATTTTAATTATTTTGGTTTTATTTTTATTTATTTTTTAAATTTAGGTTTTATTTAGTTTTATTTTATTTGATGTTTTATTTTATTTATGTTTTTTATTATGGGTTTCTTTCTTTTAGTTTAGTTTAGGCTTTATTTATTTTATTTTAAGTTTATTTTTAATTTTATTTAATTATTTTAGGTTTAGTTTAGTTTATTTATTATTTTTATTATTTAGGTATGTTTTAATGATTTTATTTTAGGTTTATAGTTTTAGTTTGGTTTTGTTTAGATAGGGTTTAGTGTTTTTAGGGAGTGGGTAGGGAGGGTTTAGGGAGATTTAGAGGGTTTAGGGATGGTTAGAGGAGTGTATGGTTGTGGTGGTGGGTAGGGGAGGTCATTTAGAGAGTTGGCTAGTGGAGGATTTAGGGTTTAGTTTGGAGGTAGTTTGGTAGGATAGTGGTAGATTTAGTGGTGGGATGGTAGGGTATGGAGTAGTTTTAGTAGGTTTAGTATAGGCTCAGTGGGTTAGGGTCAAAGATGTTAGGTCAGTGGGTTTGTGGGTTTATGGAGGATTTAGAGGATTTAGGATTTTATCTTTAAATAACCAAACCCAAGGTTTAGGTTTATGAGTTTATTTTATTTATTTAGTATTTATATTTTTATTTTTATTTAGTTTATTTTTATTTTTAGTTTATTTATTTTTATTTTTATTTTAGTTTAAGTTTTATTTAGTTTAAGTTTTATTTTAGTTTATTTTTAAGTTTAGATTTAGGTTTTATTTTTTATTTTAGGTTTAGTTTAGGTTTTATTTTTATTTTTAGGTTTAAGTTTAGGTTTCTTTTATTTTGTTTTTTAGTTTAGGTTTAAGTTAATTTTAGTTTATTATTTATATTTGGTTTTGTTAGTATATTTTAGGTTTTGTTTATTTTAGTTTAGGTTTAGGTTATTTTATTTTATTTATTTTAGGTTTATTATTAGGTTTTAGGGTTAATTTATGGTTTATGTTTTAGGGTTTAGGGTTTAGGGTTTAGGGTTAGTGTTATGGTTTAGTGTTTAGGGTTTAGGGTTTAGGGTTTAGGCTTTTTAGGGTTTAGGTTTGTAGGTTTAGGGTTTTGGGTTTTGGGTTAGTTTTAGGGTTTAGGGTTTACGGTTTATGTTTAGGGTTAATTTAGTGTTTAGGGTTTAGTGTTTTTCAGGATTTCGGATTCAAGGTTTAAGGTTTCAGGTTATAGGTTTAGGGATGTAGGATGAAAATCAAGATCTAGAGACTAGGATACTACTGGCCGTCGGTGATCAAATATTGTATGGATACGGCTAGGCGATGCCACCAATGTCAAATACATGGTGTGGTTCTTCACTAACCACCCAACATTCTACAACCTACATCGGCCCTCATGGCCATTCAGTATTGGGGTACATATAGTGGGTTTGATTGATCCTCTTTCTTCCAAGGGTCATTTTCATCTTAGCTACTATTGACTACTTTTCAAGGCAATTCCACTCGAGAGGTCACGACAGATGTGGTCTAGTTTTTTTTAGGAACCATATTGTATTTAGGTTGGAGTGCCTCGATGAATTATATCGATAATGGTATGCGCATTCAATAGCTCGAGATCAACAACTTTTCTGAGACATAACATAGATTGGAGATATTCTACCATCAACTACTAGAGGGGAAATGGCTTAGAAGCATTCAACAAAACTCTCATCCAAATACTAAAGAAGACACTCGACAATAATAAGCGATAGTGTCATGAGCAGTTAGTTGAAGTCTTGTGGGCCTACCTCACCACATATAGAACTCCAACTCAGTCTACTCTTTTCTCCTTAGTGTGTGGGTCCGAAGTCGTTCTACCATTAGAAGTCCAACTCCCATCACTAAGGATAGTTGTGGGTAGCAAGATCATAATAAAGTAGAATGTCAAGTTGCAGTTAGAAGAGCTTGAAGGTTTGGAGGGAGATTCGGCTACTCAATTGAGATAACGCCGGTACTCACTCGATGCCTAGGTCTGACATGCTAGCTAGTGTGTCATCCTAGTGGTCTTCTTGCTTTGGAGGATGTAACCGCTATGCTTTCCTTCTTTACTTGGCCACGCACAGCGACCACTTTGTTAGTTTGGTAGGCCTTACTACATGGATGGTAAGCTACCTTATGTTGGCTTTGTTTAAGAGGATGTGAGTCTGCTATGCTTTCTTCTTGGATTAGCCTTTGTTAGACAGTCATGTATATTTTGGGTTTAGGATAAGTTTCTCTTGGTCCTTCCCTGATGCTCCAAGTGGGTCCAATCCTTCCAGGGCTCCGCTTAGTAGTCATTCTAGGAAAGATTGCATCTGTCCCACCGATGATAAACTATCCTAATGATCAGTTCTGCTTGGAAAATTGTCAGCCTACACTCTTTCTTTCCAGGTTAATCATTGCATACTAACAAGCACTTTAGGTTGGTTGGTTCTTACTATACTGACGGATACACCACTCATGCAGATGAATACACCTTAGGTTGGTTGGTTCTTGAACTTTAGGATAAACCACTCATGGTAGATGTAAGTCTACTATGCTTTCTCCTTGAGTTGGCCACGTACACTATAGGCCTTCTTTTCCGTGGCTTAGGATAATGCCCCTAGCATCACCTCCATGTGGGTACTTTATTTGGATCACATCCTTTGTGACTAATTTACACACTACCAGTTACTATCACAGACAGTTCCCCTTATCTAGTAACCATCCCTGTAGTTGGAGAATCGATCCTGTGGATTTGTAGATTCTCCCTTGGCCTAGTACATCTGAGATAGGTCAAGGCCGACATAGCCCCTTCTTAGTGTTGTCCCTCGTACACCAACAGGGTCCACGAAAACATATAAACAAAATATATATTCACTTGTGGATTAGGAGGACACCCCTAGTGGTACCTTTTCTCAAGCAGGTATCTTATCTTTAGAAAAACTCCTATAGGAATCACGACTACTCTTGAGTTGATATAAGTCCCGCAACATTCACTCAATAGTCACCCCTAAGTCGATTGAGTTGTGCTACTAATGGTCACCCTTGTTCCTGCTTAGACAATGTAAGTCCGCTATGCCTTCTTCCTAGCATAGTCATTGCACACTGAAATGCAACCCCTTAGGTTGCCTAGCTCTACACCATGGCCAGTAGACTATCTCTTTGGATTTGTAAATCTGAGTAAGGACAAGTACAATAAATCCCCATCTCAGTGGGTCCATCGTACACCGACATGGTCCATAAATTAAATATATATCTATTTGATTGAGCTCACATCCACAATCGATATGCCCTCAATTCAAAATCAAACTAAACCAAACAGACCATAGCAAATCACATGAAATTAAGATAAAATTAATCGACTACTTTTGAGTTGACATAAGTCCCAGACATTCACTCAAGCATAGCGTTTGATTGTGCATCCAACAGGTCACCCAACGTTGTTCCTCACTTTGGAAGATGTAAGTTTGCTATGGCTTCTTCTTAGCACTGATGTTAAACACCAAAAGGCAACCGCTTATGCTGGCTAGCTCTACCTCACAGCCTATAGACTATCCCTTTGGATTTGTAAACCTGAGGTAGGTCATATTTTCGGGTTCATTGCAATCGACAGGTCATACATTAACTCAAATTAAATTAAACCCAATGATTTTCTGGGAGTTAAATCACACCCTTCTCCCTAGTGGATCCCCAAATCATATTTAAACAAGTCAAAACAAATCAAATTCAAAACCTACCTCCCAGTGGAGCCAACTTAAACCAACTCCCCTAGTAGAGTCTAAATCAAAGAAATTCAACCAAACTCTTATCCCCAGTGGATACATCCACAAACATGTCAATGAAATCAAACTAAAATCATAATCATTAGCGGATACCCCGAACCTACTTTTCTTGTGGAAGGTTCAGATACCCAATCCCTAATGGACTCGAGCCCATATCTCAAGCAGATATGCCTCCACAGCAATTAAAACAAAATAAATTAAAGTAGATTCAATCTTAATCCCCAATGCATTATAGATTCTTATCCCCAGCGGATCTTCATTCCATAAATCCTATAATCAAATAAAATTCAAACCTTGTCCCCAGCAGATTTTCTTTTTCTATGCCCTCGACATAGACCCTCACATGTAATGTCCGATGCATGTATGATCCCTTACCAGATTTCCCTCCATGTCCTTGACATGGAATTCTCATCAAATCTTATTTCTTCTCTTATGCACACCTTTAATACTTCAACCAAAAGCCTAACAATGTATTAATTCAAATTAAACCATCTTAACATTGTAATCAACATTTTATGATTTGTGATGGTGTTGCTCAAACTAACTATACAATATCATGCTAAACATATAAAGCGAATTAACACACTATATTATATTATAATATATGATGTTATATTATAATTTTCTATAATATAATATATTGTCTAACTTTACACCTCATTACAATAACTTAAAAAGAACAAACAACAAAATTTCTCAATATATAACTAATGTTCATGTTGGAAGTAATATTATTATTTTTCTATTAGAAATGGTACAAAATAGCATAATTTTGCTATTGCTTCTTGGTGTGTGCCGTGAATTTGGCCAAATTCTTCCATCTCAACCTTCAAATTAACATTTTGGTGAGTTTTGACCTAATGTATTATAATAAAAATAAAACATACTAAAATGTACAATAACATTTATTAACACACCACAACATTCATATATATGTTAAGTTATATTGTTATGTACATTATATTTTAATATGCTTTCGTATAATATATTATCTTACATTACACCTTAAAATGAATCACTTTAAGCAAAAAATTTATAAAATTTGGTTCAAAAATGAACAATTATTTTGGATTCAAAATTCCATTCTTTTGATTAAATGACACACCATAGCACACCCCTAATGATGTTCCCTAAAGCTTACCTTAAATTTGGCCAAATCTCATCATCTCAGCCTATAAATCCGTATTTATATGAATTATACTAGTACAAACTCTACTGCATCATACTATAACAAACTAAAATATGTTAAACAACAAGTAGTAATACATAATAGTATGCTATAATGCATGATGCTACACTATGTTTTGGCATCCTATATTATAATACACTATAACATATTATAATATTTTATAATCACATCACAATGGATTGCTTAAGATAAAAAATCATAAAATTAGTCTAAATAGTAAAAAACTATATATTTTAATCGTATCACTCACTTATTTTAAATTGAAAAAATATATAATGATGTCATGCTCTACCTATTATGAATTTGGCCAAATTTACCATTTTAAAGTCTAAATCAACATTTTTATAAATAATGCTAGTGTAGGCTCAACTACATGATTGTAAAATACTAAAAGAAATTAAAATGCAATAAATATATTATGATATATGATGTTATACTATGCTAAAACATATAATATTTATCTTGAACATAAAATCTTACTTTTAGACTACAAGTGGCAGCACACCTTTGGTACTACAACCTAATTCCCACTTCAAATTTAACAAATTTCATCATCGATTTATTAAATCTATATTTTTATGATTTATATTAATATAGACTGGGACACAATACCATAATATACTAAAACATTTCAAAACATCTTATAACATCCAAAACACATCACTACATGCTCAAATATATGATGCTACATTATACTATAATATATGGTATTATAATATGATTTAGGGATAGGATTTAAGGTATTTAAATCTCTAATTCTCAAGGAAAGTCTCTTGAAGACATTTTCTTAGCTATAACTATGTTAGGATTAGGTCATTCTTTAGATCTACTCCTAATGACATCTTTATTCAAGGTTTAGGATTTAGGGTTTAGGGTTAGTTTAGGGTTTGTTTAGGATTTAGGGTTTATGGTTTAGGGTTTAGGGTTAGTTTAGGGTTTAGGGTTTAGGTTTAAGGGTTTAGGGTTGTAGGTTTTAGCGTTTATGATTTGTGATTTTAAGGTTTAGAATTTAGTTTATGGTTTAAGGTTTTTTTTTTGGGGAACCCCATATAGGGGAATTTTATTACCACAAAGAAGGGTTACAAGGTCCTTAAGAGGGATAAACTAAAACTATCGCTCAAAGAGCTACAATGTTATAGAGAGAATCCCTATCTAAATACATCCAAAATAAGAAAAGATAAAAAACAAAGATAAAAATAGTAAAAGATAAATGACAACAAAAAAGGAAAAGCCAAAGGTCATAACTATAGAGAGCTTGGGAAGATGAGAAAAGCATCCACCTAATTGGAAACCTACAAAGAAATAGTAATATAACTCTGCAATAGGTAGAAAATAGAATTAGCACAACTAGAGAAATAAAAGCTATAATAACTAAAGAAAGACTAATGAAAGAGAAAAATAAGAGGAGTTTGAAGAAAGGCTCAGTGGGCCACCACATAAATGGGGAAACCACAAACGTGAGCATCCAAACTTCCAAGAAGGGTTACATCACAATTACTCACCAAAAATTATGTGTGAAATCATCCCACCATCATAGCCTACATACTGGGAAAAGGCACCGCTAAAGAGTGGAAGTTAGATGGTCTTAGTACGCATACTAAGCAATAAAAGCAAACTATAGGAAAAGTAGTTCCACTATTCACCCAACAACTAATTGCCACCAATCCCAAGAGAAAATAGCATCAACAAGACTACCCCACATTGAGGGAGAAGGACCAGCCAACAAATCCCACACAATAAGACCACCATGAAAAGGTATCCAACCCATCGTTGAAGACAAACACTAGTAAAATGATCTAAACATTCACCTACTAATAATAGTGGTAAAAACATTATTCCCAACCAGATCAAAGTAGAAATTATACAAGGCTAATAGAGCCAAGAATAACCTCAGCCAGCAATCCAACCCATACAACATAGGCATAGGCAAAAGAGCTAACCAAACAACAAGCAAATCAAGAAGAAAATCAATAAGCCAAATAGTACCACAACACAAAAAAATCACTCAACAAAATAACCCAATAAACCATCCAGCCAATTGACAAAATTATAAATGAAATAAACCAGAGAATGAGACAAGCAAACCAGAAGGGAGGTAGTTCCATTATAGAGAATAAGAGCAATAATAAAATTCAAAAAGTAAATAGGCGAAGCATCCATCAAATTAATGGTAAACAACCCAACAACTAAGCAATCAGAAGGGCACATCAACACCAAACCAGAGGGAAGAGCACCAAAAAAAACCTCAACCATATAAAATTATGAGAAGCACAACAATAAGAGGGGAAAGAAAAAATAGCCATAAATGGAAAATCACCTAATCCATCCTGAGGGATGAAAAGAGAAAGATAACCAAGTCAAGAAAAATAGCCAATAATCCCATCTAAGAAAGCAAATAAAAACACAATGCCCAACATAGGTAAGGGAAAAAAAGAAACAAGTAACCAATAGAAGAGGTCAAGAGCCAAACACCAGTTGAACAAGAAAACTAAAAAAATGCAATAGAATATCAAGAAAAGTAAATAACATACCAAGTAAAATAGAAAAAAGGAGAAGATAGACATAGAAAGTAATTAAACCAAGCGAGAAAATAAAATAATTCAAGTTAATTTCTAAGATAAGGTAAACCAGAGTTATCCAAATTAACCAAACCTCATAATTGTCTAGAAAGATTAAAATGATTGTGGAGAAAAATTCTATAGGGAGTCACCTTCAAATCTGTGGTGAGAAAGAAAAGGCAAGACACTATAAAAATTCATCTTGGTAAGATGCCACGTAGATCCACAGATGTACTTATTCAGGTGATCGAGTACGCCATCAAGGAATAGTATACTATCTCGAAAGACAGAAGTCACTACCCTTTAATGGAACCAATCACCTCAATAAGGACTCCTAAGGATGATGATATGTATCAAAGATTCTTCCCTACTTTAAAAAGTAAAGTAGGTTTATTTTAAACCGAAGTTAAAGCTCCCTATAGGGGAAAGCACCCATAGTTAATTACTTTCTAAGGGATGGATCCCTTAGGAAAACTCTCGATTAAGGTAAATGATCATTGTCTCTAAAAATTTCAATAGGGAAAGACTATCAATCGATTGGTTTGTGTTTGAAGATCAAATGGATTGATCAAAAGAGGGAGTTATTATCGAAGCAAAAATGGGAAATAAGTAGAGATGCTCATGATGCTAGGAAACCTAACGAGCATCTCAGACTCTCTTATAGTTGGACTTTACATTTTAGAAATTGATTTAGTTTGTTTGAGTTGTATTTTTATTAGAATTTTAGGACTTAAGATTCCTTAACACAAGATTAAGGAAATGCCTAAGAGGTGAGGAATTATGCTTATGGCCCATAAAAGGGGAAAAGCAATCTTAGAACCTAAATCTAGGGAGCTTTGGCAAGGGCCAAAAGCACAACCTAAATCTAAGGCAAGAATGGGTAATTGGTTTGCCTCCACAAGAGAGGACAAACCACCTGACAGCTTGGACTTACAACCGCCTAGGGGTGGATGCCAACTAACTCCTCCTATGATTTTAAATACATGTAGGCAAGTCTTTATGCTTATGCAAGATAGCTAGGCTATTATTATATAGAAAGAGACTAAGTCCTTAAACTCACTCCCTAAAGATACTAGATCATCTAAAGGTATGCTTCAAATGACCTAAATTTAATGCAATTCAAATTTCATTTTATTTCATTTTTGGACAATCATTTTGACTCAGACTAATAGGATTTTTATGACTAATGCATGAGAAAGAAGGTTATTGGCCAAAATCAATGAGAAGGGAGGAGGTGAGTTTCCACCACGACCCTCAAAGGTCAAGCCAAGTTCTCTGGAAAAGGTGGAAGCCCCAATCAAAGAGTGAAATAAGATGCATTTGTGCATGATATTATAAAGAAATGCTCATCTAGCTAAGGGGTTGCAAATTCTTTTATCTTGATTTTAAACCTAAGCTTTAGGTGAGGTTATGAGTTGTTTAATTTTAATTTGAATTGTTAAGTTGAGTAAAAGATTTATTTTTCTCTAAAGAGCCTAATCCACATCTGGCCATACATAAATCAAGGAAGAAACTAGGAAAATTATGCCACTTAATGCAAATCATCAATCAATTTATAAAGCTAATTGCAAAAAGATTAAATGGTCATTGTGGTCGGGCACCACCGCACAAACCCAAAAATATTAAATTGGGTAGCCGAGCTCTATCCTTATACAACCTGATTTACAGATGAATATTACATTTAAGCAAAGGAATTCATTATTATGGGGATCTTCAAGCCTTTTTTTCTTCTTCTTTCTTCTTTTGGTTCCTCCTTTAGAAGGTTGGAAGGTGGATTCTCCAAAACTTCACATGGTACATAAGATGGGATTATGACCAATACTCATCCTAATCCCCATAACAAATCATTCCAAAAAAACCTAATTATACAAATTTTACATTAAAAAAGAAAAGTGGAAATCTAACACTAAAAACAAAGGATAGTTAAATCACACCACACAAATCCCAAGCATGTATATTGGACTTATCACCCCACACATGGGTGACTAAGTCCACCTAGCCTATGGATTATGTTTAGGGGTATAAAGCACCTGCAAGAAAGAAGCAGTTATATTTATTTTTTATGATAGCGCCCCTTAAGCACAATCTCATGTAGAAAAGAATAGTTAGACAAGAACTACCATTCATTCTATGAGCATACATCCTAACATCTAGTAAACATATATCACAAAATAAAACATAACATCAAACCATGCACCTAACCTAAAGCTAGAAGTGGTGACTTAGGCTAATGTGTGTGCTTTGAAGGCTTGTGTGGTATGCTTAGCTTAGGCTTTAGTTCAAATTTTCTAAGTGTGAAGAACATGTTCAACTTAGAGGAGGGTTTTATTTAAGTTGTTAATTATTTTTGGGTTTTTTATTTCATGTTTTGATTTGGTTTAAGTGAAACCTACAATTACTAAGTTGGAAGAGAGGGAAAGAGAAGAGAACTTCTCTTCCTTCCCTAACCTTAAGTAATTTTCTAAAGTAGGTTCATATTTTTGTTTCATTTAGGTGAATGTTCTGATTACATCTTTTAATCAATCCTAAGTTTAGATAAACTCTAAAAAAACCTATTCGAAAAGAAAGGCATTTTAAGATTAAATAAAATGAATCAAAATTCGCATAACACACTTTACTTCATTTCTTTCCCAAACATATATAACATGCATATGGATGGACCCTAAGCATATCTATACATGCAAATGAGAGTAGTTAACACACTTTATGATGCATGCTAAGTAATCCATTTATGAAAATTTAGAAGTTGAATATGCATGATTTTTCTTAAGTATAAAAGGTTCTCCTTATCCAAAATTTCACATACATACATGAAACTAAGAAAGGCATAAGTGAGTACAATGCCATTGTTAAGCAAAGGTGTAAGGTACAAGACCTACTTAGGTCTACTTAAAGCCTCACAACCTCGTGGTTGTCCGACTAATATACCACTTTCCTTAAGTACAAACATGTATATAAAAGAAATGAAATAGGAAGAAGCAAAAGTTATTTAATAGATTTGTTTTGTTTATGAAATTTATGTATGTAAGTGTAGGTATCCCTTCTTAGATGGTAGATGGGGATGAATATGAAATTAGGTGAGCATTAGGACCTTTTCAAATGAACCTTATATCTCGCCAAAATTCCTATTCAAAACTATACTAACATAGGAAAGAAAGGAAACCAATACTAAGCATACCTTTATAATATTTCAGATGCAAACCTATAATTAAGATATGAATAACACACTTTTAGATTTGGTATTTGATTTATGTATTTTGAAAATAATTTGGATTTAGTAGTGATAATAGCCACTCATATTTTATTTTAGCCAACACATGCACATTTGACATAAAGTAAACAATTTCATTTTAAAATTTAAAACATGAAATTATGAATGCATGAAATCACATGGCATACAACTTAACATGTCGAAAGATCCAAAGCAATGAAATCATTTAAACAACACTTCACTTAAATCCTAAAGACATTCTTATAGAATGAGAAAATTTAGAATAAATCAAAGTGAATTTCAAAGTAATTTTGTTTAGTTTGAAGTTTGATTTAATTTTGAAAAGGTGATATGAGTTTACTATTCCTAACCCATTCTACATGTGTTTGATATTTTGTTTAATTTTAGGTAATTAGATCCATTTTATGTGTTGATTAGGTTAAGGTATGAATTAAGTGACTTAATTAACCCTTACCTACACCACCTTAGAAGAACTAAGTAATTATGAGCCAATGAGATGACATAAAACCCACAAGGAATTTAAATTTGCAATGCACCTAATAATGAAAAGGCCTAATGCAATTTGGCTCACAATTAAAAGTCATTAAGGGGTTTAGCTTAAGTAATTTCAAAATACCCTTTCACACATGTGAATTGGATTTTGATTTCTTAATTGAGCTTAGGCTATTAAACACCTAAGCATCTACCAAAGGTAGATTAATTAACTTCAGAACTTTTAGAATTTTGAAAATTGATTAAGGGATAATTAATGATTTAACCCTTAATTAAGAGGAGATTAAGGAGAGAAGAGGGGTATAAGGAATAGCTTAGGGGAAATGCCCCAAAATTATTCCATAAACCTCTTACTTACTAGATTTAACCTTGATCAACCCTAATCAGAGGGTAAAACCACTAATCATACTATAATTATGCCAAATTACCCAAGAAGGGTAATTAAGGAAACCATATGCAGTTACTCTAATCAAACCTTTAATAAATCCCAAGAAAATTAGGGGAGGTAGAGGTCATCCCTTAAAATGTACTCAAGAAATTTGAGATTAATCAGAGGCCTAATTAAAGAGTAATTAACAAAATATACTTTCCAATAAAAACCCAAATTCAAAGAAAACCATAACTCAAAATTCATTAAAATTAATTTTAAAATGTTTGAGGTTTAATTATCTATCCATAGATTTATATTTCATATATTTTTGATTTTTTATGAAAATTTATACATTTTTGAATTTTTGTAGATTAATTAGGAATTACCTAATACACTTAACTAATCCCTCGTTAATCCTTAGCTCACGACGTGATGCATGGCAGTGGCGGTCAACGCTTTACATGCGTCGCCCCTTTAGGGGATAACTTAAGTTGTCACCTCACAAAGGCAACGGCAGTACACGCGCTTATATTCTTGGCCATCCGATCAAAGTTCGGACAGTTGAGGATTCCCCCGTGGTTTATAAAGGATAATTAGATTTCTAAATGTGCTAAATAATCTCAACTCCCATCTAAAATGCATGAATGGAAGATGAGCCAAGTTCTTTCCCTTGATCAATAGACACCCATGATCAAAGGGAAGATCCAAACTCGATCTAGCATGGAATCACATAAAAATTTAACCCACACCATCTAGAGAAATAGACAAATCCAACAAATAAAAAATTCAATGAGGTGAAAATTTCTTTCACAAAGCTCCACACCACATTTAGTTTAGTGATTGGAAAATTTCATGCCTCGCCGAAGGTGGTCACTAATGCTCATGATCGATGAGGTAGCTTCATTTGGCGGAGATGAAGCCCTGTTGAAATTCCTAGACCTTGGGATTGATTGGATCAATGGATGGACAAACCCCTCCTTGCTTGGGTTTTGGCTTTGATTGAATTTGATCCTTCCTTGCTATGGGAATTCTATAAAAGCAAGCAAGCGACTTAGCTCCTAGATGAAGTGTGCAAGAATAATTGGGAAGAAATCAAATGTGGAAGAAATCAATTGAGAAATAGGGAATTCAAAAAGTTAGAGTGCCCTCGATTTCCAGGGTCCCTAAGCTTCATTAGGGCAAGTGAAAATTTCATTGAATTAGGGGGAGTATATCTCCCCCTATGGAAATTGGATGGCCAACACCTCCTTTGCCATTTTGATCCAATTGCTCAAATTGGAGAGGTTGTTTAGGCTATTTTGAGTGTGCACAAGGTTGGTTTGATCTAATGAATGTATTGCCAACTTCCCATGTGCTTGAATTGAGCTTAAGAGGGAATTTGAAATTATAATTTTAGGCTAAGTGGTTGGGTTTGGTCTAGGGGCCAAATGGGCTGACCCAAACCCATTGGGTTGGGTGTACCACTCATCACTAAGTCCCCTGAGTTTTTAGGAAAGCCTCAAAGTGATTGTAAAGAGGGTATGACCAAATTACCCATGGGCTAGGCCAAAATTTGTTCTATGGCCTAGGGGTAGAGTGGTCATTTTTCTACTTTTCTAGTTAGGACATGTTGGATATGTGGAGAAACTAGGTTTGGCCAAGTTTCATTACATTTGGAATCCATTTGGTAGGGTTTGGCTCATGTTGGCCCATTTAGGTCAAAATGGGGCAACTTGGGTCAAGTTGACCATTTGGTCAAATTGGGTCAAACCAAGGGTTGGGTCAAGTTCATATGACCATTTGAAATGTTTTGGTGACTTTGGTTTGATTCAAATTAATATTGATTTAGTTTTGGCTCATATGATTTCATTTAGGTCAAATTGGTCGTTGACCTATTTGACTCATTTGATTTGAGGTGGGTTAAGGGTAGGTTTAGGTTAGTCATATGGAGGATTGGTATCTTTGTTTCCAATGATTTGGGTTAAGTTCAATTTTGGCTCAACATGACCCCTTTAGTGTCAAGGGTCTAAGGTTTGGGCTAGTTGGGTCTAAATTGAGGATTTTGGTCAAGTTCCACAAGTGATTTGGGATGGACTTGACCCATCAATCATATTTGGCTTAGATCAAGTTTTGACACATTTTGGCCCTTTAGGTCAAAATGGGTCAACTTTGGGTCAAATTGGGCTATGTTAGACTCAAATGTTGGCTTGGTCAAGTTCAAACATAAGTCATGAGTGAACTTAGATCAATGGTTTCAATCAATATATGGTGGAATTTGGCTATGTAAGGTTTCATTTTAGGTTAAGTGTGGTCAACCTAGTTTGACTTGGTTTGACCCAATTTGGTTGATTGATCATCCCATGATGATTTTTTTATCATGATGAGAAGGATATATGAGTTTGGTCAAGTGAGCCTAAGTGGGTCAAATGGCTTGGTCAAAGCTTCATTTGAAGTTGATTGATCTTGTATATGGACTTATGATTAAAATATAAATCCATTTACAAGTGGTTTGAAGTCAAATGGATTTTGATCCATTTGAAAATTTCATATTCAAAGGAAGAATATGAAGGAGTTTTGGGTTTGATTTTTTATTTAGGTTTTGATTGAATGATTGAAGTTTTGATTTATATATGATCTCATGATTGTAGGATTGATTGAACCATGAGAGAAAATCAAGGATTTGGCTTGATTTGAAATTGTTTTGACTAAGTTCATGATTTTGAGAAAGGCTTAGATTCGAGTGGATTTGAGTTTGATTTTGGAATTTGTTTTGATTGTTTGAATTTATATTTCATTTATATATGTGAATATAAATGAGAATATAAATGGATCATGAATTTCAAGGATTTGAAGTGGTTTAATCATGATTTAGGTTAAATCCATTAAAGGAATTTAAAGGATTTAAAGAAATTTTAAATTGAAATTTAATTTTGGATTGGATTGGATTGATTTTTAAATTTCATTTATATATGAGAATATAAATAAGAATACAAATTTAGTTTTGAGAAAATCCCATGAGTTTGAATAGGTTTGATCAAGATTTAGGTTAAATCAATTAAAGGGAATTTAAAGGTTTAAGGAAAATTTCAAGGATTTTAAATTAGAATTTAATTTGAGGGTTTGATTTGATTGATTTATATTTATATTTAATTTATATATGAGAATATAAATAAGTTTTGAGAAAATCCCAAGGTTTTGAATTTTGATCAAGGTTTAGGTTAAATTTTGGCTAAGTCCTTTAATGAAAAATTAAAGGGACTTAAGAAAATTTTCATGAATTTTTGAATTTTGAATTTGATTTGATGGGTTTGAATTTATATTTCATTTATATGTGAATATAAATGAGAATATAAATGGATTATTAGAAAATCTCAAAGATTTGAATAGGTTTAGATCATAGTTTTTGTCCTTAAGGGAAGTTTAAGGACTTAGGCAAAATTTGAACTTAGGAAATTTTGATTGATTTTGATCATGGGTTTCAATCATATGGAGTTGATTTTAATTTGGAGAAAATAAAATAGAATTGATTTGGAGTTTGACTTGAAAGAAGGAAAGTGAGGAATGGTTTAAGCTAAGGGTAGGAGAATTTTCCTAACACCCTAAGGCATGACCTACTTCTATGGCTAAGCCTTCTAAGTCTTCTAAGGCTAGGGGAGTGTCCACCTAATCACTAGATGTGTCCTAAAATCTAAGAGAAGTCCTAAGTCTAAGATGGAGGGGTTGAGAGCTTATTCTGAAAATGAGGTCAACAAAGGGAAAGTGGTGTGACCGACAAGGAACACCAAGATGAGGTAAAAATGATCAACAACACCGAGAGATCACAAGTACTAACAAAAATAATCTATCCTTAACCCAAGAAAAGAAAAAAGAATCCAAGAGCTTAGTGCAATGTGGCTCTACTTATGTCCAAGACATAAGAGAGAGGGAGAAATCCACTAAGAGTGTGAACCTTCCACTGGGGAGGGTTCAAATCATCCGAAAGGGATGAGAGGTTTGATTTAATTCTCATGAGGAGAAAAGATTTGATTTGTTCCACTAGGGAAGAGGGTTGAATTTGTTTTAAATTTTTATTAGGTTTGAATTTTAGATTGGTTTCAATTTATCAATAGAGCCATGGAGGCTAAAACCTAGCTTAGATTTACCAATGTAAAAGGGGTAGTCTATTAAACACATAGTAGGACTAGCCAACCAAAGGGATGCCTTTCAGTATGCAACAGTTGTACTAGAAAGAAAGCATAGTAGACTTATATCCTCCAAGTAAGGACTATAAAATCTATTGGCAAGGCAATAGATTGAACCCAACCTATGACTATTGAATGAAGCCACCGGGGACTTAGATCAACTCAAAGGTAGTCAAGATTGATTTTTAATTTTGTTTTGTTGAATTATGTTGGTTTGTGATGGATCACACTAAGAAGGAGCTTATATCAGCCTAGACCTATCTCAAATTTATCAAAACAAAGGGAGTAGCTTCCTACCGATAGGAGAACTATCCAACAAGGAGTGCCTTTCATTTGCAATGATCAATTGGGGAAGAAAGCCAGGGCTCACATCTTTCAAAAAGACCACTGGGTGATCGGTTGTTTGGGCAACAAATCAACCCACTAAGGTTGCCCGTTTGCGATAATTATGCTAAAAGAATGCATCATAGTCTTATATCTTTCAAAGCGAATGACGCCGGGTAACCTTTGTGGAAAAATAGATTGAAAGGGTGACATGAGTGAGTATTGACTGTGGATTTATCTCAACTCGTAGTCGTGCAAATCCTATAGGGAGTTCTCACCGACCGCCTTAAAGATAGGATGCGCTTGGGAGAAGGGGCCCTTTGGGGCTTGAATTCTAATAAGTGAATCACTTTATTTGTTTTGTTTTAGTTTGTTTTAATGTGGACCTATTAGTTTATGAGGGATCAAACCGAGAAGGAGCTTGTATCGCCTAGACCTATCTCATTTATTTGAACCAAGGAGAATTTATGCATCCATGAACAAATTTTCCAACCACATGGCTACTAGGAAAGGGTACGCCCAATCTAAAGTAACCTGGTAGTGTAAATGGGGTCACAAAGGACTTGATCTAAATAGAGTGCCTGTGGGATGGGCCCTAAGGCTTAATCCAACACCCTAGAAAATGAATGACATAAATTCAATAGTATTCTGTCCAACTCAAGGAGAAAGAACAGGGACTCATATCTACCAAGAGTGGTGTACTCATTGGGTGTGTCAATGTCAGCATAGCGTACATCAACCAACCTAAGGTGCCCATCAGTCTGTAACAATCAACCTAGGAAGAAAGCTCAGGGACACACATCCTCCTATAGAATGATGAGATAGTCTATCTTCTTTGACGTGCTATCATACCTAGGGTGACGAGTGGATGCCAGGGATTTATATCACCAAAGGTAGTCAAGAGGAAAGGAGCCTCTGGGGACTTACCCTAAACCTCAAATATACTCAACCTAGTTAGATGCATGAAGTTCAAGAAGAGCATGAGGACTCACATCTTCTTAAATAAAGTCAAGATGAGGTAGCTTACTAGTTGGGTAGTGACTACCATACTAACAAGGCACTCTTTACAATGGTAAAGTTTGAAGAAAGCATGGGGACTCACATCCTCCAACAAGTGACCATCGGGTGACATACTAGAGGTAGCATGTAGACCCACTTAAAGCTAATGAGTGAGTGCCATAGGGGCTTGCTCCCACATCAAGTAGTTCGAGAAAAAGATTTATGTTTATTGTGTGCATGTGTTAAAAGGAATAAGATGCCTCTGGGGGACTCTTACACCTACCTTAAAACATGCTGGGGAATTATGAAATGTTGCCATGGATGGCAACAAGAATTCCCACTAAGAAAGGATGCCGCTTGGGTTCTCTCACACTTAACTTAGTTATGCTAATTGAAATAGGATGCCTCTCGGGTTCTCTTACACCTATTATAATAGCATTAGGGGGATTATGTTTGTGTTGTGAAAGAGGGATAGGATGCCATAGGATGACACATACACCTACCCTAAACACGTCAAGGAGGATTCGCAAGACAAGCAAATAACACTTCTAAAGAAGAGAAGATTTGATGAATTGAATCAAATTTTGTTTTTTTATTAATGATTATTTTCAATCATGATTTATTTCATGGGTAATATTTCTTAGATAGAGCCCATTAATTGGAAGCATCAGTGTTCCCCTTTAAAATCAATAAGCTAATAAGATCCTCCTTGGTAGGCCTTCTATGACATAGGCCTTCCAAAGTGGGTTCAAACTTCCTCCCATCTTTTGACAATTGGTCTCCTTAGGACTAATACAAGTTCTCCTACTCTGAAAGACCTAGAGCAGACTAGCTTGTTGTGAGCTTGAATCATTTCAGCTTTGTACAACTCGAGGTTCTCGCACCGTAGAGACTCCTCCTAAACCATCGAGCTCTTCTAATTATAACTTTGTACTCTGAGTGATCTTGTTACCAAATGCTATCCTCGTGATGGAGTTGAACTTCTAAAGGAAGAATGGCTTTGGACCCATACACTAAGAAAAATGGGGTAGATTGAGTTGGAGTTCTGGGTAGGCCCAGGCTTCAACCATTCATTCCACTGCCATTTATTATCATCAAGAGTCTTCTTTATCTATGAGAGTTTTGTTGAATGCTTCAAGCCATTAGCCCTAGGGTAGTAGATGGTGGAGTATCTAATCAATACCGCATCTTGGCAAAAGCTGATCTTCATGCTTTTGAATGTAGTACCATTATCGGATATAATTGAGGCACCAACCTATATATGATATGGTTCCTAAAAAATGAAGCACATGGTGAGTGTGACTTCTCTGAGTGGGATGGCTTCCACTTGGAAAAGTAGAGAGTAAATAAGATGAATCGATGCCCCTGGAAGAAGGAGAATCGATCAACCTATAATGTCATCCAACACTCAAATGGCCATGAAGCCAAAGTAGGGTGTAGAATGTTGGGTGGTGGACCACATCGCACATTACACCGATGGCATCTCCTAGCTACATCCATGTAATCGTAATCATAGAAGGCCAATAGTATCCAAGTCTTTTGATCTTCATCATCATCTTTGGAAGATTGATGAGCTCCACATGTACTGATTATTATAATTCCATGGGCTTCATGTTTGTCCAAACAACGAATACATTTGGTCAAAGGATAGATGTGGTCATCAATAAGGGCATAAGAGAGAGCTCTTTTCACTGATGCTTATGATTTCTCGAGGTAGTTGTGTTCAAGTAATCTATGAATGGTTGCCTCCAATCTAGCTCCTTGTCCATTTTGGCAATGGCAACCTCCCCTTCAAGAGAAAGTCTCGATGAGTTCAATCAATAAGGGATAAGACTTGTCTATTTTGGACCCTTATTGAAATGGACTCATCTTCCAACATGCCAACCCTTGGCAAGTTTCTCTAAGGCATCTACCGCATTCTCGCCGGGAACCTTGTAGATGGTGACTTCAGGAATTGGGCCAACAGCTTCATGGTATACTCATAGTAATGATGAAGCTTGGGCTTGAGAACTGGTAGGACTGCAATCTGGTTGATAACCAATTGAGAATCCCCAAAGATGTTGATGCTCTTGACATTGATTATGATGGCTAACTCTAAATCAATAATCAAAGCCTCATACTCGCTTCATGCAGGGGTTGGAAAGATAGTTTGAGAATCTCATCACATGATTTGAATTAGAAGAACTATTCTACCCCATTTCATGGGAGAATAGATCGTGGTGCTTCCCCTTTGAGAAAAGAAGTCGCACCATCAAAATACATCCCATCGGTCCTCCCCTAAGTTCATGATTTGATCGGGAGATCATCAAGTGAGAATCAGTAGTGTTACTAAGAAATCCAAGTTTATCTCGCAGAGGGTACAAATGTGATATCAAATCAGAGTATCATGGACCAATGAGCCAAACATTCAAAAAAGCAAGGTCATGAGATACTAAGGGATTGGTTCGAGAGATCAAGTTCACCTTATGAGAAAGCATGTAGTGTCATAGCTTCTGAGATGCAAAGATCAAAGCTAGGCATTATTTCTTAATAGGTGGATAGTTTGCTTTAGTAGGGATCAGACAATGACTAAGGTAATAAAGAGCACTTTCCTTCCCCCTCATTGTTCATTTGGGCCAACAGAGTGCCAAGAGAGTCATCCAATGCAGTAGTGTAAAGGATCAGTGGCCTCCCCAGATAGGAGCTGCTAGAACTGGCAGATTCACCAAGTACTCTTTGATATCTTCGAAAGAATGTTATCACTTATCATCCCACTTAAACTTGGTGTCCTTTTTAATAAGTTCTGAGAATGGTTTGCATTTCCCTGATAAGTTTGAGATAAAGCGTCTTAGATATGCTAGCCATCCTTGAAAGGATCAAAGTTGAGCTAAACTCTTAAGAGGTGGCAATTCTAAGATAACTTTAATCTTTTTAAGATCTATTTCAATTCCTCGTTGAATAACAAACCCAAGGAATTTCCCAAGTGACTCAATGCACACTGTGGGATTCATCTTGAGGTTATATTATCTTAACCGCTTCAAAACTACTCAAGTCAAAGAGATGGTCTTCCTTTTCTAAGTTTTTGACTACTAGATCATCAATAGCACTCAACGATGATGGATGAGTTCATTGAAGATCAGTCATGTATGTAGCACTAGCATTTTAAGGCATGACCCTATAACTAAAGTTTTGATCGGGGTTTGAAAAGCAGTATTTCTTTCATCTTCAGGAGACATCTTGATTTGGTTTCAGCCAGATGATGTAACCATGAAAGAGAAGACTGCATGAGATGAGGTGATGTCCACCATTAACTCTAGTATAGGAAGAGGAAACTCATCCTTAGGACATGCCTTGTTTAAGTCCCTAAAATTGATGCATATGCAAATTTGGCCATTCTTCTTCTTAACCGAGATGACACTAGCTAACCAGGTAGGATATTTTTCTTCCCTAATGAAGCCAACATCGATCAATTTCTTGACTTCAGAAATGACATGTTATTCAATTTCTAATCGCATGCGTCTAGGAGCTTGCTTAATAGGGGTAACATTAGTTATTGCTTGTGGACCGATACATCGGAGATAATTGTGCATTTCTTCATAACTCCATGCGGCGCCTTTTAAACTCATAATAGCCTAACTAAGTCATTGGTTTCTTCTTCATTTCAAGAATGAACTAATGTATGTCGAGAGGATTTTCTTCTTCCGGTTGATTTGTTAAGCTTGTCGATTGTTGAATAAATCTCCTCTTCAAACTCTGTGATGCCTCTTTGACTTGGAGATCATCTGGATCATCAAGTTTCTAAACATAGATTCTCATAAGAGTTAGGGATGTGTGAGAAGAACCTATCAGACTCCAAAAGGTTAGTAACAACTAGGCAATAATCTTCATCATCGATCAGACCCACTGTACCAAATCTTAGTCCTGCTCTTGATTGTGCTTCCCTACCTGTATTGTTTCATAGCTTTTTGAAGTATTCTGACCTATGCTTGGACCATGTGTAAGGAATTAAACCTTTATGTATAAGATTTTGAACACAAGGTGAGTAAAAGTCAAAAGGTAATTCCATTAATTCTTTAAAAGTATCTTCCTCAAGTCCTACATCGAGCTCTGGACTTGAGGATGATGAACCCAAAAAGAGCCTCTTCTGCTTCATGTCACTAGAAGACTTAGGGACTTCTTTAACTAAAAAACCTTCAACTTTCTGAGATGTAAGTGAGGTAAGAGCTAGGGTTCCCAACTACTTCCTAATAGTTTCACATAAACCAAATTCGAATACTTTGCTTTGCTTGAGGGCTTGGTCTTCATCTCTGACTGAATCAAAAGTCACCTCCAATGGAACCCACTGAGAGGGATTGGCTGGTATACTAATCATATTGGACTCATTCTCCGAGCTAGATTCCAAGTCTATGTGAATAGTAGGATACTCTATGAACCGGAACATGACCTCTATTGGTCAAGGCCAACTAGGGGTCTCCCACTGAACTCTATTTCCTCTTCTTGGGAGGTTGTGCCATCCTACACATGTCCATATGATGGAATGAACTGCGGGTGGAATGTGATATGGATCCACTTCTTCTTCAATTCCCCTTTCTTGCTCACTTGGACATTTCTTTTCTTTTCATTTTTTATCTTTTCTTTTGCTTCATTTTCTTTTGCTTTTGCATTTGCATTTGAATTTTGTCCAAGTTCACAAGAAAGGATGTTTTGAGGAAGATAATCAGTATCCTCATAAATCTCAACCTCTCTAAAATGGCTTTTCATCCCCATTGGCACAGTACTCAATTCCATCTTTTGAACTTGATGCACTGATGAAGGGAGGATGGAATGATCTTGTTCTAATGTATCCAAGGCCTACCAAGTAAAGTAAAGTGAATGAAGTATTCAATCAATGATGTAGAACTTGGCTTCAGCCTTCCATCACCGATCTCTGATGATAATATAAAACCTAAAGCCCGCTTGATCATTGAATCCTCTCAACATCATCCTATCTTCTCAGAGAGTAGAGATATAGATCTTCAAGTAGGCAAGGGTCTTTAGAATCATAATGTTTACTGATGCACCTGAATCCATGAGAACTCTGGTGAGTTTGAACCTGTCCATGTTGACTATGATGTATACTGGACGGTTGTGCTCCAAGTCTTCCAGTAGAAGGTCTTCATCTATGAAGGTGATCCCTTGGGCTTATTTTGCATAGTGTGCTTCCTCACATATAGCAGATTAAGAAAGGCCTTGATTAGTGACTCCACAATCTCTTTGGATAAGACAAGGGCATCATATATTCTTAGCTTAGATGGAAACTTTCTTAGATGAGAAAAATGTTGTAGTCCACCTTCGGCTGGTCTTCCATAAGCATATCCAAGGGTGGAGCATCCTGTGGAAGGGCTTCTCAATCTTCAGTACCAATGACTTGTTTCCTTCTATGTAGAAGTGCTACCTTAGGAGGTCAAACCTTGCCAAACTCTTGAGGAAAGGTGGTGGCAAGTTCTACCTGCACTTCAGGCTCGCCTATAGCTTCTCCTATGGGACTCAGAATCAGATGAATCCAAGTCTATCTCAAGAGGTGAACCCATAGTATTCCAAGTTGGAAAGTCTGACTATGAATTCAAAAGAAGAAGATCACAATTGTTATAGTTAATTAGACTTGAAGAGTTATCGTTAGGAATAAAAGAAGATAACTCATCAGAAGAGACACATATGTAATTCAAATCAGCTTTATTCTTCAATTTCTTGGAAGTATTTGGTGGTACAAAGTAGAAGTCAAGTAAAGTGAGTAGAGTAATGGATTTGAAGCCCTTATCTGCTGATACAAGAGTTCTACTAGTAGAAGAAACAGAAGAGCTAGTTGAAATGGAAGAAGTCGCCGTGGAAGCTCAATAAGGATGGAGTCTGACAGGGTATGCTAAAGGGCTATCTGGACACATGCTATGCTACTACTGAGCTCCCACTTTCCTAGAGTTGGCACTCAACTTGCAAACCTTCCTTGGTGTTGGAGGTTTGAACACTGTGCACCCAAGGAAAGCTTCTTGATCTGAATTATTTTCTTAGGTTTTAGATAAAGAAATATCCCAACCTTCTTTGGTTTTGGTAGGATCACTTGTATCCCCAAGGATTACCCTAATGGAACTGGAAGGTTGTTCCACAAGGTATTTCTTTGGGATAACTACAACATCGATCTTGAAACTATGTTCAAGCCAATCCTTGAATGTGAAGCAATCCACCAAAATGTGGCCTAGCATACGGTGGTAAGGGCAAAAGTTTGGATCATGACTTTTGCCTACTACTTCTAGTCTCCTAGGCTTGAGTAGCTGAAAATCAAGTTTCTTTAAGAGATTCTTAATGATTTTTTTGATTACCTCCCTCTTAAAATAAGAAGGTTTATTTAACTTATCTAAAAGTGTAGGTGGACCATAGCTACTTGGAGATAGATATGCATGCCACTACTAGTGGTATGGCGAGGTGGCTATCTTTGTGGAGGCGGTGGAGGCCGATGGCTTCCTCGGTGGCAAAGGAGGTGGAGGTTGTTGAGGTCATGGTCACCGAGATCTCTAGTTGGTTACTTCCTTGTCAACTCGCTACCACCCGTCTTTCTTTTCATAGACCTTTGGGATTTCTGGGCAAGATCTAAAAGGCAACCGCTTTGGCCTCTCCTTATAGACTAGTCATTATTGATTAGCTTCTCAAATGTCTTGATAGTGAAGCCCATAAGCAAGAAGAGAAAAGCCATGGATATTATTTAAGAGAATCTGGTGGCATGCTATTCAGATAGTGGTTCACACTTCATACTCAGGTTATGCCATCAGAGAATATAATCAACAAGTGACTCACCAAAGTGTTGTTAGGCTACAACGAGATCACCTACAGTAACCCTTTACTGAGCTCCAGCAAATCTCTTGATGAAGAGTTGCTCTAACTCAGCAAATGTCTTTACTGAACTATTGGGTAGTTCAGCATACCAATCAAAAGTGATAGGCTACACAAAGAGTCTAAAGAGTAAAGCATCATCACACTGCATTACAACAAGCCCCTCGATATATCGCCTTTCCACTACCATTGAAGCTCTTGAATGAAGGAGGCATGAAACCCTTGGGATACTGGATAGCATCGAATTCCTCTGGGTAGGGTCTACCCTTTGGAATCGATGATCTACCCCAAGCTTGAGCCAAAGCTTCCTTCACTTGTTGCTCAACCATGAATTTTAGATCTTTTTCCTGTGGAGGTACTATCCACTACCTTCCTATACATGCTAGCTACCTTGCTCAATGGGAGGTAGAGTCTTAACCGGGTTTAAGACATGCACTAGCTAGTCATTGAGACTATAATAGGATGAGCTAGGGGCTTTTTTGAAGCACACACTACGCTAACAAGTCCTCTAACTATTTGTGCCATTTTATCAATTTGCTCATCTTTCTTAATAATGCCGAGGTGATGGGGATTCTGCGGTGTCTCCTTGATTAACCTCATCACCTTCCATGGCTTGTTGATCCTCGAAGAGAACCTCTGGTATCAACCATGCATACTCCAGCTAAATCCCCAACAAGTCATCTTCATTGGGATCAATTCTTTCTTCATCAGACCATATGTACCCTAAGATCTCCTTCTTTTCCATAAAATAACATGTAATTATCTCATCTAAGGATCGATCTAACTCAACAGGTACAAACAGCTTTGGCTGATCGGTGATCACTATCATGCACTAAGAGGCACCAGACCTCGCCTATCACTGGGGAGTCAATCCTGTGTGAACTGTACTCACTAGAAGAATGATACTCCTGACTGCTACTGGCTGTAATAGGGGTAACAATCCTAGGATGATCCTCTACCACTGCTAAAATTGAACTATCATCTGGAATATCTATTATAACCATCACCATCTCTATCAACTGTGGGAGGAGTTGGTGAAGGAATGACCATGATGCTCGGTCACTTCCCGCACCACCACTAGGTAAGGTCAGTAAGAGCTCGCCCTACCAATGGGTGGTGTAGGAGGATGATCCCTTGGCCTTAGGGATCACCAACGTACATTTTTCCTGGATATGACCTTCATGGCCTTAGATGGAATGGGAGATGTCAAACCACGATGGCATGTGGGAGTGGGTGGGGTGGAGACACCACCGACTCTGTATGAACCCCTCCGTGGTGGCTTGTCCCTGTGAGGAGAGAATACTATTAGTATGGTGGGCGGTAGCACGAGCTAAAAATCAACCAAAGGAGAAGCGACAATGAACCTCCATTGCTCTCTAGTGATGTATGGGCCTCAAGCCCTCTCTTGAAGAATCTACCTCCCACAGGGGGATAACAGAAGATCAAACTGGTACTGAAGATCCAGATGCTCCTCCTACTTGGCATAGAATAGAACAGAGGCCGTTGTACAACCTCCTACTCTAGAAATTGCTAGCTGCAAGTGCACCACTAGAGGAGGTGATGAACAGATCCTCCTGGCATCCTCTCTGTCTAATCCCGAGAGAGGATAAAACTGGTTTTTTGTAACCAGTGGTGAAGTGATCATGGGAGACTCATCCATGGATGACCAAGCACGCCTCAGCCTCTAGCTATTCGAGTGTGGAACCATTGACCATACAGTTCTTGTTCCTGAAAGTAGGGATGAGAGGAGTGTGAGACCCACACTCAAATGTGGGGAGGAAAGCCACCCTAGGGTAGCAATGAGATGGTGGTAGCCACAGGGCAACATGGGCAACTCTAGGATGAACTACAACCGGAACCAAGATGCTGCTAGGAATGTAATAAAGTCGTGGTACCGCCACATAGCTTTCTTCTTTAGTGAGACATCAATCGATGGTAAATCTATCGATGATCGGCTTCGCCACCTTCTTCCTCACGATGGTGAGGGAATGCCCTCATAAGTGATTTTGGCCCACTCAAATCCTTGGAAGAAGTGGATCAAGTGTGTATGGTCTAGGCGAGGGAAGTCATCCTAATCTAAAGCTAGATCCATATCATGGGGAAAGTAAAGAAAAATTTTTGAGAACCTTTTCAAACGTAGTAAAGACACCGAATCAAGACCGACTGAAAAAAGAATGCAATGAAAATGAACTTGTATTAATTTTCTCCATAGATTTTGAATTTTGAATTTTGAAAATTTGAACCCACATCCAACAACTTGGAAGTGTTAAGGGGTTCAAATGAATTTGGAAAGATTGATTGAAAGAGGAATTTGAATATGAATCCAAACTTCAACAAATTTAGGTATGTTGAAATATGGATTCAAAATTTTTGATAGGATGCTTCCATAGGTTCATTGTTGTTTTGAATTTGAATTATTGATTTTTGATTTGAGGACCCTTTCCTTTAACAAATTTGGGTATGATAAAGTAAGGGTCAAATTGATTTTATTTTTGTTTGATTGTTTTGGAATTTTACTTAGCAAATTTAGGTATGCTAAGTGAAGTAAAAGTGATTGTTTCTTTTTGTGAGTTTTGTTTTGATTTTGAAAAACTTAGAATTCTTACATAGCAAATTTAAGTGTGTTTTGTTTAATTTTTGAAAGTAGGATCCTAAGCAAATTTAAGTATGCTAAGAAAATCCTAAGTGTTTCATTTTTGTTTGGAATATTTTGATTTTTAAAAAGGATAGGATCCTTAGCAAATTTGGTATGCTAAGGGATCCTAAGTGTTTTGTTTTGTTGAGGTGATTGAAAGTGAGATTCAACTTTGGCAAATTTGGTATGCCAAAGATGAAGTCCCACTTGGTTTTATGAAATGGAAATTTCCTTAACAAATTTGAGTATGCTAAAATGAAATTCCAGGTGGTGTGTTTAAAATTTTGATTTCATTTTGGTTTTGAAAATGGAAACTTCTCAAGCAAATTTGGTATGCTAAGGGAAGAAGTTCCAAAAGGTGTTTGAAAATTTTGATTTTGATTTGGAAGCTTTACTTAACAAATTTGAGTATGTTAAATAAAGTTCCAAATATTGTTTGGAAATTTTGAGATATGATTATTGATTTTGGTTTTAGATTTGGAAACTTCACTTAGCAAATTTGATTATGCTAAATGAAATTCCAAATGTGCTTTGAAAATTTTTTGAATTTTGGGATTTGGAGACTTCACTTAAAAAATTTGGGTATGTTAAATAAAGTTCCAAATATTGTTTGAAAATTTTGAAATATGATTGTTGATTTTGATTTTGATTTGGAAACACTTAGAAATTTAATTATGCTAAATGAAATTCCAAATGTGTTTTGAAAAAATTTTTGAATTTTGATTTGAGAGACTTCACTTAACAAATTTGGGTATGTTAAGGGAGGTTCCAAATGTGTTTAGAAAATTTTGATATATCATTGTTGATTTTAATTTTTTGAAAAGAGGACCTCCATTCAACAAATTTAAGTATGTAGAATGGGGATCAATTTTATTTTGAAGTATGAAATTTTGTGTGTGATTGTTGCTTTTTTCAAAAGGAGGAATTCCAACTTAAAACATATGTGGGATATGTTTAAGTGGGATTTCCTAAATGATATTTTATTTTTAGTTGGGAATGAAATCTTCATTTAATAAATTTAAGTATATTAAATGAAGGTGTTCATGTGTGCTTTTGAAAATTTTTATTTTTGTTTACAAATGAACTTTCCATTCAATAAGTGTGAGTGTATTGAAATAGAAAGATTCTTTCTTTTTTGAAAATTTTAATTTTGTTTACAAATGAACTTTCTATTCAATAAATGTGAGTGTATTGGAATAGAAAGATTCATATGTGCTTTTGAAAACTTTATGATTATGATTGCAATTTTTGGAAAACATGATTGTTCATTTTATTTTGAAAATGAAATCTTCATCAAAGTGAATTGAAAGAAGATGTTCATTTGTGCTTTTGAGAAAACATGTTATTAGTTTTATTTTTTTAAAAAATCCCTACATGTAATAATTATGTGAATTGTTAAATGAGGGTGATAAATTTTGTGGAAAATGTTTAATTAAGAGGATTTTTTCTTTGAAAAGGTGCTTTTAGAAAAGCAAAATTATTTATGGAAAAATATTATCTTAAGATGAACCTTTCCTTATCATGAAAATGGTAAGGAGGAAGTCTTGAAGAAATTTTCTCTTTTTATTTAGATCTTTTCATTTTACCCATTGGAGAACTAACGAGGGTTTTAAGACCAACAAGGAATGAGGTCCTAAAACCTAAAGATGTTGGCAAACTTAACTCAAGAATGAAATGAGCTAAGGGCCAACGGAAAGAAGGATAGTATTGGATTCATACCAAAGTAAAACCCACAATCGATACCCAAAGACAAGGATCATTTACCAAAAATGAAGACAGAACCATTCCTCAGAGAAAAATCGGAGAAAAATTCCTTTTGGGAGTCGCCTTCAAATGGGGAGAAAGAAAAGGCAAGACACTATAAAAATTTGTCTTGGTAAGACACCACACAGATTCATAGATGTACTTATTCAGGTAATCAGGTACGTCATCAAGGAATAGTATACTATCTCAAAAGATAGAAGTCACTACCCTTTAATGGAACCAATCACCTCAATAAGGACTCCTAAAGATGATGGGTCGACATGTACGAGATTCTTCCCTACTTTACATGGAAAAGTAAAAGGGTTTATTTTAAATGGGTTTGTTAAGTTCTTATGGGCAAGCCCCATAGTTACATCCTAAGGGACGGGATCCCTTAGGAAAACTCTCGATTAAGGTAAATGATCATTGTCTCTAAAAATTTCAATAGGGAAGGACTATCAATCGATTGGTTTATGTTTCAAGATCAAATGGGATTGATCAAAAAAGGGAGTTATTATCAAGCAAAAATGAAATAAGTTGAGATGCTCACATGATGGGAAACCTAGCGAGCATCTCACTATCCTATAGTTGGGCTTTACATTTTAGAAATTGATTTAGTTTATTTGAGTTATATTTTCATTAGAATTTTAGGACTTAAGATTCCTTAACACAAGATTAAGGAAATGCCTAAGAGGTGAGGAATTATGCTTATGGCCCACAAAAGGGGAAAAGTAATCTCATAACTGAAATCTAGGGAGCTTTGCCGAGGGCCAAAAGCACAACCTAAATCTAAGAAAAAATGGGTAATTAGTTTGCCTTCATAAGAGAGTACAAACCACCCGATAACTTGGACTTACAACTGCCTGGGGGTGGCTGCCAACTAACTCCTCCTGTGATTTTAAATACATATAGGCAAGTCTTTATGCTTATGCAAGATAGCTATTATTATAGAAAGAGATTGAGTCCTTAAACTCACTCAAAGAGACTAGATCATGTAAAGGTATGCTTCAAATGACCTAAATCTAATGCAATTCAAATTTCATTTTATTTTATTTTTGGACAATCATTTTGACTTAGGCTAATAGGATTTTTATGACTAATGCATGAGAAAGAAGGGTATTGTCCAAAATCAGTGAGAAGGGAGGAGGTGAGTTTCCACCACGGCCCTCAAAGGTCAAGCTGAGTTCTCTAGCAAAGGTGGACACCCTCCAATCAAGAGTGAAATAAGATGCATTTGTGCATGATATTATAAAGAAATGCTCATCTCTGGGGTTACTAATTCTTTTATCTTGATTTTAAACCTAAGCTTTTGTGAGGTCATGAGTTGTTTAATTTTAATTTGAATTGTTAAGTTGGGAAAAAGATTTATTTTTCCCTAAAGAGCCTAATCGACATCCATGCCATACATAAAGTAAGGAATAAACAAGGAAAATCATGCCACTTAATGCAAAAGCTAAACAAATCATCAATCAATTTATAAAGCTAATCGCAAAAATAATAAATGGCAATTGTGGTCGGGCACCACCACACAAACCCGAAAATATCAAATTGGGTAGCTAAGCTCTACCCTTATACAACCCAGATTACAGATGAATATTACATTTAAGCAAAGGAATTCATTGTTATGGGGTCTTCTTTATTTCTTCTTCTTTCTTCTTTCTTTCTTCTTCTTCTTCTTCTTCTTCTTCTTTTTTTGGTTCCTCCTTGAAAGGTTGGAAGGTGGATTCTCCAAGACTTCATACATAAGATGAGATCTTATGACCAATGCTCATCCTAATCCCTATAACAAATCATTCCTAAAAAACCTAATTATATAAATTTTTACATGAAAAGGAAAAGTGGAAATCTAACTAACACCTACAAAATAAAGGTTAGTTAAATCACACCGCACACATCCCAAGCATGTATATTGGACTTATCACCCCACATGGGTGACTAAGTCCACCGGCCTATGGATTATGCTTAGAGTATAAAGCACCCAAGCAAAAGCATTTATATTTTTATTTATGATCCTTTAAGCACGATCTAGAAAGAATAGTTAGACTAAGAACGCCCCTACCATTCATTCTATGACCATATATCCTAACATCCATAAAGCATATATCACAAAATAAAACATAACATCAAACTATGCACGCACCTAACCTAAAGCTAGAAGTGGTGACTTAGGCTAATGTGTGTGTGCTTTGAAGGTTTTGTGTGGTATGCTTAGCTTAGGCTTTAGGTTCAAATTTTCTAAGTGTGAAGAACATGTTCAACTTAGAGGAGGGTTTCATTTAAGTTGTTTAATTTTTTTTGGGTTTCTTTTATTTCATGTTTTGATTTGATTTAAGTGAAATCAAATTAATTACTAAGTTATGAAGAGAGGGAAAGAGAAGAGAACTTTTCTTTCCTTCCCTAACCTTAAGTAATTTTATAAAGTAGGTTCATATTTTAGTTCCATTTAGGTGAATGTTTTGATTACATCTTTTAATCAATCCTAAGTTTAGATAAACTCTAAACTAACCTATTCAAAAAGAAAGGCATTTTAAGATACAATAAAATGAATCAAAATTCACATAAGACACATTACTTCATTTCTTTCCCCAACATATATAACATGCATATGGATGGACCATAAGCATATCTATACATGCAAATGAGAGTAGTTAACACACTTTATGATGCATGCTAAGTAATCCATTTAAGAAAATTTAAAAGTTGAATATGCATTTTTTTCTTAAGTAGAAAAGGTTTTCCTTATCCAAAATTTCACATACATACATGAAAGTAAGAAAGGCATAAGTGAGTACAACGCCATTGTTAGGTGGTGTAAGGTACAAGACCTACTTAGGCTACTTAAAGCCTTGCAACCTCAAGGTTGTTCAGACTAATATACCACTTTCCTTAAGTACAAACATGTATATAAAAAGAAATGAAAAGGAAGATGCAAAAGTTGTTTAATAGATTTGTTTTGTTTATGCAATTTATGTATGAAAGTGTGTAACCCTTAGATGGTAGCATAGGGATGAATAGGATATGAAATTTGTTGAGCCTTAGGTCCTTTTCAAATGAACCTTATATCTCACCAAAATTCCTATTCAAAACTATACCAATGTAGGAAAGAAAGGAAACCTATACTAAGCATACCATTATAATATTTCACATGCAAGCTTATAATTAAGATATGAATAGCACACTTTAGATTTGGTATTTAATTTATGTATTTTGAAAATAATTTGGATTTAGTAGTGATAATAGCAACTCATATTTTACTTTAGCCAAGACATGCACATTTGACATAAAGTAAACAATTTCATTTTAAAATTTAAAACATGAAATTATGAATGCTTGAAATCACATGGAATACAACTTAACATGTCGAGAAAGATCCAAAGCAATGAAATCATTTAAAAAACTCACTTCACTTGAATCCTAAAGACATTCTTATAGAATGAGAAAATTTAGAATAAATCAAAGTGAATTTCAAAGTAATTTTTGTTTAGTTTGAAGTTTGATTTAATTTTGAAAATGTGATATGAGTTTTCTATTCCTAACCCATTCCCACATGTGTTTGATATTTTTGTTTAATTTATAGGTAATTAGATCCATTTTTATGTGTTGATTAGGTTAAGGTATGAATTAAGTGACTTAATTAACCCTTACCTACACCACCTTAGAAGAATTAACTAAGTAATTATGAGCCAATGAGATGACATAAAACCCATAAGGAATTTAAATTTGCAATGCACCTAATAATGAAAAGGCCTAATGCAATTTGGCTCACAATTAAAAGGTCATTAAGCTAAGGGGTTTAGCTTAAGTAATTTCAAAATACCCTTTCACACATGTGAATTGGATTTTGATTTTCTTAATTGAGCTTTGGCTATCAAACACCTAAGCATATACCAAAGGTAGATTAATTAACTTCTGAAACTTTTTAGAATTTTTGAAAATTGATTAAGGGGATAATTAATGATTTAACCCTTAATTAAAGGAGATTAAGGAGAGAAGAGGGGGTATAAGGAATAACTTAGGGGAAATGCCCCAAAATTATTCCATAAACCCTCTACTTACTATATCTGACCTTAATCAACCCTAATAGGGTAAAACCACTAATCATATATAATTATGCATAAGAAGAGTAATTAAGAAACCATATGTACTCTAATCAAACCTTTAATAAATCCCACAAAATTAGGGGAGGTAGGTCATCCCTTAAAATATACTCAAGAAATTTGAGATTAATCGAGGCCTAATAAGAGTAATTAATAAAAATATACTTTCCAATAAAACCCAAATTCAAAGAAAACCATAACTCAAAATTCATTAAAATTAATTTTAAAATGTTTGAGGTTTAATTATCTATCCATAGTTTATATTTCATATTTTTTTGATTTTTTATGAAAATTTATACATTTTGAATTTTGTAGATTAATTAGAATTAAATACACTTAACTAATCCTCGTTAATCCTTAGCTCAATGACGTAGGCGATGTGTCAACACGCTTTACATGCGTCACCCCTTTATGGGATAACTTAAGTTATCACCTCACAAAAGGCAACGAGCTTATATTCTCCATCCGATCAAAGTTCTAATGAGGATTCCGGTTTATAAAGGATAATTAGATTTCTAAATGTAAAATAATCTCAACTCCATCTAAAATGCGAAATGGATGGTTGAGATGAGTTCTTTCCCTTGATCAGACACCGCCCATGATCAAAGGGAAGATCCAAACTCGATCTAGCATGGAATCACACAAAATTTAACCCACACCATCTAGAGAAATAGAGCGGCAAATCCAATAGTCAAAATTCAATGAGGTGAAAATTTCTTTCACAAAGCTCCACACCACATTTAGTTTAGTGATTGGAAAATTTCATGCCTCGCCGAAGGTGGTCACCGATGCTCATGATCGATGAGTAGCTTGCTTTGTGGAGATGAAGCCTGCTGAAATTCCTAGACCTTGGGATTGATTGGATCAATGGACCAACCCTCCTTGCTTGGGCTTTGGCTTTGATTGAATTTGATCCTTCCTTGCTATGGGAATTCCTATAAAAGCTTAAGAAAGCTTAACTTAGCTCCTAGATGAAGTGTACAAGAACAATTGGGAAGAAATCAAATGTGGAAGAAATCAATTGAGAAATAGGGAATTCAAATCCTCTCTAAGAAGCTTGGGAGTGCCCTCTAATGATTGCTCTAGGTCCCTAGGCTTCATTCGACAGAGGGCAAGTAAAAATTTCATTGAATTAGGGGGAGTATATCTCCCCCTATGGAAATTGGATGGCCGACACCTCCTTTGCCATTTTAATCCAATTGCTCAAATTGGAGAGGTTGTTTAGGCTATTTTGAGTGTGCACAAGTTTGGTTTGATCTAATGAATGTATTGCCAACTTCCCATGTGCTTTAATTGAGCTTAAGAGGGAATTTGAAATTATAATTTTAGGCTAAGTGGTTGGGTTTGGTCTAGGGGCCAAATTGACCAAACCCATTGGGTGCACCACTCATCACTAAGTCTCCTTGAGTTTTAGGAAAGCCTCATTGTGAAGAGGGTATGACCAAATTACCCATGTGGCTAAAATTTATTCTATGGCCTAGGGGTAGAATGCTCATTTTGCTACTTTTCTAGTTTGGACATGTTGGGTATGTGAAGAAACTAGGTTTGGCTAAGTTTCATTACATTTGGAATCCATTTGGTAGGGTTTGGCTCATGTTGGCCCATTTAGGTTAAAATGGGGCAACTTAGGTCAAGTTGACCATTTGGTCAAATTGGGTCAAACCAAGGGTTGTGTCAAGTTCATATGACCATTTAAAATTTTTTGGTGACTTTGGTTTGATTCAAATTATTGATTTAGTTTTGGCTCATATGACTTCATTTAGGTCAAATTGGTCATGTTGACCTATTTGACCCATTTGACCTATTTGAGGTGGGTTAAGGGTAGGTTTAGGTTAGTCATATGGAGTGGATTGGTATCTTTGTTTCCAATCATTTGGGTTAAGTTCATTTGGCTCAACATGAATTTTAGGTCATGTTGGGTCTGGATTAATGGGCTAGGGTTTAGTTGGCCATTTGAGGATTTGGTCAAGTTCCACAAGTGATTTGGGATGGACTTGACCCATTTTTCAATCAATTTGGCTTAGATCAAGTTTTGACACATTTTGGCTCTTAGGTCAAAATGGGTCAACTTGGGTCAAATGGGCCAATTGGGCTATGTTAGACTCAAATGTTGGCTTGGTCAAGTTCAAACATAAGTCATGAGTGAACTTAGATCAATGGTTTCAATCAATATATGGTGGAATTTGGCTATGTAAGATTTCATTTTAGGTTAAGTGTAGTCAACCCTTAGGTTCGACTTGGTTTGACCCAATTTGGTTGATTGATCATCCCATGATGATTGTTGATCATGATGAGAAGGATATATGAGTTTGGTTCAATCCAATTTAGTTTGGATGAACAGTTGGCTCATAAGGGTACTTTAGGTCACTTTCGGTCAAGTGAGCCTAAGTGGGTCAAATGGCTTGGTCAAAGCTTCATTTGAAGTTGATTGATCTTGTATATAGACTTATGATTAAAATATAAATCCATTTACAAGTGGTTTGAAGTCAAATGGATTTTGATCCATTTGAAAATTTCATATTCAAAGAGAGAATATGAAGGATTTTTGGGTTTGATTTTTTATTTAGGTTTTGATTGAATGATTGAAGTTTGGATTATATATGATCTCATGATTATAGGATTGATTCAACCATGAGAGAAAATCAAGGATTTGGCTTGATTTGAAATTGTTTTGATTAAGTTCATGATTTTGACTAGAAAGGCTTAGATTGGATTCTGAGTGTATTTGAGTTTGATTTTGGAATTTGTTTTGATTGTTTGAATTTATATTTCATTTATATATGTGAATATAAATGAGAATATAAATGGATCATGAAAATTTTCAAGGATTTGAAGTGGTTTAATCATGATTTAGGTTAAATCCATTAAAGGAAATTTAAAGGATTTAAAGAAATTTTAAATTGAAATTTAATTTTGGATTGGATTGGATTGATTTATTTAAATTTCATTTATATATGAGAATATAAATAATAATAAATAAGTTTTGAGAAAATCCCATGAGTTTGAATAGGTTTGATCAAGATTTAGTTAAATCCATTCAAGGAATTTAAAGGATTTAAGGAAAATTTCAAGGATTTTAAATTAGAATTTAATTTGAGGGTTTGATTTGATTGATTTATATTTATATTTAATTTATATGATAATGTAAATAAGTTTTGAGAAAATCCCAAGGTTTTGAATAGCTTTGATCAAGGTTTAGGTTAATTTTGGCTAAGTCCTTTAATGAAAAATTAAAGGACTTAAGAAAATTTTCATGAATTAATTTTGAATTTTGAATTTGATTTGATGGGTTTGAATTTATATTTCATTTATATATGTGAATATAAATGAGAATATAAATGGATTATTAGAAAATCTCAAAGATTTGAATAGGTTTAGATCATAGTTTTGGTTAAGTCCTTAAGGGAAGTTTAAGGACTTAGGCAAAATTTGAACTTAGGAAATTTTGATTGATTTTGATCATGGGTTTCAATCATAATTTCAATCATGGATTTCAATCATATGGAGTTGATTTTAATTTGGAGAAAATCAAATAGAATTGATTTGGAGTTTGACTTGAAAGAAGGAAAGTGAGGAATGGTTTAAGGTAAGGGTAGGAGAATTTTCCTAACACCCTAAGGCATGACCAACTTCTATGGCTAAGCCTTCTAAGTCTTCTGGCTAGGTGAGTGCCACTAATCACTAGATGTGTCCAAAAAATATAAGAGAAGTCCTAAGTCTAAGATGGAGGGGTTGAGAGCTATTCTAAAAATGAGGTCAACAAAGGGCTTAGGTGTGGTGTGTGACCGACAAGAAACACAAGCGTATTGGTGTTGATCAAATGATCAACAACACCGAGAGATCACAAGTACCAACAAAAAAATAATCTATCCAACCCAAGAAAAAAGAAAGAATCTGCTTAGTGCAATGTGGCTCTTATGTTCAAGACATAAGAGAGAGGGAGAAATCCACTAAGGGATAGAGTGTGAACCTTCCCCTAGGGGAGCAGGTTAAAATCATCCAGAAAGGGATGAGAGGTTTGATTTAATTCTCATTGAGGAGAAAAAGATTTGATTTGTTCCACTAGGGAAGAGGGTTGAAATTGTTTTAATTTTTATTAGGTTTGAATTTTTAGATGATTTGGTTTGCAATGGGTTGTACTGAATAAGATCCATGGAGACTAAAACCTAGCTTAGATTTACCAATGTAAAAGGCGTAGTCTATTAAACATTAGTAGGACTAGCCAACCAAAGAGATGCCTTTCAGTATGCAGCAGTTGTACTAGAAAAAAAGCATAGTAGACTTATATCCTCCAAGTAAGGACCAGTTGCTGGGGTAATCTATTGGCAAGGCAATAGATTGAACCCAACCTAGGGCTAACTATTGAATGAATGCCACTGGGGGACTTAGATCAACTCAAAGGTAGTCAAGATTGATTTCATTTTAATTTTATTTTGATGAATTATGTTGGTTTTATGGATCACAAGAAGGATAGAAGCTGACCTATCTCAAATTTAGTAAACAAAGGGAGTAGCTTCCTCCGATGAGAACTATCCCATCAAGGAGTGCCTTTCGATTTGCAATGATCAATTGAAGGGAAGAAAGCTCGAGGGCTCACATCTTTCATTAAAAAAGACCACTAGGGTGATCGGTTGATTTGGGCAACAAATTGAACCCGATCTAAGGTTGCCCGTCGATTTAATAATTATGCTAGAAAGAATGCATCATAGTCTTATATCTTTCAAAGCAGAATGACTGTCAGGGTAACCTATTTGTGGCAAAATAGATTGTACTAGACCTAAGGGTAACTACGGAGTGAGTATTGACCTAAGGATTAATCTCAATCAGTAATCGTGCAACCTAGGAGTTCTCAGACTTTAAAGATAGGATGCGCTAGAGAAGGGCCCTTTGGGGCTTGAATTCAATCCATGAAACATTTATTTGTTTTGTTTTAGTTTGTTTAATATGGACTTTATTAGTTTATGAGGGATCAAACTGAGAAGGAGCTTCTATCAGCCTAGACCTATCTCAGATTTACTGAACCAAGGGAGAATTTACGCATCCGCTGAACAAATTTTCCAACCACAGCAGTGGCTACTAGGAAAGGGGTACTGTCCAATCTGAAAGTAACCCAGGTAGTGTCTAAATGGGGTTGCAAAGGACTTAATCTAAATAAAGTGCCCACAAGGGATGGGCCCGGTAAAGGCTTAATCCAACACCCTAGAGAAAATGACATGACTAGTCATAAATTTAATAGGTATTCAGTGTCCAACTCAAGGAGAAAGAATAGGGACTCATATCTACTAAG
This sequence comes from Cymbidium sinense, assembly GCA_021442155.1. Classification (NCBI taxonomy): domain Eukaryota; kingdom Viridiplantae; phylum Streptophyta; class Magnoliopsida; order Asparagales; family Orchidaceae; genus Cymbidium; species Cymbidium sinense. The sequence goes on from CM038214.1 coordinate 174,516,832, forward strand.
AGTGGTGTACTATCAATGTCGCATAGTACATCAACCAAAGGTGCCCATCATAGAATAATCAACCTAGAAGAAAGCTGGGACTCACATCCTATAGTGGAACATTTGAGATAGTCTATCTTTGGCTTGACTGGTGCTATCATACCTAGACTTGAGTGGATGCCATGGGGATTTTATCACTCAAAGGTAGTCAAGAGGAAAGGAGCCTGGGACTTACCCTAAACCTCAAATATACTCAACCTAGTTAGAGCATGATGGCTAGTTCAAGAAGAAAGCACGAGGACTAACTTTAAATAAAGTCATAAAGTAAATTTTAGTATGGTAGTGAAGATTACCATACTAACAAGGCACTCTTTGTTTTACAATGGTAAAGTTTGGAAGAAAGCGTGGGGACTCACATCCTCCAACAAGTGACCACTGGGGTGACATACTAGAGAGGTTGCATGTAGACCCGACTTAAAGCAGCTAATGAGTGAGTACCATAGGGGCTTGCTCCCACATCAAGTAGTTCAAGAAAAAAGAGTTATGTTTATTGTGTGCATGTGTTAAAAAGAATAAGATGCCTCTGGGGGACTCTTACACCTACCTTAAAACATGCTGGGGAATTATGAAATGTTGCTATGGATGGCAACAAGAATTCCCACAAAGAAAGGATGCCACTTGGGTTCTCTCACACTTAACTTAGTTATGCTAATTGAAATAGGATGCCTCTCGGGTTCTCTTACACCTATTATAATAGCATCAGGGGGATTATGTTTGTGTTGTGAAAGAGGGATAGGATGCCACAGGATGACACATACACCTACCCTAAACACGTCAAGGAGGATTCGCAAGACAAGCAAATAACACTTCTAAAGAAGAGAAGATTTGATGAATGGAAACAAATTTTGTTCTTTTTTATTAATGATTGTTTTCAATAATGATTTATTTCATGGGTAATATTTTTTTAGATAGAGCCCATTAATTGAAAGCATCAGGTATTCCCCTTTAAAATCAATAAGCTAATAAGATCTTCCTTGGTAGGCCTTCTGTATGACATAGGGGCCTTCCAAAGGGGGTTCAAACTTCACTCCCATCTTTTGACTTAGTCTCCTTAGGACTAACACAAGTTCTCCTACTCAAAAAGACCTAAAGCAGACTAGCTTATTGTGAGCTTGAATCATTTTGGCTTTGTACAACTCGAGGTTCTGGCAAGCCCGTGGGAGACTCTCCTCTAAACCATTGAGCTCTTCTAATTATAACTTTGTATTCTGCTATGTAGTGATCTTGTTACCAAATACTATCTGCAGTGACGGGAGTTGAACTTCTAAAGGAAGAATGGCTTTGGAGCCATAAACTAAGAAAAATGGGGTAGATTGAGTTGGAGTTCGGTATGTGGTGTGGTAGGCCCATAAGGCTTTAACCATCTGCTCATTCCACTGTCATTTATTCTCATCAAGAGTCTTCTTAAGTATCTAGATGAGAGTTTTGTTGAATGCTTCTGCTAAGCCATTAGCCAAAGGGTAGTAGATGGTGGAGTACCTCTAATCAATACCGTATCTTCTGGCAAAATTGTTGATCTTCATGCTTTTGAATGTAGTACCATTATTATAATTGCTGAGGCACCTCAACATATATGATATGGTTCTAAAATTGAAGCACATGGTGAGCTATGACTGAGTGGGATGGCTTCCCACTTGGAAAAGTAGTCGGTGCTTAAGATGAATCGATGCCCTTGGAAGAAGGAGAATCGATTGAACCTATAATGTCGGTACCCCAACACTCAAATGGCCATGAAGCTAAAGTAGGGTGTAGAATGTTGGGTGGCTGGTGGAGGACCACATCGTGCACATTACACTGATGGCATCTCCTAGCTATATCCATGTAATCTGTAATCATAGAAGGCCAATAGTATCCAATTCTTTTGATCTTCATCATCATGTTTGGACCAGATTGATGAGCTCCACATGGACCTGAGTGTACCTCGATTATAATGACATGGGCTTTATGTTTGTCCAAACAACGTAACCACATTTGGTCAAAGGATCGGCAGTACAGGGTTCCATCAACAAGGGCATAAAAGAGAGCTCTCTATTTCACCTGATAAGCATATGATTTCTCTTGAGTTACTTTACCGGTGTTCAAGTAATCTATGAACGGTTACCTCCAATCTAGCTCCCTGTCCAATTTGGCAATGGTAACCTCCCCTTCAAGAGAAAGTCTCTCGATGAGTTCAGAATCAATAAGGGATAAGACTTGTCTATTTTGGACCCTTCTTGAAATGGACTTATCTCCCGAACATGCCAACCCTTTGGCAAATTTCTCTAAGGAATTTGCTACTGCATTCTCTGCTTGGGGAACCTTGTAGATGGTGACTTTAGGAATCTGGGCCAATAGCTTCATGGTATACTCATAGTAATGACAAAGCTTGGGCTTGAGAACCTGGTAGGACCTGGCAATCTAGTTGATAACCAATTGAGAATCCCCAAAGATGTTTATGCTCTTGACATTGATAGTGATGGCTAACTCTAAATCGATAATCAAAGCCTCATACTCAGCTTCATTATTGGTGCAGGGGTTGGAAAGATAGGTTAAGTATCTCATCACATTATGATTTTGAATTAGAAGAAATATTCCTACCCCTACATTTCATGGGAGAATATATCGTGGTGCTTCCCCTTTGAGAAAAGAAGCTACACCATCAAAATACATCTCCTATCGATAATTGTCAGCTTCCCCTAAGTTCATGATTTGTTCATCGGGGAGATCATCACTAAGCGGAGAATCAGTAGAAAGTAGGTGTGTTACTAAGAAATCCGCTAGTGCCTATCCTTTTATTGTACAGAGGGGTACAAATGTGATATCAAACTGTGAGAGTATCATGGACCAATGAGCCAAACATTCAAAAAGAATTGGCAATGTCATGAGATACTGTAGTGGATTGGTTCAAGAGATCAAGTTCACCTTATGAGAAAGCATGTAGTGTCATAGCTTCTGAGATGCAAAGATCAAAGCTAGGCATTATTTCTCAATAGGTGGATAGTTTGCTTTAGCAGGGATCAGATGATGACTAAGGTAATAGAGAGCACTTTCCTTCCCCTCATTGTTCATTTGGGCCAACAGAGTGCCAAGAGAGTCGTCCAATGCAATGGGATTGCCTTGATATGCTAGAAGCGATTCACCAAGTACTCTTTGATATCTTTGAAAGAATGCTATCACTTATCATCCCACTTGAACTTGGTGTCCTTTTCAATAAGTTCTGAGAATGGTTTGCATTTCCCTGATAAGTTTGAGATAAAGCGTCTTAGATACGCTAGCCATCCTTGAAAGGATCTGAGTTGAGTTAAACTCTTAAGAGGTGGAAATTATAAGATAACTTTACTCTTTTTAGGATCTATTTCTACTCCTCAGTGTTGAATAATAAACCCAAGGAATTTCCCTGAAGGGACTCTGAATGCACACTTCAGGGGATTCATCTTGAGGTTATATTATCTTAACCGTTCAAAAACTACTCTCAAGTCAAAGAGATGGTCTTCCTTTTCTAAGCTTTTGACTACTAGATCATCAATGTAGCACTCAACCTGATGATGGATGAGTTCATTGAAGATCTGAGTCATGACCCGTTGGTATGTAGCACTAGCATTTTTATGGCCGAAAGGCATGACCCTATAACGAAAGTTTTTGATCGGGGTTCAAAAAATAGTATTTCTTTCATCTTCAGGAGACATCTTGATTTGGTTTCAGCCAGATGATGTTACCATGAAAGAAAAGACTGTATGAGATGAGGCGATGTCCACCATTAACTCTAGTATAGGAAGAGGAAACTCATCCTTAGGACATGCCTTATTTAAGTCCATAAAATTGATGCATATGCAAATTTATTCTTCTTTCTTAATCAGATGACACTACCTAACTGTAAGATATTTTTCTTCCCTAATGAAGCCAACATCGATCATTTCTTGACTTCAAAATGACATGTTATTCAATTTCTAATAGCGCCTAGGAGCTTGGTTTTAGAGTAACATTAGGTCTATTAGCTTGTGGAGATACATCGAGATAATGCATTTCTTCATAACTGCGGCGCCTTTAAACTCAACCAATAGCCTAATTAAGTCATTGGTTTCTTCTTCATTGAATGAACTAATGTATGTCGAAGAGGGATTTTCTTTTGTTAGGTTGATTTCATTAAGCTTGTCGATTGTTGAATAAATCTCCTTCAAACTCATGATGTCTCTTTGACTTGGAGATCATCTGGATCATCCAAGTTTCTAAACATAGATTCTCATAAGAGTTAGGGATGTGTGAGAAGAACGACTAAAAGGTTAAACAACTAGGCAATAATCTTCATCATCGAGGACCACTGCATCAATCTTAGTTTTTGATTGTGCTTAGTATTGTTTTTAGCTTTTTGAAGTATTCTGAATTTATGCTTGGACCATGTGTAAGGAATTAAACCTTTATGTATAAGATTTTGATCACAAGGAAAAAGTCAAAAGGTAATTCCATTAATTCTTAGTATCTTCCTCAAGTCCTACATCGAGCTGGACTTGAGGATGATGAACCCAAAAAGAGCCTCTTCGCTTATGTCAGAAGACTTAGGGACTTTTAACTAAAACCTTCAACTTTGAGATGTAAGTGAGGTAAGAGCTAGGGTTCCCAAGTACTTCCTAATAGTTTCACATAAACCAAATTTGAATACTTTGCTTTGCTTGGAGGCTTGGTCTTCTTCTCTGGCTGGATCAAAAGTCACCTCCAATAGAACCATCAGAGGGATGACTGGTATACTAATCATATTGGGCTCATCCTTTAAGCTCGATTCCAAGTCTATGTGATGACTGGTATTCCTCCTGCTTCCAAATCTGCCACTACTTCGACCACTACCTCTATATCCACCAGCACCTCCACATCCCCCACCACCATTGCAACCACCCCTCCATCTTGATCCACTACTAGATCTAGATTGCCTTGGGATGTTCACATCAAGATTCTACCCATTCTAAGAGATAGTTTTAGGGTTTAGGGTTATGGGGTTAGTTTAGGGTTTAGGTTTGGGGTTTAAGGTTTTGGGGTTGTACATTTTAGAGTTTAAGTAGGGTTTTGTGGTTTAAGGTTTTTTGATTTTGGGTTTAGGATTTGTTGGGGTTTAGGTTTAGTGGGTTTATGGTTTGGGTTTAGTTGTAGGATTAGGGTTGTTTTAGGGTTTGGGGTTTAGCATTAGTTTTAGGGTTTAGGGTTTAGAATTTAGGGTTTAGAATTTTTATTTAATTTAAGCAAATGATAAGTTTATATTTATTTAGTTTATTTTTATTTATTTGAGTTTATTTTATTTTTTATTTATATTTAGGTTAATTTTTTATTTTTATTTAGTTTACTTTATTTATTTTTGGTTTATTTATTTTAGTTTAGGTTTGTTATTTGAGTTTTATTATTATTTTATTTTTAAGGTTTAGGTTCTATTTTATATTCTTAGGTTTAGGTTTTAGGATTTTATTATATTATTCTTGGTTTAGGTTTTGTTTTTTATTTTAGATTAATTTTAGGTTTTATTTTTGTTTAAGTTTAGGTTTATTTTAAGTTTATTTTATTTTATTTAGTTTAGGTTGTTTAGTTTATTTATTTTAGGTTTAGTTTAGATTTTTTTTTAATATATTTTAGTTTGTTTAGGTTTTTTTTTGGTTTAGGGTTTAGGTTTTATTTTTTTATTTTTCAAGTTTTTTTTAGGTTTATTTTAAGTTTAGGTTTTATTTAATTTATTTTATTTTATCTTTATTATAGGTTTAGATTTTATTTTATTTAGGTTTTTATTTTATTAATTTAGTTTAGGTTTTTATTTATTTTATTTTTATTTTGTTTTTATTTTTTATTTTATTTTCTTTTTAAGTTTAGGTTTAGGTTTAGGTTTTAGTTTATGTTTTTATTTTATTATATTTTTATCTTATTTTTGGTTTGGTTTATTTTATTTATTTTATTTTTAGGTTTTATTTAGTTTAGTTTAAGTTTTAGCTTTTTTTTAGGTTTGGGGTTTAGGGTTTTTTTAGTTTAGTGTTTAAGGTTTAGGATTTAGGTTTAGGGATTAAGTTTTAGTTTAGAGTTTAAGGTTTTTTTTAACAGAGAATAAATTCATATTCAACATTTCTTTTTTGATTTCATCAACCAAGTAGACCCGTTTTCCAAGACACAAGCGACGACATAGATAAAAAATGAGCACCCATAGAGGAAATCAAAAACCTTAGATATGTAGAACTGTTTATACTATAAAGACATAGTTCTGCATATATCTGTTTCGCTTTCTAATTCCCATTATACACCTCTCAGTAGTGGGATCTCGCCATCATATCCTGATCTCCCTTGGCCAACCGCCATAACCCAGAACCTCAGATCTCCACCCACCTGATAACCACACTTTCGATCCCCACCTCCATATCCACAAGCACCTCCGCATCCCCAACCACCATCATGAGCACCGCTTCCACCTCCACCCACGCACTTAAGGTTTAGGGTTTAAGGTTAATTTTAGGGTTTAGTTTTTTTAAAATCAAGTAAACTGGAAGGTTTAGGTTTATTTAGTTTTTTTTATCTATTTGACTTTATTTTATTATTTTTATTTTTATTTAGGTTAATTTTTCTATTTAGTTTATCTTATTTATTTAAGATTTATTTATTTTAGTTTAGGTTTTTATTTTAGTTTATTTGTTAGGTTTAGGTTTATTTTTTAGTTGAGTTTTATTTTTATTTTATTTCTTAGGTTTAGGTTTTATTTTTTTTATAGGTTTAGGTTTAAGTTTTTATTTTATTATTTTAGGTTTAGGTTTCACATTTTTATTTTAACTTTATTTTTGCATTTTATTTTTGAGTTTAGGTTTAGGTTTATTTTTAGTTTATTTTATTTTATTTTGTCTAGATTTATGTGTAGGTTTAGTTTATTTGAGGTTTAGGTTTTATTTATTTTTGTATAGTTTATTTTAGATTAGGTTTAGGTTTATTTTATTTTGTTTATTTTATTTTTATTTTAGGTTTTCATTTTATTTTTAAGTTTAGGGTTTAGGTTCTATTTTTTATTTATTTTTAGGTTTATTTTTTAGGATTAGTTTTTATTTAGTTTTAATTTTATTTAATTTTAGGTTTATTTTATTTTTATTTTACATTTATTTTTTATTTTATTTAGGTTTTTTATTCTTAGGTTTATTTTATTATTTAATTTAGTTTAGGTTTTTATTTATTTTAATTTTTTTAAGTTTAAGTTTAAATTTTATTTTTGGTTTTAATTTAATTATTTTTTATTTGATTTATGTTTAAGTTTATTTATTTTATTATTAGGTTTTATTTAGTTTAGGTTTAGGTTTTTAGATTTTTAGTTTAGTTTTTATTATTATTATTTTTTTATTTTAGGTTTAGGTTTTAGTTTATGTTTTGATTTTATTTTATTTTTTATTTTTTTCCTTAAGTTTATTTATTTATTTTTTTTGGTTTTATTTAGTTTAGGTTTAGGTTCTTAGCTTTTTAGGGTTTAGGGTTTAGGTTTTAGGTTTTTATTTTAAGTTTTATTTTTTAGTTTATATTTAGGTTTATTTTTAGTTTATTTTATTTTATTTAGTTTAGGGTTTAGGTTTAGGTTTTAGTTTTATTTATTTTAGTCTATTTTTATTTATTTTAGGTTTAAGTTTATTTTGTTTATTTTATTTTATTTTAGGTTTATTTTTTAGTTAAGGGTTTGGGTTTTATTTTTATTTCCTTAGTTTAGTTTTTTTTTTTTAGTTTTATTTTATTATTTTAGGTTTATTTTATTTTATTTTTACATTTTAGTTTTATTTATTTTAGGTTCATTCTTTTATTTATTTTATTTTAGTTTATGTTTATTTATTTTATTTAATTTATTTATTAGTTTAATTTATTTTATTTATGTAGTTTTATTTTATTTTATTATTTTATTTTATTTATGAAGGTTATTTATTTTATTTGGTTTTATGTAGTTTAGGTCAGCTTTTAGGTTTTGAGTTCATTTAGGGTATGGTTTAGGGTTTTTAGGGTTGTTACAACAGGGTCAGGTTAGGTTAGTGTCAGGTTTAGGGTTTAGTGTAGGGTTTTGGGGTCAGGTTTTAGGGTTTTAGGCTCAGTGGTTTAGTTAGGGTCAGGTTTAGGGTTTTAGGCTTTAGGATTAGGGTGAGGGTTTAGGATTTAGGGTTGTAGGTTTATGGTTTAGGGTTTAGGATTAGTTTTATAGTTTAAGGTTTAGGGTTTAGGGTTTTTTTTTTAAAAAAAAATAAGCAAACTGATAGGTTTAGGTTTACATAGTTTATTTCATTTATTGTTTATTTATTTTTACTTTATTTTATTTTTTTATTTTTATTTAGGTTTCTTTTTTTATTTGGTTTAGTTTATTTATTTTAGTTTAGGTTTTTTATTTTAGTTTATTTTTTAGATTTAGTTTATGTCTCATTTTTAGTTTAATTTTAATTTTATTTTATTTTTTAGGTTTAGGTTTTATTTTTTATATTTAGGTATATGTTTAGGTTTTCTTATTTATTTTTTAGGTTTAGGTTTTAGGTTTTTATTTAAGGTTTATTTTTAGGTTTTTTTAAGTTTAGGTTTAGGTTTATTTTAGTTCATTTTATCTTATTTAGTTTAGGGTTTAGTTTTATTTTAAGTTTAGGTTTAGGTTTTATTTATTTTAGGTTTAGGTTTTGGTTATATTTATTTTAGTTTAGTTTATTTTAGTTTAGCTTTATGTTTACTTTATTTTGTTTATTTTAGGTTTAGGTTTTGGTTTTATTTATTTTAGTTTAGTTTATTTTAGTTTAGCTTTATGTTTACTTTATTTTTTTATTTTAGGTTTAGGTTTTTTTTTAGTTTAGGGTTTAGATTTTATTATTTATTTATTTTTAGCTGTTATTTTTAGGTTTAGGTTTTTATTTAGTTTTTATTTTATTTAGGATTTTGTGCCACCATCCTTTAAGATCTTTGATGGCAGTGGGAGCCCACGATAACACATTGCACACTTTAGAGTTATCGCGACATCGATGACAAAGAATGCACTCCTCTTCCACTTTTGTTTTAGCTATCGTGTTGCATTTGATTGGTATGTGAACTTCAATGGTTGAATACTTGCTAAGTTGGAGCACCTCTTCATCAAAAGGTTTTTTGGAGCTCAGTAGAGGGTCACTACAGGGGACCTCATTATGGAGAAATAGAAACTCAGCGAGTCCTTTGTTGATTACATCCTCATGTGGCGCAATCTGTGCAAGAAATGCAAACCACAGCTATAACCACAGCTTCTCAACAATATCCATGACCCGGTCTCCTTCATTCTTAAGGGCTTTACCAGCAAGACATTTGAGAAATTAATCAGCAAGGCGGCTAGCCAACAATAGGAAGCTAAATAGTTGTCATATCCGACCAATGAGCCCAGGCCAAAAAGGTGTTTGAGAAGAAGCGGGGGATAGTTGTGTCGATGGCCAGGAGGAAGCGACCAGTTGAGTTATGAGAGGTATGAGCTCAAGCCTCCTTTGCCACTTCCTCTTCCACCACCTGGCCATCATACCAACCGTAACCACCTGATGGCCATTTCCACCACCTCAGCAGCCTACCCAGTAGTGGTATTCATATCCATCACTAGGTAGCTACTTTCCACCTACTCTTGCCGATAGATTGAATAAGCCATATTCATTCAAGAGGGAGGTAGTTAGGAAATTCTTTAAGAATTTCTTAAAGAAACCTGACTTTTAGTTACTAGAGCCTAAGAGGCTAGGAGGAACTGGGCAAGAGCAATGATCCTAGCTAATGCCCCAACCACCGCATATTAGGCCATGTCTTAGAGGATTGTATCACTTTTAAGGACTAGCTTGAGCACAAATACAAGTTGAGAGCCATAGTTATCCCTAAAGAATACTTATTAGAACTACCATCATGTTCTGTTAGAGCAATCCTTGGGGAGACTTGTGATCTTCTTAAGACCAAAGAAGATTAGTATATCTCCCTATTCCAAACATCTAAGTAGATCATTTCTAAGATCAAGAAGCTTTCCTTGTAGGTTCCTGAAGTAGCTCAAACCTCCAACACCAAGGAAGGTTTTCTAGTTGCAAAGGATAACTCGGGGAAGGTGATAGCCCAGCAGCAGTAGTAGCTCACCATACTTGCCCGGGATAGTCTAAGTAGCCACCATAGTACTCCCTCCACCGTTACAGCTACTATCTCTTCTGCTAACTCCTCTTCTATCGGCAGGAGCATTGTATCTGAGGATAAGGGCACTAAAACTCTTACTCTTCTTATATTACTTGATTTCTATCATGTACCTCCACCTAAATAAAATTAATGAAGAAAGATGATTCTATTAATATATTGTCTACTTTTGATGCACTTGATTTTATTCCAATTGAAATCTCTCCGAGTCTAAATAAAAATAATAGCTCTAGTAGTTTCGATCCTTTCCTTTCTGATTCAGAGTGGGATGATCCTTATCTGAATCAATCAGGTTCACCTCTTGAGATTTACTTGGAGAGAACTAACTCTGAGGATCACATAGGAGAAGCTGTAGGTATGCCCAATAAGAAAGTAAACTTTCCATAAGCTCATCATTCCTAGAAGTCACTAAAGTCAACCCAACAATGGCAAAGTTCTACCTTCTAAGGTAGTGCCTCAGGATAAGAGTAAGAAAGTCATTAGTTTCAGTGAGCAGATAGCCCCTCCATATGATGCTCTTCCCATGGATATGCTTGTAGAGGACCAAGCTAGAGTTGATCATAATGTCCTAGCTCACCTTAGAAAGTTTCTAGCTAAGTTAAGCATATACGACGCCCTTGTCTTATTCAAAGAGATGAAGGAATCCCTAATCAAGCCCTTAATTGATCTAGATACATGCTTAGCTCAGCTGACTGCTACTAAAGAGGAGGCATGCCACTCAAAGGACATCTTAGAAATTACATTCAGTAATGAAGACTTACTCATAGGAACCACCGAGGACAACTGCCTCTTTACATTATAGTGGATGTTGGCGGTCTGAGCTATCCGAGTTGTGGTTGACCTATATCACTTATGAGTCTAATAACCCTTGCCTTCTAGAGGATCAACATCTCCAAACTCCAAAAAGAAAGGATGATGTTGAGAGGATTCAATAAATAAGTGAGAGGGCCTTGTGGTGTTTACACCATGCAGATCATAAGGGGGGGGGTACTTTTTGAGGTGCTCAAGTATAACATTGAGGTATGATGTACTATTTCAAAAGATAGAGGCATCATTCTACAGTAGATGTAATCACGTAATAAAGACTCCTAAGGCATGAAATTTCTTAAAAATACTCTCGATTAAAGTACACAATTATCAGCTCCAAAGATTTCATGGTTAGACTATCAAAGGATTGGTTGTATTTGCAAAATCAATTGGGAAAGTTCAAGGAGAAGACTTATTTTTGGAATCCAAATGAAATAAGTAAGAAATGCTCATGATACTAGAAAGCCTAGTGAGCATTCCAATTTATCCTATGGTTGGGCTTTATAATTTTGAACTTGAAGAGATTTATATGTTTTGAGTTGAAATTTAATTAGATTACTAGTGCTTATAATCTGCCAACATAAGGTTGTGGGAGTGCCTAAGAGGTGAGGATTTATGCTCATAGCCTGAAGGAAATAGCTACCTTGGATCCTAAATCTAGGGATCTTTAGTATGAGCTAAAGCATGACCTAAATCTAAGCGATGGGTGGACATAAGGGTTTACATCCATAAGAGAGAATAAATTGTTTGACTTCTGGACTTATAACTGCCTAGAGTGGTTGCCAGATAACTCGTCCTGCATTTTTAAAACCATGTAGTCAAGTCTTATGAATTGCAAGATAGCTAGGGTAGTTATTTAATTAGAAAGAGGCTAATGTCTTAAACATACTCCCTAAGAGACTAGAGCATGAGTGGTATGATCATATGAATTAATCTATAGATGCAAAATCTTTTCAAATTTTATTTCATTTTAAACACATAATTTTGACAGAGGCTTTAGGATTTCTTATGCTTAAATGCACGATAAAATAATTTATGGATCAAATTAGTCAGAAGGTGTTCTCCACAATAAGGGATGTCCTCATAGGTCAAGCATTCCTTTATCGTGCAAAGATGGAGATTCTTCATGTCTAAGAGAGAAAGAATATGCATGCATGATGTGAAACATACAACCATACAACTAAAGGTTGCTAATTCTTTTAATTATCATATTTATGTCTTAGACTTTATGATGAGGTTATGAGTTGTTTAAAATTTAGTTATAAGAGATTCGTTGGGTAGAAAAGTTATTTTTATCCAAAGAGCTTAATCGTATCCAAGCCACACATTAAAGCATCAATCATTTAAAAAACTATGAAAAGCATGCATCCTAATGCACAATGTAAATAAAATATCAAATAATTATATAAACTATTGTAAAATGATAAGGAACTATTTTCTGAAATATGCTTTAATCACTGTAATTTGTCTCTGCTTGAGTTAATTACGGTTACATTTGGAATTCCTGGGTGGACTTTTCTGGACTTGAGTCTTCTTAAACCGAAGTTGATCTAACGAGTCTAGAAAGGCTCGAGTTTTGGTGCCTTCTCCGTAGGATCTCGCGTCTTTTATCTCTACCGTTGGATGGGATCACCGGATCGAGTCCTTCTTTGCTTCTTGCTTGGCCGATTGTCTTGCGTTATCTCGCTGCCCTCGGTTTCTTGATCGATGGTTCTTGATGCTTTAATGGTGAGTGGATTACACGTTGTTTAAATTGATCTCTTAAAATCTGGATTAAAAACGGTGATCTTGATCGTTGGATCGAGTTTTGAATTACCCTAACCTTATTCTTTGGTTTCATTTGTTTTGGTCGAGTTGAGTCAACAGAAAATAGGGGAAGAGAGGGAAGCGAGGAAGATCGTGATTCCAGGAGAGACCTTCCATGAGGATCCACCTGGAAATTCTTCAGGGAAGAAGAAGGAAGCTGAGACAGAGAAAGGAGGCTATTCTGGAGATAAATTTTCATCCCTTTGTTTGCTTTTCTCATCCCTATTTATAGTTTTCTTCTGCTCTCTTTCTATCTTGGTCTGCTATCTCATTTGTAACTGATTTCTGTTACAATCCGTTAAGCAGTTTGCTTTTGTCGTTCAATTTATTTGCTCTGATGGAGCTTGTAGTTGGTTATATTTGTCGTTATTTTGTATGGCCTTGTATTTTATTGGCGGTTTAGTTCTTGATTCTTGATTACCTGCTATCAGCCTTCTGTTCTTTTGTTCTTTCTGTTGTAGATTGGATGAGTTGTTCCTCTTATCTATTCTTTAGCAATATCTCTGTATATTGTCATTGGGAAGCTCTTGTACTATTTAATGTAAGTTCTCTGGAAAGTTAATGTTGCTATTTAGAATTGGTTTCGATTTGTTAAGGCTATTATATGATTTGGGATCATATCATTACTCCCCTCTCCTCCACCTTGTCCTCAAGGTCAATCTTGGGATGCTTTCGTATTTCTTCAATCTATTTCTCTTGATACTTTCCCTCCACTCTTAAAGGAGCAATGTTTGTAATGTAAAAGCTTGTATCGTGATTTAGTAGTCTTGGATTTTAAACATTTGGCCATAATTTCTCGAATTGTGTCGTTTGATTACCATCTATCCATCTTACGAAGTTGGTGATTTTTGATTGTAGTGTAAAGCTTTGAATTGTCTTAAGTCTAGATTGAAGCTCTCTTTATCCCTTTGTTTCATGTTGTTGTTGAGCTTCCTGAGTTATATGGATCTATCCAACCTATATGTGGTATTATATGACACTCCATCTTATTTTGGGTTGTCAATGATTATTGCCCACAATGTGCAAGATATTGATTGTATCATGGGAAATCTTGGCCATCTACTTGAAGTTGGAAGGAATTGTGCCCCATGACTTATCAATGGACTATCTTATGCTATAATTGCTATAGACTTATCTAGGCTAATTCTATGGTAATTATTCGTAACTTATTTAGGCTATTTTATAATTAGACATTTATATGTCTGTCTTAATTGAATGGTCGATATTTGAAGTTTGGTTCTAAGGCATTTTCTTGTATCCGAAGTTTCGGTTGACTATAATGCTGTAGTTGATATTCTTGTTCTTCATTGACACTCATGAATGCACATAAGTTGGCTAATTTGTTGCTATATTGATTGCCATGTGGTGGATTAGTGATTAAGGTGTTTCTTTGTATTTGATGTTGCTTTCTTCTTTGTATTTCTTTGTATTTGGATCGATAGCCTATCCTCCATTAGCTTGGCCAATTGAAATGCTTCTTGCAAGGAAGCAGGTTGCTCGATTTCTCTTCTAATTTGGTTTAAGAGATTCAAAGCGAGTTGCAATTCCTGTGGGATATCAAATTTGGTTAGCTAGTCTTCAAACTCGATATAAAGCTGTTTGTTGTTTGCTTTGTTGAAGCTTAGCTAGTTCTCCTCTTAAATCGTAAAGAGAAGGGCCAAATCTGCATAACTTGTTCTTTAAATTCATCCATGAGTGTATTTTATTAAGATGCATATATTGATACATAAGTGCGGTCCATCCATATAAACCGGCAATTAAGAACTTTTGTTCTTGATAAATGGTATTGGGTCTTGGTCTACTTTGAGCAGGGTTGTCCATTAAATGCATATCTATTTTAATATGCATTGCCATGGGTGTGTGTGTATGTGGTGTTTGGGAATAGATTCATAAAGGGATGCATCACAACTTGAGGCTATTTTTTCTTTTTCTATTGTTGACAATCTCTTTGATATTTCATTCAATGCCATAGTGATTGAGGTCATTTCTTTGTCATTGTTTTTCAATGCTAACACATTCATCTAGGGTTTTGGATGTGTACCTTGTGCTTTTGCCATGTTTTCGATTGAGGATGTAGATGTGAGTTGTGGAATCAACGAGAGCACCAATGATAAGGAACTATTTTAAATATGCTTTAATCGTAATTTGTCTCTTGAGTGAGTTAATTTAGGCTTAATTCACGGACTTTTTTTGGACTTGAGTCGTTCGAGTTAAACCGAGTTGATCTAACCCTGAGTTTAGAAAGGCTCGAAGTTTTGCGGGTGCCTTGTAGGATCTCGTCTTTATCTCGCGGATGGGATCACTGATCGAGTCCTTCTTGCTTCTTTCTTGAGCCGCCATTGTCTTCGTTCTCTTTGCCCTTATCGGTTTCTTGATCGATGGTTCTTGATGCTTTAATGGTGGATTAGACGTTGTTTCGTGCTTGATCTGGATTAAATCCGATGTGGATTGAAAATGCGGTGATCTTGATCGTTGGATCGAAGTTTTATTACTAACCTTATTCTTTCATTTCATTTATTTTCGGCCGTTCTCGACCTCAGAAGAGAAAAGCCGAGGAAGATGGTGATTCCAGGAGGAGACCTTCTGAGGATCCAGGAAATTCTTCAGAAGAAGAAGGAAGGCACAGAAAGGAGGCTATTCTGAGATAAATTTTCATCCCTTTGTTTGCTTTTCTCATCCCTATTTATAGTTTTCTTCTCTCTCTCTATCTTGGTCTATCTCATTTTATGTATTTACATTGTCGTTAACTTTTGCTTTTGTCATTCTAGATTCGTACTGAGCTTGTAGTTGGTTATATTTCCGTTATTTATATGGCCTTGTATTTTATTGGCCTTTCGAGTTCTTGATTCTTGATTACCTATACCCTTTTCTTTTTTTTCTTTGTAGATTGGATGAGTTGTTCCTCTTATCTATTCTTTAGCAATATCTCTGTTGTATATTGTCATTGGGAAGCTCTTGTACTATTTAATGTAAGTTCTGTTGGAAAGTTAATGTTGCTATTTAGAATTGGTTTGATTTCTATTAAGGCTATTATATGATTTGGGATCATATCAGGTCGGGTACCACCGTACAACCCGAAGGGAGAAAAAATGGGTAGCCAAACTCTACCCTTATATAACCTAGAATATGAAAGAATAATTATAATTGTAATAAATCCTATGGGGGTCTTCTTTCTTGATATCTCCATCTTTGATTTGGTTCCTTCTTTAATTTGGATGGTGCTTGCTCACAAGCATCACATGGCAGCCAAAGCCACCTCATCATAATCCCTCATAGCACTAATCCTAATTCCT
The DNA here is from genome assembly GCA_021442155.1 of Cymbidium sinense. Taxonomy (NCBI): domain Eukaryota; kingdom Viridiplantae; phylum Streptophyta; class Magnoliopsida; order Asparagales; family Orchidaceae; genus Cymbidium; species Cymbidium sinense. Next base: position 174,532,890 of record CM038214.1, read on the forward strand.
ATTGCAAAATTACATTTCGTGGGAAAGTAAATCTAACTAGACCTAAAAAATAGAGGATAGCTAAATATACATATAATCCCAAGATTTATAATTTGGACTTAGCACTCTTTACATACACCCTGTTAACTTGGATTATGCTTAAGGCTTTAAGTAACTTGCAAAAAGAGAATTCACATTTATTTTTACGCATCCTTTAAGCATAATCCCTTATAGAAAACATGATTACGCTAATATTCACATATCATCCCGTCTACAAAAATACACCCTAACATCCAATCTAAAATAATACATCATAAAACAAAATATACATCACAACATACACTATCCTAACTTAGAGCTAAAAGTGGTGATTTAATTCTAATGTGTGTATTAAGGCTTATGTGCTAAGCCTTGTTAGGCATTAGTGTTGTATTTTCTAAGTATAAAAGGATTTAATTTAACATGAAAGGTTGATTTCACCTGAAGTAGTTTAATTCATTTGAGAATTTTAATTTGTGTTTCCTTTTGTTTAATTTGACTACACTTATCAACTAAGTGTTATAAAGAGAGAAAAAGAGGATTATCCTCTTTCATCCATACCTTAAGTCACTTTCTAAAGTATATTGATTTGATTTTGTTCTCTTTAGTAAATTTCTTAATAAATGAATTAATTAATCCAAAGTTTAGGTTCACTTTAAATAATCCTATTCAAAATGAAAGGCATTTTAAGATTAATTTAATTGAATTACTACCACATGACATATATTAAATCATTCTTTTCCATCCCATGTAACATGCATACAATTTAATCCTAAGTGTATCTATACATGCAACATATTTTATCACACTTAAATGATGAATGTATGTGTATGTTTAGGATTTATATTTTATTTGATTGAATTATTTAAACATATTAATTTAAAAGTTTATCCAAATTCTTATGCAAAAAAGATATAAGAATAAAATTATATAGGCATGTGTCATTATTAAACCAGGGAAGTGAGGTAATCAAATAACCTCCTTGGAGCTAGCTAAAGCATCATATAATTGAGATGTCCATACTATATACCTATTTGCATTCAAACATATGTAAATTTGCATACATGAACATAGGAAGTAAGCTCCAAATCATATGGCTAATTAATTCAACCACTTAGTTAATTATGAATGCATGCAATTTTAATGTAAAATGGGATTTTTATTTAGTAATCACACACACACACACACACACACACACACATATATATATATATATATATATATATACATGTATGAAGATATAGGCAAGTACGTGTCATTATTTAACCAGGGAAGTTAGGTAATCAAATGACCTCCTTGTGGCTAACTAAAGTCTTGTATTCCTGAGATTTACAGACTATATACTTGCTTTTCTTGGACACACATGGATGTATACATAAATGAGGGAAAGAAAATCATGCAAATGTATATTTTTATTGAATTATTTATATATATGAATTAAAGCTCTATCCAAATTCTAATGTTGAGATACATAATAATGAAATCAAATGGGTACGTGCTGTTGTTAAACCATAGAAGTGAGGTAATCAAATGGCCTCTTTTGGGCTAGCTAAAGCCTCGTGTTCCTAGGATGTCTAGACTATATACCCATTACAATTCGATCTTATATAAATCAACAATTGAATAGAGGAAAAAGAACTCCACATTCATACACTTAAGCTATAAGCACAAGCTTTTCTTATGTATTTATAACTAGCATCATAACACATGTTATTATTCATTAATAAGCTTTTGAAAAATACATTTGGATATAATAGTGATAATAGCCACACATATATTAAATTAAATCAACACATGCAAGCTTACATAAAGGAAATCAATTTTATTTTACTTGATTTTAAAAACATGGATGCATGAATTCAAATGACATACCAAATTTAACATGATTTGAAAGAGGACAATCAAATATAAGCATGTGATTCATTCATCCAAACTAGTTCTTAAGGACAATCAAATCAAATAAGATTATTTAAAGTAAACCAAAGCTTATTTATTAATTAAGTTTTGGATTTGATTTGATTTAAAGAGGAGAAGTGAAATCATCATTTTTTTAAACCCATTCCCATTAGTGATTTGGTTTAATTTAATGAAATGTAATTAAGTTTATTTTATGAGTTAATTAAGTTGAATCGTTAATCAGATGAATTAATTACCGTTACCTATGTCACCTTAAAGTAATTAACTAAATAATTATGAACCAAAATGATATGCAAGAATGATGGTTGAAGGTGCGGAGGTTGCTGCCAAAGAGGAATCATGGGTTTCCTATGGGTTTCAAATGCTCCAATGTGGAGGGTGAGGTGATTTTACCTCCCATGGGTCATGGCTGACCCAACCACCCCTTGGGTCAGGTTGGCTAGTGTCCCAGGTTCCTAGGAGGACGATTGGGAGAGTACCAAGTGTCCAAGGATTGGAAATGACCACTTACATAGGTGATTTCTCTCATGTGGTGCCCTTGACCTAAGGGTAGAATGATCATTTATCATTGGATTTGATTTGGGCAGATTTGAAATGAGCCAAAAGTGGGTTATCCCAAATTTCAAGTCAATTGGAGTTGATTTGGTTAGGTTTGGCTTAATTTGACTCATTTAGGTCAAATTGGGTTAGGTTGGGTCAAGTTGGCCAATTGGTCAAATTGGGTCAAACCAAGGGTTAAGTCAAGTTCATATGATCATTTGGAATGTTTTGGTTCAATTGGTTTAGTTTAGTATGGCCTATATTTAATTTTAGCTCATTAGAATTCATTTGGGTCATATGGGTTAAGTTGACCAATTTGACTAAATTGGCCAAATTGGCTTGGGTTGGGTGTTGGTTTGGGTTTAGTTAACCAATTGAAGATGATTGTTTCAATTAATTTGGATTTGGTTTTGATTTAGGCTAACTTTAACCTTTAGGTCACTTTGGGCTAAGTAGCAAGTCAATTGGGTCCAATCATGGCTTTGGTCAAGTTCAATAATCAATTTGAAATGAACTTGTCATTTGTAATCGATTTGGTTTATATCTTGATTTGACCCAATTTAATCTTTTAGATCAATTTGGGTCAACTTGGGTCAAGAGGGCCAATTGGGTTTGGTTTGACTCAATTGAAGGTCAAGTCATATTCAAATATTGATTTTGATTTGGTATGAATCATTGGTTTTAAAGGATTTGACTTAGGTTGCAATTTAGCTAGTTTGGGTTCATATGGGTAGGTTGACTTGGTAAAATGACCAAGTTGACTTGGTTTGACCCAATTTGTGATAATTGATCAACCTAGGGTGATCAACAATCATGATGGGAGGTTTTGATGGGCTTGGTTAAATTCAATTTGGGTAGGATTAGAACTTAGCTCAGATAGGTCAAATTGGCCACTTTGGGTCAAGTGTACCAATTGGGTTTAGTTGGCTTGATTTTGGGTTGAGTTTGATTTAGTTGAGTTTATATATGGATTTGGGATTGATATATAAACTCAATTACAGTAACTTGGGTTCAAATGGGTTTTGGTTCATCTGAACATTTCAAGCCAAAAGGGTTAAGCTGGGTTTGACTTGGGTTGATTTTGGTTTGGCTTGATGATTGTAGATTTAATTTATATTTGTGAATATGATTGAAGGTATGATTGATTCATGGGAAACTCAATTGAATTTGGGTTTTGGAATGAAGGAATTTGGCTAAGTCCATGGAGTTGGGTCATGTGGCTTAGGTTTGGATTTTGATTTGGTTTGATTTAGTTTTGATGATTTAAATGTATATTTTATTTAAATTTTGAATATGATTGAAAATATAATTGATTTGTGAGAAAATCAATTGAGTTTGAAGTGATTTGGATTAAGGCTGTGTCCATGGGATAAGGTCATACAGCTTAGGAAGGGTTTTGATTTAGTTTGATTTAGTTTGATTTAGTTTGATTTATTTTTGATCATTTGAATGTAGATTTGATTTATATTTAGGAATATTATTAAAGATATAAATTGATTATGAGAAAATCAATTGTTTTTGGATTGATTTGGATTAAAATTTGGCTAAATCCATTGGATAAGTCATGTGGCTTAGGAAGGGTTTCAAGTTTGGATTTGATCATGGGCTTTAATCATTTGGTTTTGGAATTTAGGCTTGGATTTGGATATGAATTTGATGTTTGAATTGAACTTAAGGTTAGGTTTGATAAGGTGAACACATATTGGATTTTGGTTGCAGGGTAGGTGGATTATCCTAATCCCTAAGGCATAACCTTATCCTATGGTTAACCCTTCTAAGTATTTAGGCTTAGGTTAAGTGTTTTCCTAATTGTTAGATATGCCTTATGACTAGGAAAGTCTTAGTGTCTAGAAGACTCCTAAGTCTAAGATGGGATGATTGAATCACACTCCAAAGTGAGGTCAACAGCCTTAGGCTCTATAGTGTTGCCCTTAGATATAGATGATTGGATGACCAAAGCCAAGTTTCACATTTTAAACTTGGATACATCTTTCAATACTTTGCTTGGGAGACCATAGATACATGAGAACAACATAGTTCCATCCTCTTTACATCAGTGTATGAAGTTTAGTTCAATTATAAAGAGTACACCTACTATCCATATAGACTTAAAATTTAGTTCAAAAGATGATTCTTATATGGTTAGCACACTAACCAGCTCTTCTCAATAATAGATTCCCTTGGGGATGATACTTAAGCTAGATAGCGATGAAGATCAAGCTCCAAAGAAAAGCATAAGTGTATCCAAGTCTATATGTGAAATAGTTAGGCATCAGTTGGGAACCTTAGCTCTAACCTCACTTTCCTCTCAAAAAGTTTACGGTTTGGTTATTAAGGAAGCCCCTAAATCATCCATAACTGTGAAGACTCAGAGGTTCTTTCTGGGAGCATCATCCCGAAGTCCAGAATTCGATGTAGAACTTGAGGATGATTCATATAAAGATTTAATAGAATTACCTTTTGATTGGTACTTTCCTTGTGTTCATAATTTAGCAAACATATGGTTAATTCCACATACTTTGTGAAAGCACAAGTCAAACTACTTCGAAAGAATATGGAAGAACAAATGTAAAAGCTCTCCATCAAGATTGGGACTAGGATTGATATATAATGGGTCTAGTGATGATGATTGTTGCTTAGTCATCACCAATCATTTAGAATCTGATAATTTCTTTTCAAATCACATTAACTCATATGAGGAGCTATGCTTAGAAACTTCATATTATCCAAATAATTTTGAAGTCAAAGATGCACCGTTAGAGTTTGAAGAAGAGATCAAGTCAACCATCAACGAGCTCAAGAAATCAACTTAGGAACTGAAGAAGATCCACGCCTGACATACATCAGTTCTTTGTTAAATGAAATTAAAACCAATGACTTAGTTAGGCTATTGACTGAGTTTAAGGACTGCTTTACATGGAGTTATGAAGAGATGCCTGGATTGGCTCCTGACGTAGTAGTCCATAAACTAGCAATAGAGCCTACTGCTAACCTTATCAAGCAAGCTCCTAGATGCATACAATTAGACATAGAATAATAAGTCATTTATGAAGTCAAGAAATTGATCCATGATGGCTTCATTTAGGAAGAAAAGTACCATATCTTATTAGCCAGCATTGTCCTAGTTAAGAAAAAGAATGGTCGAATTCAGATATGCTTTAATTTTTGGGATTTAAATAAGGCATGTTCGAAAGATAAATTTCCACTACCAATCCCAGAGATGATGGTGGACATTTCCCCATCTCATGTAGTCTTCTCTTTCATGGATGGCTCATCTGGATATAACCAAAAAGATGAAGATGAAAGAAACACTACTTTTAGAAGCCATCAAAATCTGTATAAGGTCATGCACTTTTCCTTAAAAAATGTGTGCTACATGCTGGCTATGACTCGAATCTTCCATTAACTCATTCAACATCAAGTCGAGTGCTATGTTGACGATCTCATGGTCAAAAGTCGAGAAAAGGAAGACCATCTCTTTGACTTGAGAGTAATTTTTGAATAGTTAAGACAATTTAACCTCAAAATGAACCCCCTGAAGTGTGCATTCAGAGTAGCTTCAAAAATTCATTGGATTTGTTGTTCGACACCAAGGATTTAAAATCAATCTAGAGAAGATCAAGGCGATATTAGAAATGCCACCCCTAAAGTTTAACTCAACTCGGATCATTCTAAGGGCGGTTGGACAGATGCTGTATCCAACCTATCGAGAAGATGTTAGCCATTCTCAGCTCTTATCAAAAAGGATGCCAAGTTCAAGTGGGATGACAAGTGTGAGCATGCCTTCGAAGACATTAAGCATTACTTGATTACATCGTCAGTTCTAGTAGCCCCTATCCTGTGCAAGCCACTCATACTTTACACGACTGCGTTAGATGACTCCCTTGGTGCTTTGTTGGCCTAAGCCAATGATGAAGGGAAGAAAGAAGCACTCTACTACCTCATCCATCATGTAATCCCTATTGAGGCTAATTGTCCATCCATTGAGAAGCATTGCCTAACTTTAATCTTTGCATCCCAAAAGCTACACCACTACATGCTTCCTCATAAGGCAAACTTAATCTCTAGGATCAATCCACTATAATATCTCATGACACGGCGATGTTATCTGGATGGTTGGCACGATGGTCCATGATCCTCTAATAGTTTGACATTACCTTCATACCCCTCTGTGCGGTGAAAGGATAAGTGCTAGTAGATTTCTTAGCATCACACCCACTTCTTGCTAACTCTTTGCTTAGTAATGATCTCCCAAACAAATCATGAACTTAGGGGATACTAGCATTCTGCGGAGATGTACTTTGATGGTGCTTCCTCTCAAGAGGAGAAAACTACAATCTACTATTCCAGAAAGGTAGGCATAGGAATAGTTCTCTTAACTATGATGTGATGAGATTCTCATATCATCTCCAATCCACCAATACTGAATATGAGACTGTTGGTGCGAGTTAGCCATTACTCTAAGCATCCTTAACATCAACATTTTTTAAGGATTCTCGGAGTTATCAACCAAATCACTGGGTCCTATAAGGTTATAAATCCCAAGCTCCATCACTATCACAAGTACACCATGGAGTTATTGGCTCAAATCTCAGAGGTTACCATTTATAATATTTTTCAAAGAGAGAACATCGTAGCGTATGCATTAGCCAAGTTTGCCAAGGAGTTGGCATGTCTGGAGGATGAGTCCATATCAATAAAGATCCAAAATAGATAAGTCTTATCCTTTATTGATATTGAACTCATCAAAAAGTACTCTTTTGAAGGGGAGGTTTCCATTGCCAAGAAGGATGAGGAGTTAGATTGGAGGCAACCATTTATGGATTACCAAAATAAAGGAAAACTACCTCAAGAGAAGTCTCAAGCCCATTAGATGAAGCAAAAGAGCACTTTCCTAAGCTCTTGTGGATGGTGTCTTGTTCCGATGATCTTTTGATCATATGTGGTTATTTAGGCAAGCACTATAAGATCATGACTTGGTACACTTAGGATTATGTGGATCCAATGCGGTTTGATGATGAAATCCAAGATCAAGAGACTAGGATACTACTAGCCATTGATGCTCAAAGATTGCATGGATATGGTTAGGCGATTCCACAATGTCAAATACACGGTGTGGTCCTACACCAACCACCTAACATTTTACATCCTACATTAGCATCATGGCCATTCAAGTGTTGGGATACCGACATTATGGGTACGATTAATTCTCCTTCTTCTAAGGGTCATCGGCTCATCTTAGCTGCTACTGAATACTTTTCCAAATGAGCAAAGGTGATTTCGCTCAGAGAGGTCATAACTCAGCATGTGCTCTAGTTTTTAGAACCATAATGCATATAGGTTTGGAGTGTCATGATAAATTATATTTGATAATGGAACTGCATTCAGGAGCACTGAGATTAACAACTTTTCCTGGAGACACAACATTGATTGAAGATATTCTACCATCAACTACTCTAGGGAAAATGCCTTAGCAAAAGCCTTCAACGAAACTCTCATCCAAATAGTAAAGAAGACACTTGACAACAATAATTAATAGTTGAATTAATAGTTAGTTGAAGCCTTGTGGGCCTACCGCACCATATATAGAACTCCAACTCAGTCTACTCCATTCTCCTTAGTGTATGGGTCCGAAGTCATTCTACCATTGGAAGTCCAACTCCCATCACTAACGATGTCTATGGGTAGCAAGATCAAAATAGAATAGAATGCTGAGTTACGGTTAGAAGAGCTCAAAGGTTTAGATGAGAGATGCCTGAGGGAATGCCAAAATCTCGATTTGTACAAAGCTAAAATGATTCAAGTTCACAAGGAATTGGTCCGTCCTAGAGGTTTTAAAGTATGAGAGCTTATAATAGTTCTAAGGAGATCAATTGTTGCCTGTCGTAAGATGGGAGGCAAGTTTGAACCCACTTAGGAAGGCTCTTTTGCCATAGAGAATGCCTACCAAAGAGGATCTTATCGGCTTATTAGTCATAAGGGAGAGCACCCAATGCTTCCAATCAACAAGCTCTACTTAAAGAAAAATTATAAATTATGTTTGAAAATAATTATCATCAATGAAAATTTTATTTTGAATTCAATCTCCTCCATATTGAAAGTATTCTTATTGGCGAATCTTCCATGATATGTTTAAGGTAGTTGTAAGGAACCTGAGTGATGTCGTATTCTTCATCAACACAACACAAACACAAACTACAACAAAGATATAAAACAAACACATATCTTTTACCTTGGGCTACTCTGAGTTGAGATAATGCCCCCATCGATACTCACTCAATAGTTGCTCTAGGTCAGGCTGATGTGCTACCCTACTAGTGTGTCACCCCAGTGGTCTTCTAGCTTTTGAGGATGTAAGTTTTCACTTTCCTTTCTTGGCCACTCCCTTGTGGCAATTAGTTTGGTAGGCCTTGCATGGGTAAGCTACCTCATGTTGGCTTCATTTAAGAGGATGTGAGTTTGCTACGCTTTCTTCTTAGATTAGCCTTCCTGCACTGACTAGGTTGAGTATATTTGTTATTTAGGATAAGTCCCCTAGTGGCTCCTTCCCTCTTGAATACTTCAAGTTTAAGTCCAACCCTTTCTCGGTGCACCCCTCTTAGTAATCACTCTAGGTCATATTCCATCTATCTGATGATGATGTCATCGGTTTCACTTAGAAATTTGTAAGCCTACACACTTTCTTTATAGATTGATCATTGGACACTGATGGGCACCTCAGGTTGGTTGGTTCTCACTATACTAATGGGTACACCACTCAAGGCAGATGTAAGTCTATGCTTTCTTGAGTTAGCCACCATACACCTATAAGATTTCTTTTCCAAGGCTTAGGATAACATAGCCCTTGGGCACTATATTTGGATCACATCCTTTGCATCCTTATTTAGACACTACTCTGGTTACTATTCGATTGGACAGTTCCCCTTTCCTAGTAACCACCACTTTGGTTGGAGAATTAGTCCTATGGATTTGCAGATTCTCCCTTGATTTGATAAATCTGAGATAGGTCAAGGCTGACATAGCCCCTTCTCAGGGTGGTCCCTCAGACAACAATAGGGTCCACACAAACATATATATATATATATATATATATATATATATATATATATATATATTCACTTGTGGATTAAGAGGACACCCGTAGCGGTACCTTTTCCCAAGCAAGCATCCTATCTTTAGGCCAGTGTTAGCAAAACTCCCTATAAGAATCACATAACTACTCTTGAGTTGATATAAGTCCCGGTGACATTGTTCGGTAGTCAGTGTCAAGTTTTATTATGCTACCAACAAGTAACCCGATTGTTTCCTTTAAAGTTGTAAGCTTTGCCTTCTTCCTAGCATAGTCGTTGCACTCCAAAAGGTAACCCCTTAAGTTGGCTGTATCCCATGGCCAGTAGACTATCCATTTGAATTTTTAAATTTGAGATAGGATAAGTCTGATATAGCCCCTTCTTAGTGGGTTCACACACCAAAATAGTCCATAAATAAATCTATCAAATTTGACTGAGCTCACATCCCAGTAGATATGCCCTCAATTCAAAATCAAACTAAACCAAACAAACCATATCAAATCACACAAAATTAACATAAAATTTACCCTGACTACTTTAAGTTGACATAAGTCCCCAGTGGCATTCACTCAGTAGTCACCCTAGGTCAGGTTCGATTTGTTGTGCATCCAACAGGTCACCCCAGTAGTTAATCCTCACTTTAGAAGATGTAAGTCCACTGTGCCTTCTTCCTAGCACAACTGTTGCACACCGAAAGGAAACCCTTTAGGTTGGTTAGCTCTATCATGTAGTCGATAGACTGTCTCTTTGGATTTGCGAACTTGAGGTAGGTGAAGGCTGATATAGTCCCTTCTTAGTGAGTCCATTGCACACCGACAAGGTCCATACATTAACTCAGATTATATCAAACCCAATTTGATTTTCCCTTATAAAGTTAAATTACACCCTTCTCTTTAGTATAGCCCTAAATCATATATAAACAAGTCAAGCAAATAAATTAAATTCAAAACCAACCTCCCCAGTGGTGCCAAATTAAACCAACACCCCAAGTAGAGTCTAAATCAAAGAAATACAACCAAACTCTTATTCCCAATGATATATCCCCAAATAAATCTATGAAATCATACTCAAATCCTAATCACTAGTGGATAGCCCGAACCTGCTTCCCTAGTGGAAGGTTCATATACATGATCCCCAATGGACTCGAGCCCATATCTCTAGTAGATATGCCTCCACATCAGTTAAAACAAAATAAATTAAAATTGATTAGATCATAATCCCGATGGATTATAGATTCTTATCCCCAACATATCTTCTTTCCATAAATCATATAATCAAATCAAATTCAAACCTTATCCCCAGCATATTTTCTTCTTCTATGCCCTCGACATAGACCACTCACATGTCATGTCCAATGCATGTGTGATCCCCTAATGGATTTGCCTCTATGTCCTTGACATTGAATTCTCATGAAATCTTATTTCTTCTCTTATGCACACCTTTAATACATCAACCAAAAGCCTAATAGTGTATTCATTCAAATTACATCATCTTAACATTGTAATCAACATTTTATGATTTATGATCTCAAACTAACTATTCAATATCATGCTAAACATATTATTATGTGAATTAGCACTATATTATATTATAATATATGATGTTATTTTATAATTTGTTATATTATAATATATTGTCTAACATAAGGCTCATTAAAATCATTTAAAAAGAAAGAAAACAAAATTTTCTCAAAATATGAAATATGTTCATTTTGGATGTAAAATTATTATTTTTCTATTAGAAATGGTACAAAATAGCATAATTTTTGGTGTTGCTTCTTAGTGTGTGGCATGAATTTGGCCAAATTCTACCATCTCAACCTTCAAATTAACATTTAGTGAGTTTTGTCCCAATGTATTATAACTAAAGTAAAACATACTAAAATGTACAATAACATTTAGTAACACACCATGACATTCATATATATATATATGTGAAGTTATATTGTTATGTACATTATATTTTAATATGCTTTCACATAATATATTAAATTACATTACACCTTAAAATGAATATCTTTAAGAAAAAAATTTATAAAATTTGGTTGATAAATGAACAATTATTTTGGATGCAAAATTCCATTCTTTGATTAAATGACACACCACAATGATGTTCCCTAAAGCTTACCTTAAATTTTTTTTAATCTATCATCTCATAAACCAATATTTTTTTGAATTATACTAGTACAAACTCTTCTACATCATACTATAAGAAAGTAAAATAAGCAAAACAACAAGTAATAATACACAATAGTATGCTATAATGTATGATATGTTATGTTATATCCTATATTATAATACACTATAACATATTCTATTATATTATATTGCATATCAAATCGAAAGGGATTGCTTAAGATAAAAAAAAATTATAAAATTAGTGTAAAAATTTAAAAAACTATATATTTTAGTTGTATCACTTACATATTTTTAAGTGGGATAGTATATTATGATGCCATGCTCTACCTATTATGAATTTGGCTAAATTCCACCATTTTAAAATCTAAACCAAAATTTTTTAAATAATTCTAGTGTAGGCTTGACTATATGATTGTAAAATACTAAATGAATTTAAAATGAGTAGAACAATATATTATGATATATGATGCTATACTATGCAACAACATATAATATTTATTTTAAACATAAAACCTTACTTTTAAGACTACAAGTGGTGTAGCACACCTTTGGTACTACAACCTAATTCTCCCTCCAAATTTAATAAATTTCATCATCTGCTTTTTAAAATCAATAATTTTATGATTTATATTAATTTAGACTATAGGGCACAATACCATAATATACTTAAACATTTCAAAACATTTTATAACATCAAAAAACACATCACTACATGATTAAACATATGATGCTACATTATACTATAATATATGGTATTATAATGTGATTTAGGATTAGGGTTTAGGATATTCAAATCTCTAATAGTTAAGGGAAAGTATCTTCAAGACATTTTCTTTAGCTACCATAACTATGTTAGGATTAGGTCATTCTATATATCTACTAATAATGACATCTTTATTCAAGGTTTAGGGTTTAGGGTTTAGGGTTAGTTTATAGTTTAGGATTTATGGTTCAGGGTTTAGGGGTTAGTTTAGGGTTTAGGTAGGGTAAGTTTAGGGTTTATGGTTTGTGAGTTAGAATTAGGGTTTTGTGGGTTTAGGGTAGTTTAGGTTTGTGGTTAGGTTTAGGCTTTGTGGTTTAGGTTTAGGGTTTAGGTCAGTGTAGGGTTTAGGGTTTTTAGGGTTTAGAGTTTAGGTTTTAGATTTAAGGTTTCAGTTTTAATTTAAGGTTTATGGTTTAAGCTTTTTTTTTAATAGAGAACAAAGTTAGATTCAACATTTCATCTTTTTTATTTCATCAACTAAGAATCACCCCAAGTTTTCTAAGATACAAGCGATGACATAGGTAAATGAGCACCCATAGAGCAAATTAAAAACCATTGATAAGTAGAATAGTCTCTACCATAAAAAAAACCCATCATACAAGATGATCAACCTCCCACCTCACCACCTCCACATCCACCCTCAAAGACCCCTTGATCCTCCACCACCAATAATTATCACCTCTCACCCCATCCACTAAACCAGCCTTTGAGATATTCATGTGTCAAGGTTCCTCCATTCTTAGGGTTTAGGGTTAGTTTAGGGTTTGCCTAGGGTTAGTTAGGGTTTAGGGTTATTTGTGATTTATGATTTGGAGTTTAGGGTTTAGGGGTTACAAGTTTAAGGTTTAAGTTTATAGTGGGTTTTGTGGTTTAGGTTCGTGGTAGGGTTTGTGAGTTTAGGGTTTTAGGCTTAGGTTTAGGGTTTGTGAGTTTAGGTTTAGGGTTTAGGAGGTTTTTGAGTTTGTGGGTTTGGTTTAGGGTTGTGGTTTAGGATTTGTGGGTTAGTTTTTTTTAATTCAAACCCGGTAGGTTTAAGTTTATTTAGTTTATTTTATTTATTTGAATTTATTTATATTGCATTTATTTAGGTTTATTTTTTTTATTTTATTTATTTTATATTTATTTAGTTTAATTATTTTAGTTTATTTTTTAGATTTAAGTTTATTTTTTTAGTGAGAGTATTTTTTAGGTTTAGGTTTAGGTTTTTATTTTATCTTTAGGTTTTAGGTTTTAGGTTTTTTATTTTATGGTTTATTTTAGGTTTTATTTTTTTAGTTTATGTTTAGATTTATTTTAGTTTATTTTATTTTATTCAATTGGTTTAGGTTTAGGATTAGTTTAATAGGTTTATGTTTAGGTTTATATTTAGTTTAGTTTATTTTTGTTAGTTTTCATTTTATTTTGTTTATTTTGTTTTAATTTAAGTTTTAGGTTTTGTAGTTTAGGGTTTGTTTATTTATTATTTATTTTATTTATATTTAGGTTTATTTTTATGTTTAGATTTTATTTAATTTTATTTAGGTTTTATTTTTTTTATTTTTTTAGTTTTTTTATTTTATGTAGGTTTTATTTTTAATTTAGTTTAGGTTTATATTTATTTATTTAGTTTATATTTTATTTTAATTTTATTTTCTTTAGGTTTAGGTTTAGGTATTTTAGGTTTTATTTATGTTTAGGTTTATTTTATTTTAGTTTAGGTTTTTTATTTATTTATTTTAGGTTTTATTTAGTTTTTGGTTTTAGCTTTTAAGGTTTAGTAAGGTTTAGGGTTAGTTTAGGTTTGGGTATTATTTAGGGTTTAGGGTTTTGGGTTTAGGTTTAGGGTTTTAGGTTTAGGTTTAAGTTTTAGTTTAGGATTTAGGGTTTGGTTTTTTTTAAATAAAGAACAAATTAAAAATTCAACATTTCTTCTTTCAATTTCATCAACCAAGTAGCACACATTTTCTAAGATAAGTGACGACATAGATAAAAATGAGCACCCATAGAGCAAATCAATAACCCTAGCTAAGTAGAACTCTCTATGAAGACACGCTCCATAAGCAAATGATCGGATTGATCATTCTTCGCTTCCAGCCTCAGGCACCCCTGACTCTCAAGTAGTGGATTCGCCATCATATCTCTGATCTCTCCCTCCGCCACCACCACGACTGTAACCTCTATCACTCCTCCCACCTCCATAATCACCACTACTCTAACCACCACTTCCATATCCACCAGCACCTCTAGATTCCCCACCACCACTACGATAATTGTCACGTTCGCCTTCGCCTCCACTGCCAAATCTACATTGGGCCTAATTGACGGTGATGTTCCTATCGTCAAGGCTTTTCCCATTCTTAGGCTTTAAGGTTAGTTTAGTGTTTATGGTTTAAGGTTAGTTTAGGGTTTGGGTTTTAGTTAGGTTATGTGAGGGTAGGTGGGTTTATGATTTAGGGTGGGTTTAGGGAGGTTTAGGGTTTAGTGTTTGTGGTTTAGGATTTAGTATTTAGGGTCAGTAGGTTTAGGGTTAGATTTAGGGTTTAGTGTTTAGGGCTTTAGGTTTGTGGGTTCTTTCTTAAAATTAAGTAAATCAATAAGTTTAGGCTTATTTAGTTTATTTATTTATATGAGTTTATTTTATTTTTATTTTATTTAAGTTTATTTTTATTTTATTTCAATTTTTTTATTTTTATTTATTTTAGTTTAGGTTTTATTTTAGTTTATTTTATGTTTAGGTTTTATTTTATTTTAGGTTTTAGGTTTTATTATTTATTTATTTTATTTTATTTTATTTATTTTATTTAAGTTTATTTTTATATTTTGTTTGGTTTATTTATTTTAAGTTTATTTATTTTAATTTAGTTATTTATTTTAGTTTATTTTTTATGTCTAGGCTTAGGTTTATGTTTATTTGTTAGTTTAGTTTTATTTTGATTTGATTTTTTAGGTTTATGTTTTATTTTCTATTTTGATGTTTAGGTTTAGGTTTTATTTTATTTTTAGGTTTGGTTTTAGGTTTTATTTTAGGTTTAATTTTAGGTTGTTTATTTTTTATTTTGTTTTCTTTTTAGGTTTAGGTTTAGTTTAGTTTTTTTATTTCAGTTTTTTAGGTTTTTTTAAAATTAAGTAACCTAGGTTTAGTTTATTTAATTTTTTAGTTTATTTTATTTTTATTTTTTATTTTTTTAGTTTAGTTTATCTATTTTAGGTTTAATTATTTTGTTTAGGTTTTATTTTAGTTTATTTTAGGATTAGATTTAGGTTTTAGATTTAGATTTAATTTTTTAGGTTAATGTTTAATTTTACCTTTAGATTTAGGTTTTAGGTTTTTATTTTTACATTTTATATTTTAGTTTTTAGGTTTATTTTATTTATTTTTTCTTTAGTTTAAGTTTAGGTTTGGGTAGTTTATTTTAGATTTAGGTGTAGGTTGAATTTATTTTAGTTTAGTTTATTTATTTAGTTTAGGTTTATTTTATTTTTATTTTAGATTTAGGTTTTTTCTTAGTTTTAGGTTATTTTATTTATTTTAGGCTTTATTTTGAGTTTATTTTGTTCAGTTTTGTTATTTTATTTTATTTTATTTTATTTTAGTTTATTTTATTTTTTTATTTATTGTTTTTTCATCTTATTTTTTTTTTTGGTTTATTTTATTTTAGTTTAGTTTAGGTTTTCTTTATTTTATTTATAATTATTTTATATTTTATAGATTTAGGTTTTATTTAATTTAATTTATAGGTCAAGTTTATTTATTTATTTTATTTAATTATTTAGTTAAGTAAGAGTTTAGGTTTCAGTTTTGTTTAGGTGGAGTTAGGTCAGATCAGGGCCCAGGGCCAGGGCCCAGGTTTGTGGTAGAGGTGGGTAGGGCCCAGGGTCATTTTAGGATTTAGGTGGGCCCAGCTCAGGTGTGGTCAGAGCCAGGGTCATGGTGTGGATAGGTGTCAGTTAGAGGTTAGGTTTAGGGCCCAGGGTTAGGATCTGGGGTTATGCCTAGGATTATAGTGATTAGGGCTCATGTTTTTTTTTAAATTAAGCAAACCCAGTAGTTTATTTAATTATTTATTATTTATATTTTAGTTTATTTTATTTAAGTTTATTTTATATTTTGTTTAGTTTATTTATTTTAGGTATTTATTTTAATTAGTTTTATTTTAGTTTATTTTTATGTCCAGCTAGGTTTATGTTTATTTTTTAGTTTTATTTTGATTTTATTTTAGGTTTAGGTTTTATTTTCTATTTTGATGTAGGTTTAAGTTTTATTTTATTTTTAGGTTTATTTTTAGGTTTATTTTAGGTTAAATTATTTAGTTTAGTTTGTGGTTTATTTTGGTTTATTTTAATGTATTTATAGGTTTAGTTTATTTTAGGTTTAGGTTTAGGTTTTATTTTAGTTTAGTTTATTTAGGTTTAGTTTATTTTAGTTTATTTATATTATTTTATTTTAAGTATAGATTTTATTTTAGTTTAGGATTTGGGTTTTATTTTGATCTTTATGTTTAGGTTTAGATTTTATTTATTTTTATTTTATTATATTTTAGGTTTATTTTTTTCCATTTTATGTTTATTTTTAATTTATTTAGGTTTTTTATTTTTAGGTTTATTTTATTTTATAGTTTAGTTTAGATTTTTATTTATTTTATTTTAGTTTAGTTTTAATTTTTTTATTTCATTTTATTTTTAGGATTAGGTATAAGTTTAAGTTTAAGTTTTTATTTTATTTAATTTTTTATTTTATTAAGGTTTAGGTTTTTATTTATTTTATTTTTAGGTTTTATTTAATTTGTTTTAGGTTTTTAGGTTTTTAGGGTTTAGGGTTATTGATTTTAGGGTTTAGGGTTTAGGGATTAGGATTTATGGTTTAGGGTTCAGGGTTTTTTTATTTTGTTTTTTTAATTTTTTAATTTTTTTTTTGTTTTTTTTTATTTTTTTATTTTATTTTTTTAGTTATTTTAGTGGTTTTTTGGGTTTAGGGTTTGTTGGATTTAGAGTTGGGTGGGGTTGGTTTTAAGTTTGATTTATTTATTTTTAATTTTAATTTTAAAAAGCAAACCAGAGGTTTAGGTTTATTTAATTTTTATTTATTTTAGTTTATTTTGTTATTTTATTTTATTTAGGTTTCTTTCTTTTCTTTAGTTTAGTTTATTTATTTTAGGTTAATTAATTTAGTTTAATTTTAGGTTTAGTTTAGATTTATTTTTAGTTTAGTTATATTTTTGTTTTATTTTTAGTTTAGGTTTATTTATTATTGAGGTTTAGTTTAGGTTTTAGGTTTTATTTAAGTTTTAAGCACATTTTATTTAGGTTTAGGTTTATTATTTTATTTTATTTTATTTTATTTTGGTCACGCCAGGTTTTATTTTAAAGTTTAGGTTTAGGTTTTATTTAATTTAGTAGTTATCTTAGTTTAGGTTTATATTTAGTATTTTAGGTAGTTTTATTTTGTTTAGGGTTTGGTTTGTTTTTTATTTTTAGGTTTATTTTATAGGTTTAGGTTTTATTTAGTTTCATTTATCTTAGGTTTATTTTATTTTTTATTTTAGGTTTAGTTTTATTTTATTTGGGTTTTATTTTAATTTAGTTTTTTATTTATTTTATTTTAGAATAGTTTTTTAAATTTTATTTTATTATCTTTTAGCTTTAAGTTTAGGTTTAGGTTTTAGTTTATGTTATTGTTTTATTTTATTTTGGTTTAGTTTTTTTTATTTTATTTTTTAGTTTTATTTAATTTAGGTTTAGTTTTAGATTTTAAGGTTTTATTTTGGGTTAGGTTTTAGGTTTTCATTTTAGGTTTATTTTTTTAGTTTTATTTTTAGTTTAGTTTAGTTTATTTTTCATTTATTTTATTTTATTTA
Organism: Cymbidium sinense; assembly: GCA_021442155.1. Lineage (NCBI taxonomy): Eukaryota > Viridiplantae > Streptophyta > Magnoliopsida > Asparagales > Orchidaceae > Cymbidium > Cymbidium sinense. The sequence goes on from CM038214.1 coordinate 174,551,170, forward strand.
GTTTAGATTTGTATGATTTATTTTATTTAGGTTTTAATTGTTTTAGTTTAGTTTATTTTAGTTTATGTTTTGGTTTATTTTATTTTTATTTTAGGTTTAGCTTTCATTTTTAGTTTAGGGTTTGGGTTTTTTATTTATTAATTTGTAGGTTTTATTTTTAGATTAATCTTTTAGGTTTAGGTTTTTATTTAGTTTTTATTTTATTTTATTTTAGCTTTATTTATTTATTTATTTTACATTTAATTTTAATTATATTTATTTATTCAGGTTTATTTAATTTTAGTTTATTTTAGGTTTATTTATTTTATTTTATTTTATTTTTTATTAGGTTATTTTATTTTATTTTATTTATAGATTTAGGTTTTATTTTATTTTGTATTTAGTTAAAAGTAGGGAGGGTTTGATTGAATTAGAGGGTTTAGTGGTAGGATGGTTTTAGGGTCAGGTCATGTTATGGAAGAGGTTTATGATAGTCAGTGTGAGGTAGGGTGTTTGGGGAGGGTCAGGTCAGTGGTTGAGGTTTTTTCAAGAGTGGGGTTGATAGAATTATTCTGGATTTAGGGTTTTACAAAAGCAAACCAGTCAGTATTTAGTTTATTATAATATATTTATCTTATTAGGGCCTAGGGCCTGGCCAGGGAGAGCCCAAAGCCCAGGGCCTAAGTATCAGTAGGGGGGGCCCAGGGCCCAGGGCCCAGCCCAGCTCATGGTCAAGGGTGGTCAGTCAGGGTAGGGTTTAGGGCCCAGGCTGGGGCTTAGGCCTGGGGGAGGGTTTTAGCGCTCAGGGCCTAGGGTCTGGGCTCAGGGTAGGGTCTTGGGGCCCAGGGCCCAGGGTTATTAGGTTTGGGTCATGCAAGAGGTATTTAGTTTTAGGTTTTAAAGTCATTTATTTATCTCATTTTATTTATTTTAGTTAATCTTAGGGTGAGGTTTATGTTTATTCTAAGTTTATATTTTTAATTTTATTAGGTTAATAGGTTTTATTTTATTTTTAGGTTTAAGATTTAGATTTTATTTTAGGTTTATTTTAGGTTATTTTTTAGTTTAAGTTTAGTTTATTTTAGTTTATTTTATTTTATTTAGTTTAGTTTAGGTTTAGGTTTTATTTATCTAGTTTAGTTTATTTTATTTTAGGTTTAGTTTATTTTATTATATTATTAGGTTTAGGTTTTATTAGTTTAAGATTTAGTTGTATTTCTATTTATTTTAGGTTTATTTTTAGGTTCCGATTTTAGTTTGTTTTATTTTATTTTATTTTAGTTTATTTTATTTTATTTTGTAATTTATTTTATTTAGGTTTTTTATTTATTTTATTTTATAGTTTAGTTTAGTTTTATTTATTATATTTAGTTTAGTTTTATTTTATATTTTAGTAGTTTATTTTATATTTATATTTTTTAGGTTTTGGTTTAGGTTTTAGTTTAGGTTTATTTTATTTTATTTTTAGGTTTTATTTAGTTTAGTTTTAAGTTTTTTAGTGGAGGGTCAGTTTAGAGAGTTTGGGGTAGGGTCAGGGTGTGGTAGGAGGGCCCAGGGTCCAGGGTAGGTCAGGTTTGGTATGGTTTAATCAGGGTAGGGTGTTTAGGGTATGGTTTAAGTTTTCTAAAACCACAAACCAGAGTAGCATTTAGTATTTTATTTTATCATTTATTTATTTATTTATAAATATTTTATTTAATTAATTAGTTTATTTATCTTAGTTTAGGTTTTATCTAGTTTATTTATGTAGGTAGTTTATTTTTTAGTGAGTTTTTATTTATTTTAGTTTAGGTATTTTTTGTGGAGGGCTAAGTAGGGTTTAGGTAGGTAGGGTTAAAGGGCTCAGTTTAGTCATTTGGTAAGATTTAGGTTTAGTGGTTATTATAGGGTTTAGGTTTAGGAGCCAGATTTTTAGGTTAAGTTTATTTTATTTTTTTATTTTATTTATTTTTAGTTAAGTTGTGTTAGGATGTGTTTATAGTGGTTTAGTCAGTTTATTTTTAAACAAAGCAAACTAGATTTAGGTTTTTAGTTTATTTTTTATTTTAGTTTATTATTATTTTATTTAATTTATTTATTTTAGTTTATTTTATTTTATTTAGGTTTATTTATTTTAGTTTAGGCTTTTATTTTAGTTTATTTTTAGGTTTAGGTTTATGTTAATTATTTATTTTATTTTATTTTAGGTTTAGGTTTTATTTTATTTATTTTTTTTAGGTTTAGGTTTTAGGTTTTATTTTTAGGTTTATTTTAGTTATTTTAGTTTAGGTTTTGTTTTATTTTTAGTTTATTTATTTTGTTTAATTTTATTAGGTTTAGTTTATTTTAGGTTTAGTCTTAGGATTAATTTATTTAGTTTAGTTTATTTTAGTTTAGGTTTAGCTTTATTATATTTAATTTATTTTAGCTTTAGGTTTTTTCTTTTAGTTTAAGGTTTAGGTTTAGGTTTTATTTTTTTATTTATTTTTAGGTTTAATTTCTAGGTTTAGGTTTTTATTTAGTTTTTATTTTATTTTAATTTAGGTTTATTTAATTTAGATTCAACATTTCTTTTTTTATTTCATCAACCAAGTAACATCAAGTCAGACACTGATGACATAGATAAAAAATGAGCACACATAAAACAAATCAAAAATCCTAGATAATTAGAATTGTGTCTACTATAAAGACACAGTTCCATAAGCAATAGATCGGATCGACCGTTCTTCAGTTTCTCCAGTTCCCATCAAAACTACCTCGGCCTCTCGAGTAGTGTGATCCACCATCATATCCTGGGTCTCTACCTCACCACCACCTGTGTAACCGTTTCCTCCCACCTCCATAACCACCACGCCCACCACCACCTCCATATCCACCAACACCTCTAGATACCCCACCACCATTGCGATAACTGCCGCCTCCACCTCCAGATACCCCACCACCAATTTTATTTTAGGTTTATTAGGTTTTAGGGTTTAGTTTTATTTTATAATTTATTTAGTTACTTTAGGTTTAGGTTTATGGTTTGGGGTTTGAGTTTAGGGTTTGGGGAGGTTGGTTGGGAGAGGGAGTGATTAGGGTTTAGGTTATGTGGGAGGTTTTTTGTGTTGGAGGTTATAGGGAGTAGGTTTAGGATGTGGTGGTGGGAGGAGGGTTTAGGATTTATTATAAGTTTAGGGTTAGGGTTTATGATTTAGGGTTTAAGGTTTCTTTAAGCAAAATGAAGGTGGTTAGTGGTAGGGTTTAGGATTTAGTGTTTAGGGTTTAGGGTTTAGGGTTTAGGTTTTTTTTTAAATTCAATAAACCGACAGGTATAGGTTTATTTGGTTTATTTTATATATTTATTTAGGGTTATTTTTATTTTTATTTAGTTTAGTTTATTTATTTTAGTTTAGGTTTTTATTTTAGTTTATTTTTTAGGTTTAGGTTTAGGTTTAAGTTTATTTTTAGTTTAGTTTAGTTTTTATTTTATTTTTTAGGTTTAGGTTTTATTTTATTTATATGTTTAGGTTTGGGTTTTTATTTTATTTTTTTAGGTTTATGTTTTTGGTTTTTATTTTAGGTTTGTTTTTAGGCTTAATTATTTTTAGTTTCATTTTAGGTTTATTTTTAATTTAATTTATTTTATTTAGTTTTAGGATTTAGGTTTAGGTTATTTTAAGTTTAGGATTAGGTTTTATTTATTTTAGTTGAGTTAATTTTAGATTAGGTTTTGGTTTATTTTATTTTGTTTATTTTAGGTTTAGGTTTTTTTTAAAGTTTGGTTTAGGTTTTAATTTATTTTTAGATTTTATTTTAGGTTTATTTTGAGGTTTAGGTTTTATTTAGTTTTTTTATTTTAAGGTTTATTTTATTTTATATTACATTTAGGTTCTATTTTATTTAGGTTTTTTAATTTTGGGTTTATTTTATTTTATGGTTTACTTTAGGTTTTCATTTATTTTATTTTGTTTCATTTATATTTTTTATTTTATTTATCTTTAGGTTTAGGTTTCATTAGGTTTTAGTTTTTTTATTTAATTATTTTATTTTATTTAAGTTTTGATTTTTTTTATTTATTTCTTTTTTAGGTTTTACTTAGCTCAGGCTTAGGTTTTTAGGTTTTTAGGGTTTAGTGTTAAGGGTTTAGGGTTTGGTGGTAGTTTAAGTTGGGTTTAGGGTTTTTGTTGGGTTTAGGGGTTTAGGGTTTAGGGTTTTGGGTTTTGGGTTTAGGGGTTAATGTAGGGTTAGGGTGGGTTTAGGGTTTAGGGTTTAGGTTTTAATTTAGGGTTCAAAGTTTTTGATTTTTTTTAATGGAGAACAATTCAAATTCAACATTTCTTCTTTTCAATTTGATAATCCAAGCAACCCACCAAGTTTTCTAAGTCACAATCGATGATATAGTTAAAAAATTAGCTCAAATAGAGCAAATCAAAAACCATAGATAGCTAGAACTGTCACTACTGTAAAGACACAGTTCCATAAGCAGCAGATTAGATTGACCGTTCTTCAGAAACCCTAAATAGCTAGAACCACCCTTACATCTAGAGTAGCCAGATTCATGATCGTATCCCTGATCTCTCCCTCCACCACCACCATTGTTGTAACCTTTGTTGCTTCTCCCACCTTGAAAACCACCACTACTCTGACCACCACCTTGATATCCACTAGCACCTCCAGATCCCCAACCACCACTATGATTATTGTTGCCTCCGCCTCCACCATTAGATCTAGAATGAGCCTAGCTGACGGTGATGTTCATGACATCAAGGTTCTGCCTATTCTTTGGGTTTAGGTTTAGGTTTAGGGTTATTTAGTTTTATGGTTTAGGTTTACTTTTTAATTTATGTTGTTACTTTACATTTAGGTTTAGGTTTGTGGTTAGGGTTTTTTAGGGTTTTGGGGGCTTTTAGGTTTAGGGTTTAAGATTTTTAGGGTTTAGGGTTGTAGGTTAGGGTTTAGGATTTACTATTTTTCTTTTTTTTATAAAAAATTAAAACCAATAGGTTTAGTATTTAGTTAAATCTTTTATTTTTTTTAGTTTATTTTATTTTTATTTATTTTATTTTATTTTGAATTTTTTAATTTAGTTTATTTATTTTGGTTTGTTTATTTTAGTATTTTTATTTTAGTTTATTTTTAGGTTTAGGTTATAGTTTAGGTTTATTTTTAGTTGAGTTTTATTTTATTTTATTTTTTAGGAAGTTTTATTTTTTATATAGGTTTATGAGGTTTTTTTATTTTATTTAAGTTTAGGCTAGGTTTTATTTTAGGTTTATTTTAGATTTTATTTAGGTTTAAGTTTATTTTTTTATTTTATTTTATTTAGGTTAGGTTTAGGTTTAGGTTTTACTTATTTTAGTTTAGTTTATTTTAGTTTTGTATTAGGGTTTAATTTATTTTCTTTATTTCTTTATCTCGATTTAAGTTTTTTTAGTTTAGGGTTTAAGTTTAATTTTCATTTATTTTTAGGTTTTAGGTTTATTTTTAAGTTTAGGTTTTTATTTAGTTTTATTTTATTTTATTTTATTTTATTTTATTTTATTTTATTTAGTTTTATTTTATGTAGATTTTTATTCTTAGGTTTATTTTATTTTTTAGTTTAGTTTAGGTTTTATTTATTTTATTTTAGTTTATTTTGATTAGTTTATTTTATTTTTTTTAGGTTTAGGTTTATATTTTATTTTATTTTTAATTTCATTTAGGTTTAGGTTTTTATATTTTTTTTTAGGTTTAGGTCTTAGGTTTTAGGGTTTGTGTGTTTGGTTTAGGGTTTAGTGTTCAGGTGTTAGTTTAGTGTTTAGGGTTTAGGGTTTAGGGAAAGGTTTAGGGTTTAGGGTTTAGGCTCGTTTAGGTTTTATGTTTAGTTTTAAGGATTTAGGGTTTTTTTTAAAAAAATTATGTAACCCAGAGTTAGGTGATTTAGTTTATTTTTATTTTATTTTATTTATGTTTATTTTATTTTATTTAGTTGATTTTATTTATTTATTTATTTAGTTTAGGTTTTATTTTAGTTTATTTTTAAGGTTTAGGTTTTGGTTTTGGTTTATTTATTAGATGAGTTCTATTTTTATTTTATATTTTTGGTTTAGGTTTTATTTTTATTTTTAGGTTTAGGTTTAGGTTTTAGGTTTTTATTTTAGGTTTTTTTTTATGTTTTATTTTTTAGTTTAGGTTTAGGTTAATTTTAGTTTATTTTATTTATTTAGTTTAGGTTCAGGTTAGGTTTAGGTTTAGGTTTGTTTTATTTTAGGGTTTAGGTTTTATTTTGATTTATTATTTGGTTTATTATTTAGGTTTAAGTTTTATTTTATTTTTTATTTTATTTTATTTTAGGTTTAGTTTTATTTTATGCAGGCTTTTTTATCTTCAGAATTTAGGTTCTTATTTATTTTATTTTAGTTTAGTTTTTTTTTTATCTTTATTCCTTTAGGTTTAGTTTAGTTTTAGGTTTAGGTTTAGGTAGTCAGGTTTAGTTTATGTTTTTATTATATTTTGGTCAGTTTATTTATTTTATTTTTAGGTTTATTTAGTTTAGGTTTAGCTTTTAGTGGTCATCAGTTTAGGGGGTTAGTTGGATTGGGCCCAGTGAGGGCCCAGCAGAGGTAGTAGGTAGTAGGTCAGGTTATGGTTTAATTTAGGGTTTAGGGTTTAGGAGGGAGGGTTTAGGATTTAGTTTTGGAGGGTTTGTGGTGTGGATGGTTTGGGTGGGTTTAGGATTTAGGGTTTAGTGTTTAGGTTTTAGGTTTTAGGGTCTTTATAGCTTGTGGTTTAGGTTTTAGGCTGTGTAGGTAGGTATATCATTTGGGGTTTTATTATTTTTAGTTTTTTATTTTTAGGGTTGAGGGTTTATGGTTTAGGGTTTAGTTTTTAGGTTTATGGTTTAGGTTTTATTTTAGACTTTAGGGTTTTTAGTTTTTTTTAATAGTGAACAAATTCAAATTCAACATTTCTTCTTATTGATTTGATCAACCAAGTAACACACCAAGTTCTCTAAGACACAAGCGACAACATAGATAAAAAATGAGCACGCATAGAGCAATGCAAAAATCTTAGATAAGTAGAACCATCTCTACTGTAAAGACACAATTTCATAGTAGTAGATCGGATCGGCATTCTTCAGTTTCTCCAGTTCCCATTAAAACCACCAAAGCCTCTCGAGTAGCGGGATCCACCATCATATCGACAATATCTCCCTTCGCCACCACCATGGTTGTAACCTTCGATGCTCCTCCTGCCTTTATAACAACCATTGCTCTGATCACCACCTCCATATTCATGAGCTCCTCTAGATCCCCACCATCACTGCAATAACTACCACTACCGTCTTCACCTCCACTGCCAGATCCAGATTGAGCCTAGTTGATGGTGATGTTCCTGATGTCAAGGTTCTGCCCATTCTTAATGTCTAGGTTTAGGTTTAGGTTTATTAGGTTTTAGGGTTTAGGTTTATTTTATAATTTATTTAGTTACTTTAGGTTTAGGTTTAGGGTTTGGGGTTTACCATTTATGGTTTAGGGTTTAGGATTTAGGATTAGGATTTATAGTATAGGGTTTGGGTTTAGGGTTTAGGGATTAGGGTTTAAGGTTTTAGGTTTTTGTGGTTTTAGGGTGTAGGGTTTAGGGTTTAGGGTTGTAGGTTTAGGGTCATGTAGAATTTAGGTTTAAGGTTTAGGGTTTAAGGTTTGGATTTGTGGGTTTGATTAGGGTTTATGGTTTATGATTTAGGGTTTATGGTTTTTCTTTAATAAAGTAAACCAATAGTTTAGGTTAATTTAGTATATTTAGTTTATTTTGTTTATTTTAGTTTATTTTATTTTCTTCTTATTTAGGTTTATTTTTATTTTTTTTATTTAGTTTAGTTTATTTATTTTAGGTTTATTTATTTAAGTTTATTTTGGTTTTGTAGTATCGATTTATTTTTTTAGAGTTTTATTTTTATTTTATTTCTAGGTTTAGGTTTTATTTTTTATTTTTTTAAGTTTAGGTTTTATTTTATTTTTTTAGGTTCAGGTTTTAATGCTTTTATTTTAGGTTTATTTTCTCGTTTTATTTTTTTTTTATTTTGGTTTAGGTTTATTTTTAGTCTATTTTATTATATTTAGTTTAGGTTTAGGTTTAGTTTATTTTTTAGGTTTAGGTTTTAGGTTTTATTTATTTTAGGTTTATTTTATTTTAGGTTTAGGTTTATTTTATTTTATTTATTTTATTTTTATTTTATGTTTAGGTTATTTTTGTTTAGAGTTTGGGTTCTATTTTTTTATTTATTTTTATGATTTACTTTTAGGTTTAGGTTTTTATTTAGTTTTAGTTTTTTTATTTTAGGTTATATTTAATTTTTTTTAAGTTTAGTTTTATTTTATTTAGGTTTTATCCCGAGGTTTGTCTTATTTTAAGTTTAGTTTATGTTTTATTTATTTTATTTTAGTTTTTAGGTCGAGGTTTTATTTTATTTTACTTTTATATTATTTAGGTTTAGGTTTCTTTATTAATTTATTTTTATGTTTTATTTATTTTAGGTTTGGGTTTTAGGTTTTAAGGTTTATAGTTGATGATTTAGGGTTTAGGGTTTAGGGTGTGGTGGGTGGTAGGGTCATGGTAGGGTGGTGGTAGGTTTAGTTTAGGGTTTATGGTTTAGCCATGGTTTAGCCCAGGTAGTGTTTAGGGGTCAGCTTGGGTAGGATGGGTAGGGCCCATAGCCCAGGTTAGTTTGAGCCAAGGCTTTATGGTTTTAGGGTTTAGGTGGGGTCAGGGTTTGGGGGGTGTGGCTCAGTGGCCCAGGGTTTATTTTTAAGATTTAGGGTTTGTTTATGGTTTAGGAGGGTTAATTTAGGGTTGGGTAGGATTTAGGTTTCTTATAAATACAAACCCAAGAGGTTTAAGTTTATTTAGTTTAATTTTATTTATTTTAGTTATAATTTTATTTAAGTTTATTTTTATTTTTTATAGTTTAATTTATTTATTTTAGTTATTTATTTTAGTTTAAGTATTTTATTTTAGTTTATTATTTTAGGTTTAGGTTTATGTTTATTTTTTAGTTTAGGTTTATTTTATTTTATTTTTTAAGTTTAGGTGTTATTTTTCTTTTAGGTTTATGTGTAGGTTTTATTTTATTTTTTAGGTTTAGGTTTCAGGTTTTCATTTTAGGTTTGTTTTTAGGCTTTCTTTTTTAGTTTAGGTTTATGTTTATTTTTTGTTTATTTTATTTTATTTAGTTTAAGGTTTAGGTTTAGTTTATTTTAGGATTAGATTTAGGTTTTATTTATTTTAGTTTAGTTTATTATAGTTTAGGTTCAGGTTTATTTTAGTTTTAGGTTTTTTTCTAGTTTAGGGAAAGGTTGAGACTCAATTATAGAAAAAGGGACAACCAAAATTTGTGAGCAGCTAAACTTCAAAAGAAGGGTTACAATCACAAAAAAGGGCTACCAACCAATATTTGAGAAGAAAATCATCCTAGCCATCATTGCTAACAAACCTTACAGGTGCACCTGAACAAGCAGCAATGCCAGTCAAGAACAAGGAACATCCATCAAAAGGGAAAAATAAGAACAAACCAGCCAAACAACCAACCGAAGACCCCAATAGAGAGGATAAACCAACAGAACACCAACCACCACAATAGAAGAAGAGTTGAAGAAAAGCACCCCAACCCCAACCAAAAGCCCAGACCATAACCAAGTAAGAGACAGAAAAAACCACCAACCAAATAGCCACCAATAGAAGATCAAAAAGCAGCCAGCCTGATGAAATGAAGGAAGAGGGAAAGCCAACAGAACAGCTAGAAAAAAAGCCCAAAAAACCCAATGAGAGTAACCACAAAACCAACAGGGAAATGTATAGAACATAAAAGGGAGCAACAAACAACCAAAGAAAGGAAGCCAGCCAACCAAAAAGGAGTGAAACAAAAATAGAGGGATAGAAGAAGAAAAAAACCCCTAAGGGAAAGGAGGCAACAACAACAGAATAGATTACCACCAGCAGAATCACCCCAACAAAGAAAGCAAGAGAAGCCACCAGTAGAGAAGAGGGAAAAAGAAACTAAGTCAATCTAACATAAGGCAAACCATCTTTATCTAAGTTAGAAAGGCCTCTTAATTTCTTAGGAATAATATCATTGATAAACAATGTAAAATCATAGAGGTTGCTCCGCCTAAAAAATCAGCACAAGGATTGCCTTCCCTCAAAATATGAGTCATTTTAAATGAATGTTTAGAAATAATGGCTTATATATTCATAATTAAATAGAAAAGCTCAGCATTACCATTGTGATTAGAATTGATCATAGCAACAACTATCTCATCGATTCCAACAAAATAGTAAGAAATTTTTTGTCCAAACAAAGCATAAGAGCATGATAAACATCCATCAATTCATCCATAATAATAAGTAGTACAAAGAGGAGTGGAAAATCCAAGATAATATTCCCAAGACTATTTCAAAAAATACCACCATAACGACTTGTTAAGTGCAATAGAGCCATCAGTATTAATTTTAATACAACAATTAAGAGGCTTAATCCAGTAAATGATTTTATAAGTAGGAGGTGAGTCATAGAAAGGAAACTTGATACCCAACTTAGAGGCAACAAACTTGCAACCTTTATAATTAGTACCACTAAGAAGAGCAACCTTATGTAAAAAAAAAAATCTTACCTTTAGTCTTCGTAATAATCCTCTTATGATTCATAGGCACATTACGATGCTTAACATCAATTATGTTAAGCCAAATAAACCAAATTAAAGTAAAAGCTACCACAATTTTGATATGCCTTTGATAGTATTTAGAAAATAAGAGTTAAGAAGTTCCATTAAAAAAAGCTTTACCATTAAAACAACTTAAATTAAATAACTCCTCATACTAACCCCAAACTTTAGAGGCAATGGCACCATTAACAAAAACATGACTAACATTCTCAATATGAAAGCTACACATCCATTTAGATAGAAGATAAAATCTTTTATCCAAAAGTAAAGAATCAACAACAATAAAACCCTTTAAAATCCTCCAAATAAGAATCAAATAAGAGGTAGGAATAATATTATTCCAAATTTTATGAAAGATAGGAGAAGAGGGTTTATTAACTCAAATATGTTGCCAAGTATCTTTAAGGGAAAAATCACCATTACTAGAAATGTTGTAAAGAACTTGATCCAGAATAGTACCATCAATAATAATATTGGTGATATTATTACAAATGGATTCAAGAATCAAATCATTTAAGAGAGACTGATTCCAATAACCATTTAAAAAAGGATTAACTTTTAAAGAAAAAGTTAAATGAGTATTAAACATAAAATCCATAGAAGAAACCCCCATCTAGTTATCTTGCCAAAAAAAGGAAGAACCACTATTGATACCCAAGAAAATGAGAGGTTTTGCAATCCATTTAACATCACAAAGGTGTTTCTAAGTAATAGAATCACCACATTTATAGTTACAAATTAAGGGATGCTTACCTTTGCAATATTTGAAATTCATAAAATTAGCCCAAAGACTAACATTCTTCTAAAAATTCCACCATAGTTTATAGGAATAAACATTGGTGGAATCCATCAAGGACCTACAACCAATACCACCTTCAAATAAAGTACCACACATGCTAGACCAAGAAGCCCAATGAAGCCTTTTGGTCGAATGCCTAAAACCCCAAAAAAACTTATAAAATTTATTAAAAAGTCATTCAATCCGAATAATAACAAGGAAAGTAAGAACAATATTAAGCAACAAGAATAAAGGAAGAGAGTAAAGAATACTTTTAATAACAATTAATCTACCACCAAAAGATAAAAAAATGAAATTCAAGGGTAAAAAACTTTATTCTGAATATTTTGATAACCTCATCAAAGAGATGAGATCTCTTAGGACAACAATATAAAGGAGAGCCTAAATAATTGATAGGATGACATTGAAGACAAAAACTAGTAATATCTTTTATTTTATTGATTCTATCGGTAGATATAGAAATAGAAGAGATAAACCAGTAGGGTTTAGGGTTTAGGGTTTAAAGTTTTTTTTTTTAAATTAAGTAAACTAGTAGATATACGTTTATTTAGCTTCTTTTATATTTTTATTTAGGTTTATTTTTATTTTCATTTAGTTTAGTTTCTTTATTTTATATTTATTAATTTTAGTTTTGGTTTTTTATTTTAGTTTATTTTTTAGTTTAAGTTTAGGTTTATGTTTATTTTTTACTTTAGTTTTATTTTATTTTATTAGTTTATTTTTTATTTTTATTTTTAGGTTTAGGTTTAGGTTTTATTTTTTTAAGGGTTAGGTTTTAGGTTTTATTTAAAATTTTTTTTTAGGTTTTTAGTTTAGGTGTAGTTTTATTTTAAGTTTATTTTAGTTTAGGTTTTGGTTTGGTTTAGTTTAGTTTATTTAGGTTTATGTCAATTTTATTTATTTTAGTTTATTTTTTAGTTTAGTTTAGGTTTTATTTTTTATTTTATGTTTTAATTTAGGTTTATTTTTAGGTTTAGGTTTTATTTAGTTTTATTTTATTTTATTTTAGGTTTATTAATATTTTATGTTTAGTTTTATTTAATTTAGTTTTTATTCTTAGGTTTATTTTATGTTTTTAGTTTATTTACTTTAATTTAGTTTTTTTATATTTTATTTTTAGGTTTATGTTTAGGTTTTAGTTTAGATATTTATTTATTTTATTTTATTATTAATTGGTTTAGATTTATTTATTTATTTTATTTTAAGTATTTTACAGCCCAGGTTTAGGTTTTAGTTTTAGGGTTTAGGGCCCAGGGTTGGGCCCAAGCTCAGGTCAGGTTTAGGGCCCAGGGCCCAGAGTCTTAGGGAGAGAGTGATCAGGAGTGTCAGTTAGGCCTGGGCCCAGGCCCAGGCTCAGCCTAGGGTTTAGGGTTTAGTGTGTGGGAGGGCTTAGGGTAGGAGTTATGGTGGATTTAGGGAGGTTTAGCCTTAGGCCTGTGGTAATGTTAGTTTAGGGTTTAGTGTTTAGGGTCAGTGTTTAGGGCCTTTTAAAGAACAAAGAAAAGGTATAGGTTTATTTAGGTTATTATTTATTTATTTAGTTTTATTTATATTTTATTGAAGTTTATTTTTATTTCTTTAGTTTATTTATCTTAGGTTTTATTTATTTATTTTAGTTTATTTTAGGTTCAGGTTTAGGTTTAATTTAGTTTTATTTTTTTTATTTTTTTATGTTTGCTTTATTTTATTTTTAGGTTTATGTTAAAGTTTTATTTTATTTTTTAGGTTTAGGTTTAGGTTTTATTTTAGGTTTATTTTTTGGTTTTATTTTTTTAGTTTAGGTTTAGGTTTATTTTAGTTTGTTGTATTTATTTAGTTTAGTTTAGTTTTAGTTTATTTTTTGGTTATGTTTAGGTTTTATTTTATTTAGTTTAGTTTTATTTTTATTTTGTATTTTAGGTTTAGGTTTTTTTAGTTAGGGTTTGGGTTTATTTTTTCTTTATTTTTAGTTTTATTTTTTTGGTTTATTTTTGAGGTTTAAGTTTTATTTATTTATTTTATTTTATTTTAGGTTTATTTTATTTTTATTCCACATTAGGTTTTATTTTTTTTTTAAGTTTATTTAATTTTAGTTAGGTTATTTATTTATTTTATTTTAGTTTAGTTTGTTTTTATATTTTATTTTATGTTTAGGTTTTAGTATAGGTTTTATTTAATTTAATTTAGGTTTTGGTTTATTTATTTATTTTATTTTAGGTTTTATTTAGTTTAGCTTCATATAGGTTTTGTGGGTTTGTGGGTTTAGGGTTTGTGGTTTAGAGTTTAGGGTTTAGGGTTTTAGGGGTTTAGGATTAGGTGTAGGTTTTAAGGTTTAACATTGTAGGTTTAGGGTTTATGGTTAGTTTTAGGATTTAGGATTAGGGTTATTTGCAAAAAATTAATATTTTATATTTTATTTAGGTTTATTTTATTTATTTTTATTTCTTTATTTTATGTTTATTTATTTTAGTTTGGTTTTTTGATTTAACTTTAGGTTTAAGTTTTACAATTTTTAGGCTTATTTTATGTTTTTTTGTTTGGTTTATGTTTATTTTAGTTTATTTTATTTTATTTAGTTTAGGGTTTAGTTTAGTCTTTTTAGTTTAGGTTTAATTATTTTAGTTTAGGTTTATGTTTATTTTATTTTGTTTATTTTGGTTTAGGTTTGTTTTAACAGGGTTAGGTTGATTTATATTTAGGTTTATTTTATTTTATGTTTATGCTTTATTTTATTTAGGTTTTATATATTTATTTTGGTTTTATTTATCTTCTTAGTTTAGTTTTAATTTTCATTTTATCATTAGGTTTAGTTTATGTTTAGGCATAGGTTTAGGTTTAATGTTTTATTTTATTTAATTTATTTATATATTTATTTTTTAGGTTTATTTATTTAGGTTAGTTTTAGGTTTTAAGATTTAGGGTCACTGCAGGTTTAGGTCAGGGTTTATGGCTCAGGGTAGGGTGCAGGTTATAGGGTCTAGGGCCTAGGGTCTAGGGTCAGGGCTAAGTTTAGTCAGGGTAGGATTTTGTGGCCTGTGGTTAGTGGTCAGGCCTAGGGCCTAGGGTTAGGGTTTAGAGTATGGGTTTTATTTTATTTATTTCTTTAATATTTAATTTTTTAAAACAAGCAAAACTAGTTATGTTTATTTGTTCTTTTTATTTTACTTTATTTAATTTAGGTTTATTTCTATTATTTTAATTTAGTTTATTTATTTTAGGTTTATTTAATTTAGTTTTAGTTTTATTTTTTTATTTATTTTTTAGGTTTAGGTTTTATTTTGATTTGTTTGGTTTAGGTTTGTGTTTTATCTTGGTTTAGGTTTATTTATTATTTTAGGTTTTTTTTATGTTGATTTAGGTTTATTTTAGTTTATTTTATTTTATTTAGTTTGGTTTAGTTTAGGTTTAGTTTATTTTAGGATTAGGTTAAAGTTTTATTTATTTGAAAGGCTTAGTTTATTATTTTATTTTAGGTTTAGGTTTTTTTAGTTTAGGGTTTTTTTTACTTCAAGTCTTATTTTTTAGGTTTACATTTTTATTTAGTTTTTATTTTATTTGATTTTAGATTTATTTTATTTTTTATTGTATGTTTAGTTTTAATTTATTTAGGTTTTATTCCAGGTTTATTTTATTTTCTAGTTTAGATTAGGTTTTATTAATTTTATTTTAGTTTATTTTATTAGTTTATGTTATTTTGCCAAAGTTTAAGCTTTAGTTTTTTATTTTATTATTTATTTTATCCAGATTTAACCATTTTATATTTATTACTCTTTAGTCTTAGTTAGTAAGCCTTTGGTGTGGCCTAGGGCCCAGGCATGCCCAGGTTAGGGCCAGGGCTCTTGGGTCAGGTTAGACTTAGGGCCCAGGAGGATTACTGTCCGTGACTCCAGGCCCAGGCTCAGTGCCCAGACTCCAGGGCCCAGGTCTAGGGCCCAGGCCCAGGTCACCAGGGCCTGGTCATTGGGTCAGATCAGGACTCAGGCCTGTAGCCTTGGGCCCAGTTTGGAACCAGGACCCAGGGCCTGGGCCAGCCCAGGCCCAGGTCAGTCCAGGCAGACTGAGTCAGCCCAGACTGAGGGCCCAGGTGCCCAGGGTCAGAGAGGTCAGTGGCCCAGGGCTGCAATACTGTTAGAGCCCAGGTCAGTAGGGCCCAGTGCCCAGGATTTAGGGCCCAGGATCAGGGCCCAGGGCCCAGGCGCAGGATTTTGTGGAGTGCAGGGTGGGGTCAGTGGTGTGTCAGCCTAGGGTGTGGGGGGGCTCAGGCATGGTTAGTGTGGGATAGGGGTCAGTTTAGGGTAAGGTTTAAGGTTTAGGATTAGGGTTTAGAGTTTATGATTAAGGTAAGGGTTAGGGTTTAGGGTTTAGGGTTTATGGGTTTCTTTTTTAAGAAATTAGGGAAATTTTATTGCCACAAAGAAAGGGTATAAAGTCCGTAGAGGGGCAAATCTCTAAGCTAATTCTCAAAGAGCTATAAAAAGTCCTAAGGAGATAATTCCCCTAGCTAATAGAATAGATAAAGAAAGGAAGCTAATAAAAAAAGAAACAGAGATCCACAAAAAATAATCCTTGAAATCAGCATCAAACTTCCTCTGCTCCTTATGAAACTAGCTCAATCCAGCAGCAAAAGTCTCCCAACTTGTACCAGAGATCTCCAACTAGCTTGAAAATGGATTAGTATAGATAATGAAATAGTTAATTAAGAATAAAATATAAGAGCGGATAGAAGTAAAAAGATGAAGAAAAGGCTTAGGCTCAGTAATAGTCATCTTAAGGAGCAACACCATATGTAAGCATCCAGACTTCAAGTGAAGGGTTACAAATACATATAGCACTACCAGCCAAAAGGAGTGGTAAGCATCATGGCCATCATTGCCAGCATACCTCTTGTAGTACCTTATCCAATGACGATCATTGCACAAACCTACATAAAACTTCAAATAGTAGATGTAGCCATATGAAACCCAACAGTCAGATATATTAAACTCATAAGCGAGGTAACCCATCAGGAATGGCTTAGATCGTAGGGAGCACAACCAAAGCCACCACCAAGAATTTCTAACATAATTGTTAGGAGCAGGCCTCACAATAAGAGAAATAGGACTAAACAGAGACCAAACAAAGGCAAAAGGAGGACCATAATTGGTAAGGTCCTTCATTAAAAAAACATGCTAAGATCCCTAAATGATAATAATATCTAGATTAAATGTAAGACAAACATCAAAGATGATAGGAAGCAAGGCAACCAACAAAACAAGAAAGGGTAGAGCTTCAACCACAATCCAAAAATGAAAATCCCAGCAGGTAGACATTAGAAGAGAAGAATGGAAAAGTAAATAGACGGATCCATACATAGACTTGACAAGATCAAAAAAATTATAATAAAGTAAATACTCTTTAAACTCAACCTGCCAGTTAGAGCACCCAATCCAAGCAACCAGCAAGGCAGTCCACCCTGCGAGCCACCATGACAGCCAAGGATTCAAATTATTAGACTTAGAATCATCAGGATGAAAGGCAAAAAGAGTCATCCATTTAGAAATATTTAAAAATCCTAAGAAAAAGCCATAGACAGCAGTCACCAATCCTAATCCAAAGACATGAGAATATAGTTAAAATAACTAGATACAAAAGCTAAAAATTGAAAAGGTAAAAACCCTATATGGTCAAATAATCCAACCAAAGATAGGAAACAAGAATCCCAACAGGGACAACATCAGCCAAATCCAAAAAACATCCAACCAATAGTTAGCCACCATCCAGTTTAGAATACCAATTAAAAATATAACATCAGTAATACTAGAGGCACACCAAATAATAATTAGACATAACAAACCCGAAAATAACCTTTTTTACTAGGCCAGGGTTTAGGGTTTAGGGTTTTAAGTTTAGGGTTGTAGGTTTATGGTTTAGGGTTAGGGTAGTTTTAGGGTTAGGGTTTAGGGTTATGGTTTTTTTTATTTTCATTTTATTTTATTTATTTAGGTTTAGGGTTTAAGGTTTTGGTTTGGTGGGTTTAGAGTTTAGGGTTTTAGGGTTAGTTTTTAGGGTTTAGGGTTTAGGGTTGGATTTAGTTTTATTATTATTTAGGATTTATGGTTTAGGGTTTAAGGTTTAGGATTTAGGGTTTAGGGTTTCGATCGGTTTAGGGTTTTTAAAAAAATTTAGAAACCCACAGTTTAGTTTATTTAGTTTTGTAGTTTAATTTCAATTTATTTTTCTTTATTTTATTATTTACTTTAGGTTTAGGTTTAGGTATTTATTTTATTTAGGTTTAGGTTTTAGGTTTATTTTTTAGATTTTATTTTAGTTTAGCTTAGGTTTATTTTAGTTTATTTTATTTTACTTAGTTTAGGGTTTAGGTTAAGTTTATTTATTTACGCTTAGGTTTTATATATTTTAGTTTAGTTTTATTTTATTTTGTTTATTTTTTTATTTTTAGGTTTAGGTTTCTTTAGTTTAGGGTTTTTTTATTTTAAGGTTTAATTTTTTTTTATTTTAATTTTATTTTATTTTATTTTACATTTAGTTTTATTTTATTTAGTTTTTTTTATTCCAGAGATTTATTTTTAGTTTAGTTTAGGTTTTAATTATTTTATTTTATTTTATTTCTACTATTTATTTTATTTTTTTAGGTTTAAGTCTTAATTTAGGTTTTAATTTTATTTTTCATTGTATTATCCAGGTTTAGGTTTTATTTAGTTTAGGTTTAAGTTTTAGGTTTATGGATTTAGATGTTGGGTATAAGGCCCATGGTTTTATGGATTTATGGTCTTAAGCCCAGGTCAGGGTTTAGGGTGATTTAAATCTGGATAGGGAGGTGGGGCCTGTGGGCTCAGTAGCCCAGTGGCCTTTTGTTCAGTTTAGGCCCAGTTTAGTCTGGGCTCAGCTTGTGGTTTAGGGCCTTTAACGTTTAGGGCCCAGGGTCAGGGCCTCAGTAGTGGCCCAGAGAGCCCAGTAGGGCCCAGAGCCCAGGTCAGTTCCCCGATCAGAGCCTCCTTTAGCCCAGGGTCAGTTAGCTCAGGTCAGTTTAGGAGGCCTCAGTGGTTTAGGGTTTGGTAGATTTGGTAGAGTAGGTCAGTAATGTGAGTAAGGTAGGGTAGTTAAGTCAGCCAGGGTTTAAGGCCCAGGGTTAGATATAAGGTCAGGGCCTAGGTTAGGTTAGGGTTTAAGATTTAGGGTCAGGTCCTGTTTAGGGTTTAGGGTTTTTTTATTTTTTAATTTTTTTAATTTTTATATTATCTTTATTTTTTATTATTTTATTTTTATTTTATTATGTTTTATTTTTTTATTTTTATTTATTTTATTATTTTATTTTATTTTATTTTATTTATTTTTTTATTTTTTTTATTTTATATTTATATTTTTTTATTTTTTATTTTATTTTTTATTTTTTTTAATGGGCAATTTAGGTTTAGGGTTTAGGGTTTAATTTTAGGGTCATGGTTTAGTTTAGGGTCAGTTAGGGTTAGTCGTGGTTTAGGGTTTAGGGTTTAATGGTTTAGGGTTTTTTGGATAATAGTCCTGTGGTTCAGGTTTATATTTTAGGGTTTAGGGTTAGTTTTTGATTTTGATTTTTTAGTGGGGTTTAGGGTAGGGTTTGTTTAGAGTTTTTTATAGTTAGTTTTAGGGTTTGTTTAGTTTTAGGATTTATGATTTAGTGTCACCATTGTTCAGGTTTAGGGTTTAGTTTAGGTTTATTTAGTTTATTATATTTTTATTTATTTTACTTTATCTTATTTATTCTTAGGTTTAGGTTTATATTTTATTTTTCTAGGTTTAGTTTAGGTTTCATTTTAAGTTTATTTTAGGTTTGTTTTTAGTTTAGGTTTAGTTATTATTTTATTTTAGTTTAGGTTTAGTTTATTTTAGGTTTACTTTTAGGGTATTTATTTTAGTTTAGTTTATTTTAGTTTAGTTTATTTTTTTGTTTTATTTTATTTTAGGTTTAGGGTTTTTTTATTTGAAGGTTTATCTCTAGGTTTAGGTTTTATTTAATTTTTTATTTTATTTTATTTTAGGTTTATTTTATTTTATTTTAAGTTTTTTATTTTATTTAGGTTTATTTTCTTAGATTTATTTTGTTTTAGTTTAGTTTAGGTTTTATTTATTTTATTTTAGTTTATTTCTACCACTTTATCTTATTTTATTTTTTAAGTAAGTTTAGTTTAGGTTTAATTTTATTTCATATTTTATCCAGGTCAGGTTTATTTAGTTTAGGTAGGGTTTAAGATTGGTCTGGGTATAGTTTTGGGTATGTGCCATGGCTCATGGTAGGGCCCAGGCCCAGGGCCCAGGGCCGGGTGGCCTGTGGTAGGCTCAGTATCTTAAGATTTAGGCTCAGTTTTTAGTGTAGGTAGTTTAGGGTCAGGGCCTATGCCTTTAGGTCAAGGATCTTGGCCTAGGGTTTCAGTTTAGAGCCTGTCAGGTTTAGAGCCCAGAGCCCAGGGTTTAGTGTCTGAGTTGGGCCAGGTCAGTGGCCAGGGCAGGCTCATGATAAGTTTTTATTAGGTCAGTTAGGGCCCAGTTAGCCCATGGGCCCAGTGTCATAGGTCATTTGGTCTTTAGTTGGGTTACCATTGGGCCCAGGGTTTTGGTCAGTTTTAGTTCAAGGGCCCAAGATTTAGGGTTTAAGTTGGGGTGGCCCAGCCTCAGAAGGTTAGTGTCTTGGGGCCTAAGGCTCAGGGTCACCAGTGGCCTAAGCATGCCCATGGTCAGGTCAGATTCCAGCCCAGGAGCCCAGGTTTAGTGAGGGTCAGTTAGATGTCAGTATTTGTTTAGGGCCCAGGGTTTAGTTTAGGTAGATAGGGTAGGGTCTGGTTATTTAGTAGTAGGGCAATAGGTAGTTTATTTGGGTAAGATTTTTGTGGCTCAGGGTCTTAGGTTTATTATTTATTTTATTTTTTTAATTTCATTTTATTTCTTTAGGGTTTAGGGTAGGGTTTTTAGGGTTTAGATTTAGGGTTATTTAGGGTTTATGGTTTGGGTGGGTCAGGATTTAGGGTTTAGGGTACTAAGTATTAGAGTTTTTTAAAAAAAAATTAAGTAAACCAAAAGTTTAGGCCATTTAGTTTTTTTAGTTTATTTATTTTATTTATTTTATTTTTTATGTAGTTTAGTTTATTTATTTTAGGTTTATTTATTTAGTTTAGGTTTTATTTTAGTTTATTTTTAGGTTTAAGTTTAGGTTTATGTTTATTTTAGTTTAGTTTTATTTTATTATATTTTTAGGTTTAGGTTTTTTTGTTTTATTTTTAGGTTTATATTTAGGTTTATATTTTATTTTTTTATGTTTAAGTTTTAGGTTTTTAGTTTAGGTTTACTTTTAAGTTTTATTTTTTAGTTTAGGTTTAGGTTTATTTTTAGTTTAGTTTGTTTTATTTAGTTTAGGTTTAAGTAAACCTACCAGTTTACAATTACGTTTAGTTTATTTTAGGTATGGGTTTAGGTTTTATTTAATTTAGTTTTGTTTATTTTATTGAAAGTTTAGGTTTATTTTATTTTTATTAATGGTTTAGGTTTTTTTTTAGTTTAGGGTTTAGAGCTTTTGATTTTTTTTTAACTGAGAACAAATTTAGATTCAAAATTTCTTCTTTTGATTTCATCAATTAAGTAACACACCATGTTTTCTAAGACACAAGTGATGACATAGATCAAAAATAAGTACGCATAGAGCAAATCAAAAACCCTAGATAACTAGAACCATCTCTGATGTAAAGACAGTTCCATAAGCAGCAGATCGAATTGGTCGTTCTTTAGTTTCTCCAGTTCCCATCAGAACCACTCTGGCCTCTCGACTAGCAGGATCAATCATCATATCCCCGATATCTCCCTCCGCCACCACCACCGCTCTAACCTCCTTTGCTCCTCCCGCCTTCATAACCATCACTGCTCTGACCACCACCTCCAGATCCCCCACAACCATTGTGATAATGGCCGCCATCGCCTTCACCTCCACCTTTAGATCTAGATTGAGCCTGGTTGACGGTGATGTTCTTGCCATCAAGGTTCTGCCAATTCTTAGGATTTTTTTTTATGTTTAAGTTTAATAGGTTTTACTATTTAGATTTATTTTATAATTTATTTAGTTACTTTAGGTCTAGGTTTAGGGTTTGGGGTTTAGGGTTTGGGGTTTAGGGTTTAGGGTTTAGGGTTAAGATTTAGGGTTTAGGGTTAGATTTGTGGGTTTAGGTTTAGGGTGTAGGTTTAGAGTTTTTTTATAAATTTAAGTAAACCCAGTTTAGATTTATTTAGTATATTTAGTTTATTTTTAATTTATTTTAGTTTACTTTATATTTTATTTTTTATTTAGGTTTATTGTTTAATTTTATTTAGTTTATTATATTTATTTTAGGTTTATTAATTTTAGTTTAATTTTTTTATTTTAGTTTATTTTTTAGGTTTAGGTTTATTTTTAGGTTTACTTTTTAGTTGAGTTTTATTTTTATTTTAATTTTTAGGTTTAGGTTTTATTTTTTATTTTTAGGTTTAGGGTTAGGCTTTTATTTTATTTTTTTAGGTTCAAGTTTTAGGATTTTATTTTAGTTTTATTTTTACATTTTATTTTTTAGTTTATGTTTAGGTTTAATTTTAGTTTTTTTATTTTATTTAGTTTAGGATTAGGTTTAGGTTTTATTTTAGTTTAGTTTATTTTAGTTTAGGTTTAGGTTTATTTTATTTTTATTTTAGGTTTAGGTTTTTTTCTTAGTTTAAGGTTTAGGTTTTATTTTTATTTATTTTTATGTTTTATTTTTTTTTTAGGTTTAGGTTTATATTTAGTTTTTATTATTTTTATTTTACTTTTAGTTTTTATTTTATTTAGGTTTTTTATTCCTAGGATTATTTTATCTTTTAATTTAATTTAGGATTTCATTTATTTTATGTTCACTTTTTTATTATTTTATTTTATTTTATTTTGTGGTTTGGGTTTAGGTTTTTTATTTTATTTTATTTGTTTATTTTATTTAGGTTTAACTTATTTATTTATTTTGTTTTACGATTTTATTTAGTTTAGGCTTAGGTTTTTATATTTTTAGGGTTTAGGGTTTATGGTTTAGGGTTTAAGGTTTAAGGTTTAGGGTTTACAATTTAGTTTAGTCAGTGGTAGGTGTGGTTTGAGTTTAGGATCAGGGTTTGGGGAGTGATTTAAGGTTTATAGGTTGGGAGTTTAGGTTTGGTTTATTCAGATTAACCTGGAGTAGGTTTATGGTGTGGTAGGGTGGGAGCATCATGATCAGGAGGAGTCATGGCCTAGGGCCTGAGCTCAGGTGACTAGGCCCAGATGAGCCCAGGCTCAGGGCCTGTGGCTCAGGTTATCCAAGTCCAGGGCCCAGGATTTAGGAGCCAGGTTTAGCCTTGGGTTAAGATTGGGTGGTTATGGTTTAGAACTAGGGTAGGCAAGTTTATGGTAGGTTTAGGGTGCACCTTGGGTTTAGTGTTTGAGTGATCAGGGTTTAGAGTGTGGTGTTAGGGTTTAGTCCCAGGTAGGGTTTATGGTTAATGTTTAAGAGTTTATTGTTTAAGAGTTTTGTTGGTTTAGTAGTAGTTTAGGGTAGGATTTTGATTAGTGCCTAGGTTTATTTAGCAAGTGTTTAGGGTTTAGGGTTTATTTAAAAGAATTAAGTAACCCGAAAGGTTTAGGTTTATTTAGTTTATTTTATATTTTATTTTATATTTTATTTTTATTTTCATTTAGCTTTATTTTTTATTTTTTATTTTATATTTTTATATTGTTTAGATTATTTATTTTAGGTTTGTTTATTTTAGTTTAGATTTTTATTGTAGTTTATTTTTTAAGTTTAGGTTTGGGTTTATGCTTATTTTAGTTTAGTTTAATTTAGTTTTAAAGTTTAAGTTTATTTTAATTTAGGTTTAGTTTAGGTTTTATTTTATCTTTTAGGTTTAGGTTTTAGGTTTTATTTTAGTTTATTTTAGGTTTTATTTTTAGTAAGATTAGATTTATTTTAAGTTTATTTTATTTAGTTTAGGGTTTCAATAGTTTATTTATGGTTTAGGTTTAGGGTTTGGGAAGGTTTAGGGTTTGGGTATGTTTTGTGGGTTTAGGGTAGGTCAGGGCTCATTTAGCCATTATTTAGATTTAGGGTAGGATCAGGGTAGGTAGTGAGGGTTGTGGCTTTAGGGTTAGTTTAGGTCCAGGGTTTAGGAGCCAGGGTTTAGGATTTAAGGTTTAGGATTTAGGGTTTGGGTAGAGGTTTTTTTAAATCAAGCAAACCGCGATTTATGTTAGTTAGTTTATTTAATTTATTTTATTTATTGTAGTTTATTTTATTTTATTTTATTTATGTTTATTTATATTTTTATTTTGTTTAGTATATTTAGGTTAATTTATTTTAGTTTAGGTTTTTATTGTAGTTTATTTTTAGGTTTAGGTTTATGTTTATTTTTTAGATTAGTTTTAATTTTATTTTATTCTTTAGGTTTAGGTTTTATTTTTTATTTTAGAGTTCAGGTTTAGGTTTTTATTTTATTTTTTTAGGTTTAGCTTTTAGGTTTTTATTTTAGGGTTTTAATTTTTAGTTTAGATTTATTTTTAGTTTATTTTATTTTATTTAGTTTAGGGTTTAAGTTTAATTTATTTTAGGTTTAGGTTTTTGTTTTATTTATTTTCATTTAGTTTATTTTAGTTTAGGTTTAGGTTTATTTATTTTTAGTTTAGGGTTTAGGTTTTTTTATTTATTTTTAGTTTTTATTTTTAATTTATTTTTCTAGGTTTAGGTTTTTATTTAGTTTTTATTTTATATTATTTTAGATTTATTTTATTTTTATTTTACATTTGGATTCTATTTTATTTTAGTTTTTTATTTTAGGTTTATTCTATCTTTTAGTTTAATTTATCTTAATTTATTTTATTTTAGTTTTATTTTAATGTAAGTTTAGTTTAGTTTAGGTTTTATTTTATTTTATCTTATTTAGGTTAAGGTTTATTTATTTAATTTTGGTTTTAATTAGTTTAGGAGGTTTAGGTTTAGGTTTAGGTTTAGTGTAGGTTGGGTCAGGGTGGTTAAGTTTGGGGTTTAGGGTAGTTTAGTTTCAGGTAAGGGTTTGCATTCTTAAGGTTCACCAGGGTTTTGGATTTTAAAGTATTCTCACCATCAGCATTTTTAAACCCATTTAGTGGTTTAGTGTGGTTTTTAGGGTGGGTAGTTTAGGTGAGGAGGTGGGTTTTGGGATGATTTAGGCCCAGGATTTAGGGCCAGTAGGGGTCAGCAGGTAGTGTAGTTTGGGTAAGGTTTGAGTTTAGGATTTAGGGTTTAGATTTTATAAACAAATCACGAACCCCAAGTTAGTTAGGGTTAGTTTAGTGTTTAGAAAAGTTTATTTATTTATTTTATTTTATTGGGTTTTAGAGTTTAGGTTTAGGGTTTAGGGTTTAGTTGTTTAGGTTTAGGGTTTAGGATTTAGGGTTTAAGGTTTTTTTTATAAATTAAGTAAACTGATATGTTTAAATTTATTTAGTATATTTAGTTTATTTATTATTTATTTTAATTTACTTTATTTTTTATTTTTATTTTGGTTTAATTTTTACTTTTATTTAGTTTAGTTTATTTATTTTAGGTTTATTTATTTTAGCTATGTTTTTTATTTTGGTTTATTTTTTAGGTTTAGGTTTAGGTTTAGGTTTATTTTTTAGTTGAGTTTTATTTTTATTTAATTTTTTAGGTTTAGTTTTTATTTTTATTTTTAGGTTTAGGTTTAGGGTTTTATTCTATATTTTAGGTTTAGGTTTTAGGTTTTTATTTCTAGGTATATTTTTAGGTTTTGTTTTTAGTTTATGTTTAGGTTTATTTTTAGTTTATTTTATTTTATTTTGTTTTGGTTTAGGTTTAGGTTTAGTTTATTTAAGGTTTAGGTTTTATTATTATTTTTAGGTTAATGTGTCTAGTTTAAGGTTTAGGTTTTATTTATTATTTCATTTTTAGGTTTATTTTTTTAGGTTTAAGTTTTTATTTAGATTTTAGTTTATTTTATTTTAGGTTTATTTTTTTATTTTATGTTTAATTTTTAATTTATTTTGGTTTTTTATTCTTAGGTTTAAGTTTAGGTTTTTATTTTATTTAGGTTTAGGTTTTATTCATTTATTTTATTTATAGGTTTTATTTAGTTTATGTTTTAGGTTTTTATTGTTTATGATTTAGGGTTTAGGTTTTAAAGTTTAGGGTTTAGGGTTTTAAGGTTTAGGGTTTTAGGGTTTAGGGTTTAGGGTTAGTGTTTAAGGTTTTGGGTTTAGGGTTTATTGTTTAGACTTTTAGGTTTAGGGTTTTAGGGTTTAATTTTATTATTTAGGGTTTTATTGGTTTGGTTTTCTTAGTTTAGGGTTTAATTTTATTATTTTTTAGTATATTATTACTATTATTATTACTATTAATTTTAGTTAGTTTTTATTAGTTTATTATTATTATTATAATAATAATAATTATTATTATTATTATTCTTTTATAAGTTAGTTTAGTTTATTTATTAGGGTTTTATGGTTTTAGTTAGTTTATTAGGTTTTAGTTATTTTTATTAGTTTTAGTTTTTAGGTTTATTATTAATTTTATTAATATTTATTTAGTTAGTTTTATTAATTTTAGTTAGGTTATATTATTAGTTCTTAGTTTATTATTATTATTTTTTATTATTATTAGTTTAGTTTGGTTTTGTTTTATTAAGTTTGGGTTTAGGGTTTAGGGTTCGCTTAGGGTTTAGGGTTAGATTAGGGTTTAGGGTTTTAGGGTTTAAGGTTTAGGCTTTAGGGTTTAGGGTTTTTAGGATTAAAGGTTTAGGGTTAGTTTAGGATTTAAGGATTAGGGTTTTATGGTTTAGGGTTTAGGGTTTATGGTTAGGGTTTAAGGTTTAGGGTTTATGGTTTAGGGTTGTAGGTTTAGGGTTTAAGGTTTAGGGTTTACGGTTTAAGATTTAGTGTTTAGGGTTTAGGGTTTAGGGCTTTTCTTTAAATTAGGGATTACTCCTTCTTCCTAGCATAGTCGTTGCACACTATCCATTTGGATGTTTAAATTTGAGATAGGACAAGTCCGATCTAGCCCCTTCTTAGTGGGTCCATCACACACTGAGATGGTCGGTAAATAAATCTATCAAATTTGACCGAGCTCACATCCCCAGTAGATATGCCCTCAATTCAAAATCAAACTAAACCAAACAAACCATATCAAATCACATGAAATTAAGATTAAATTAACCCTGACTACTTTGAGTTGACAAAAGTCCCCGGTGACATTCACTCAGTAGTCACCCTAGGTCAGGTTCGATTTGTTGTGCATCCAATAGCTCACCCCTATGGTTGTTCCTCACTTTGGAATATGTAAGTCTGCTGCACCTTCTTCCTAGCATGGCGTTTTGCAAAGGAAACCCCTTAGGTTGGCTAGCTCTACCCACGCAGTATCTCTTTGGATTTGCAAACTTGAGATAGGTCAAGGCTGATATAGCCCCTTCTCTGTGGGTCCATTGCACACTGATAGGGTCCATACATTAACTCAGATTAAATCAAACTCAATCTGATTTTCCCTTATGGAGTTAAATTGCACCTTTCTAGTATTGCCTAAATCATATATAAACAAGTCAAGTAAACAAATTAAATTCAAAACCAACCTTCCTAGTGGAGCCAAATTAAACCAACTCCCCCAAAAGAGTCTAAATCAAAGAAATCCAACCAAACTCTTAATCCTAGCGGATAAATCCACAAATAAATCTATGAAATCATACACAAACCCTAATCACCAGCGGATAGCTCGAACCTGCCTCCCTAGTGGAAGGTTCATATACCCATCCCAGCGGGCTCGAGCATATCTCAGTATATATGCTTCTACATCAATTAAAACAAAACAAATTAAAATTGATTCGATCATAATCCCCGGTGGATTATAGATTTTTATCCTTAATGTATCTTCTTTCCACAAATCATATAATCAAATCAAATTCAAACCTTATCCCCAACACATTTTCTTCTTCTATGCCCTCGACATAGACCCTCACATGTCATGTCCAATGCATGTGTTTTCTCTAGTGGATTTTCCTCCATGTCCTTGACATGGAATTCTCATCAAATCTTTTTTCCTCTCTTATGCAAACCTTTAATACTTCAACCAAAAGCCTAACAGTCTATTCATTCAAATTACATCATCTTAACATGGTAATCAACATTTTATGATTTGTAATGCTGCAAGCTCAAACTAACTATTTAATATCATGATAAACATATTATAATGTGAATTAGTACACTATATTATATTATAATATATGATGTCATTTTATAATTTTCTATAATATAATATATTGTTTAACATAAAGCTCATTAAAATCATTTAAAAAAAACAAAATTTTCTCAAAATATGAAATATGTTCAATTTAGATGTAAAATTGTTATTTTTCTATTAGAAATGGTACAAAATAGCATAATTTTTGGTGTTGCTTCTTGGTCTGTGCCATGTATTTGGCCAAATTCTTCGATCTCAACCTTCAAATTAACATTTTGTGAGTTTTGACCGAATGTATTATAACTAAAGTAAAACATACTAAAATGTGCAATAACATTTAGTAACACACCATGAAATTCATATATATGTGAAGTTATATTGTTATGTACATTATATTTTAATATGCTTTCATATAATATATTATATTACATTACACCTTAAAATGAATAACATTAAGCAAAAAATTTATAAAATTTGGTTGAAAAATGAACATTTATTTTGGATGTAAAATTCCTTTCTTTCGATTAAATGACACACCATAGCACACTCCCAATGATGTTCCCTAAAGCTTACCTTAAATTTGGCCAAATCCCATCATCTCAGCCTATAAATCAGTATTTTTATAAATTATACTAGTACAAACTCTACTATATCATCCTATAAGAAAGTAAAATAAGCAAAAAAAAAGTAGTAATACACAATAATATGCTATAATGTATGATGCTACACTATGTTATGGCATCCTATATTATAATACACTATAACATATTATATTTTATTGCATATCAAATCAAAAGGGATTGCTTAAGATAAACAAAATCATAAAATTAGTCTAAAAAATAAAAAAAATTATATATTTTAGTTATATCACTTACATATTTTTTAATTAGAACAATATATTATGATGCCATGCTCTACCTATTATGAATTTGACCAAATTCCAACATTTTAAAGTCTAAACCAACATTTTTATAAATAATTCTAGTGTAGGCTTTATTGTATGATTGTAAAATACTAAAGGAATTTAAAATACATAGAACAATATATTATGATATATGATGTTATACTATGTAAGAACATATAATATTTATTTTGAACATAAAATCTTACTTCTAAGACTACAAGTGGCGTAGCACACCTTTGGTACTACAACTTAATTTCCACTTCAAATTTAATAAATTTCATTATCTGCTTTTTTAAATCAATATTTTATGATTTATATTAATATAGACTATAGGGCACAATACCATAATATACTAAAACATTTCAAAACCTTTTATAAAATCCAAAAACACATCACTACATGTTCAAACATATGATGCTACATTATAATATAATATATGGTATTAAAATGTGATTTAAGTTAGGGTTTGGGTTATTCAAATCTCTAATAGTTAAGGGAAAGTATCTTGAAGACATTTTCTTTAGCTACCATAACTATGTTAGGACTTGTTCATTATTTATATCTACTAATAATGACATCTTTATTCAAGGTTTAGGGTTAGGGTTTAGGGTTAGTTTAGAGTTTAGGGTTTAGGGGTTAGTTTAGGGTCTAGGGTTTAGGGTTTAGGGTTATAGGTTTAGGGTTTAGGGTTTAGGGTTTAGGGTTTATGGTTTTAGGGTTTAGGGTTTAGGGTTTAGGGTTTTAGGGTTTAGGGTTGTCAAGATTTAAGGTTCAAGGTTTAGGATTTAGGGTTTAGGGTTTAGGGTTTAGGTTTTAGGTTTAGGGTTTAAGTTTTAATTTAGGTTTAAAGTTTTTTTAAAAGAGAACAAATTTCTATTCAACATTTCTTCTTTTTGATTTCATCAACTAAGGATCACCCCAAGTTTTCTAAGACACAAGCAACGACATAGATAAAAAATGAGCACCCATAGAGCAAATTAAAAAAAATTGATAAGTAGAATAGTCTCTTATGTACAGTTCCTTAAGTAGTAGATCAGATCGACCATTCTTGGTTTCTAGCACCATCGGACCACCCCACCTCTTGAGTAGCGAGGATTTGCCATCATATCCCGATCTTTCTCTTCCTTCATAGCTAACCTCTGCTCCTCCCTCCACCATAACCTCCCACCACCTCCATATCCACAGACTCCTCCACTACCACTACGATAACTATAACCTTTGCCTTTGCCTCCACCACAAGATTTAGACTAAGCCTAGCTGATGGTGATGTTCATGCCGTCAAGGTTCTGCCCATTCTTAGGATTAGTTTAGGGTTTAGGGTTAGTTTAGGATTTAGGGTTTGGGGTTTTTTTTTTTTTAGGGGAAGCCCCATGTAGGGGTATTTTATTGCCACAAAAAGAGGGTTACAAGGTCCTTAAAAGGGGATAAACTCAGAACTCGCTCAAGAGCTACAATTAGCCTAAGGAGTAAATCCCTATCTAAGTACATCCAAGAGTAAAAGAAAGCATAAAACAATCAAAAGATACAAGATGATTAACATAATAAGCTAAAGTAAGATTAGGCCAATCTGAGGATGTGGGAATGCATGATGTGGAGCACCGAGAAAAGGAAGGAGAATCACGCAAAGTTATAATAAGAGGGAGATTAGAGCAGTTAAGGTATCTAGACAAAAGTTAGAGGAAAATAACATAATATGAGTATGTTAGAAAGGAGTTGTGATAGAGAAGGCTCAGGCTCAATCACATCCTGTTGGGGCAGATGCAAGTATGAGCATCCAAACTTCAGCAGAAGGGTTACATCACATGAGCTACTACCGAACCAATAGGGGTGAGATCATCACCATCACAACAAAACACGTGAGAAGGAAGCACCCAGGTTGTTGATATTCTTGTGAGCTTTATTACGCAAACCTAAGCAAAATCATATCTAAAATATAGGTAATTGCTAAGAGCTGAAGGATAAGGAGTCTCATTCAAGAAAAATATCCTCAATATAGTCATCTTGACATGAGAATACATAAACATAAGTGAGTGAGCCATCTTAGCCAGAGTCTCATGAATAGCCATATTCAGGAAAGAAATTAGTTCAGCATATAATCCCTCCGTAAGAAAATTACGAGGAGACAACTTTAAACTTAAATAAGTCAATGAGCTTATACTTAACACCATCCCAATCACATGATATGTAAATGAATCTTTCGGTCGAAAATAACCGAAACAATCCCCTTATTAATGTCGGAGAAAGCAATAGTAAAGGAAAATAGCATAGCTCAACACGAGGAATGATGTAACCAACCAAAATAAGCACCCAGAAAAAACTGTTAGAGCAGCAGCTCAATAGTAGCATTGGGGCCCCCATTCAGAATCGCAGATCAACAATCAATCCAGAGAACAAAGGCAAGGCAACAACATCCGGGTAAGAAGGGACTAAAGCGGCCATAATACCATTCATTCGAATAAATTGCTCATAAGCACTAAGGTCGAAATGAGGTAGTGTGATGTCAGAAAAATAGGAGATAAAATACGCAATCAGCCAACAAATAAGTCAACAAGTGAATTGGAATGAGTCTCAACATTAAAATCTAGAAAATAGCAACAGTTAAGATGGCAACATCCAAGATAGGAAGATACATCAAATTGGCCATAAAACTCCTCAATCAGAGTAGACATGGCAATAATAGATAAATAAATAAATAAAGCATTAAAATAGTTATCCTGAAGGTAGCAAATAGGCAATCACAAAACCCTCACCATCGGGCAATGGAGCGACTTCGGGCATGAGACCCTGAAATTCTACAACCAACAAAGAAAGAGCCAATTGAGGTGACAAGGTAAAATAAAAAGGTAAATCTCAAGATAAGAGACAACCAAAACAGCAAAAACCAATTAGCTTGCCATGATGCCACTCATCTAGTATAATCAAAATAATAGATACAAGTTTGATAGAAAAAGGATGTAGTAAACGAAGCGAAAAGGTAGATCAATGAATTCCAATGATAGGCATAAAATAAACCAGTAAGGTGGTTCAAAGAAAAATCTACCAAGCAATCAGCAACTTCAATAGAGACTTGCTGATTGCTTTTTTTTAGGGTTTAGGGTTTGGGGTTTAGGGTTTAGGGTTGTAGGTTTTAGGGTTTAGAGTTTATTGTTTAGGGTTCAGGGTTTTAGGGTTTAGGGTTTAGGGTTTAGAGTTTAGGGGTTTAGGGTTTAGGGTTTAAGGTTTAAGATTTAGGGTTTAAGGTTTAGGGTTTAAGGGTTTAGATTTATAAGTTTAAGGTTTAGGGTTTAAGGTTTAGGATTTAGGGTTTAGGGTTTTATTAAAATAATGATTGGTTTAAGTTTATTTAGTTTATTTTTTTATTTATTTGAGTTTATTTTATGTTTTATTTTTATTTTAAGTTTAATTTTTATTTAGTTTAGTTTATTTATTTTAGGTTTTAATTTTAGTTTAGGTTTTATTTTAGTTTATTTTGTAGGTTTAGGTTTATTTTTTAGTTGAGGGTTTATTTTTGAGGTTGAGGTTTAGGTTTTTATTTTATTTTTTTAGGTTTAGATTTTAGGTTTTTATTTTTGGTTTATTTTTAGGTTTTATTTTTTTTATTTTATGTTTAGGTTTATTTTTAGTTTATTTTATTTTATTCAATTTTGGTTTAAGTTTAGGATTAGTTTAATTTTGGTTTAGGTTTAGGTTTTCTATATTTTAGTTTAGTTTATTTTGGTTTAGGTTTAGGTTTATTTTATTTTGTTTATTTTGTTTTTAATTTAAGTTTAGGTTTTTTTTAGTTTAGGGTTTAGGTTTTATTTTTTATTTATTTTTAGGTTTTATTTTTCAGTTTATTTTTTAGTTTTAGATTTTTATTTAGTTTTATTTTATTTTATTTTAGGTTTTATTTTTTTATTTTATGTTTAGTTTTTATTTTATTTAGATTTTATATTTTTCAGTTTAGTTTAGGTTTTTATTTATTTTATTTTAGTTTAGTTTTTAATTTTTAATTTTATTTTCTTTTTAGCTTTTCATTTAGGTTTAGGTTTTGGTTTTAGTTTATGTTTAGTTTTGTTTTATTTTAGTTTAGGTTTTTTTTATTTGTTTATTTTTTAGGTTTTATTTAGTTTTAGGTTTTTAGCTTTTTAGGGTTTAGGGTTTAAGGTTAGTTTATGGTTTAAGGTTTATGGTTTAGGGTTTAGGGTTTGGGGTTTAGGGTTTAGGGTTTAGGGTTTAAGTTTTAGGTTTAGGGTTTAAGTTCTAGTTTAGGGTTTTAGTTTTTTTTAATAGAGAACAAATTCATATTCAACATTTCTTCTTTTCAATTTCATCAACCAAGTAGCACCCCAAGTTTCTAAGACACAAGTGATGACACAGATAAAAAATAAGCACACATAGGGCAAATCAATAACCCTAGATAAGAAGAACCGTCTCTACTGTAAAGACACGGTTCCATAAGTAGTAGATCAGATTGATCATTCTTCGATTTCTCCAGTTCTCATCAGAACCACCCCTGCCTCTCGAGTAGCAGGATTCGCCATCATATTTTGATCTCTCCCTTCGCCACCACCACGGCTGTAACCTCTATCACTCCTCCTCCTCTATACCACTACTTGACCACGACTTCCATATCCACCACTCTAGATCCCCACCATTATGATGCATCTGCCTTTGCCTCCCCTACCAGATCTACACTAAGCCTAGTTGACGGTGATGTTCCTGCCGTCAATGTCTTGCCCATTCTTAGGGTTTATGGTTTAGGGTTAGTTTAGTGTTTAGGGTTTGTGGTCTAGGTTTTAGGGTTGGAGGTTTTATTGTTTACAGTCTAGGGTTTAGGGTTTAGGATTTTAGGATTTATGGTTTAGGGTTTAGGGTTTAGGGTTTAGGATTTAGGATTTTGGGTTGAAGATTTAGGATTAGGATTTACAGTTTAGGGTTTAGGATTTATGGTGTATGGTTTTTTTCTTAAAATTAAGTAAATCGATAGGTTTTGGTTTATTTAGTTTATTTATTTATTTATTTGAGTTTATTTTATTTTTTGTTTTTATTTAAGTTTATTTTTTATTTTTATTTCATTTAGTTTGTTTTATTTATTCATTTATTTTTGTTTAGGTTTTTATTTTAGTTTATTTTTTTGTTTAAGTTTATTTTTTAGTTGAGTTTTATTTTTATTTTATTTTATATGTTTAGGTTTTCTTTTTTTAGTTTTAGGTTTAGGTTTAGGTTTTATTTTATTTTTTTTAGGTTTAGGTTTTAGGTTCATTTTTAGGCTTTCTTTTTTAGTTTAGGTTTAGTTTTATTTTAGTTTATTTTATTTTATTTAGTTTATGTTTAGGTTTAGGTTTAGTTTATTTTAGGTTTAGGATAAGGATTTATTTATTTTTTAGTTTAGGTTTAGGTTTATTTTATTTTTATTTTTGGTTTAGTTTTTTTTTTTAATTTAGGGTTTAGGTTTTATTTTTAATTTATCTTTTGGTTTATTTTTAGGTTTGTTTTTTAGGTTTAGGTTTTTATTTTATTATTTTAGGCTTAATTAATTTTTATTTTAGGTTTCATTTTTATTTTATTTAGGATTTAAATTTTTTAGTTTAGTTTAGTTTAGGTTTTTATTTATTTTATTTTAGTTTAGTTTTTTATTTTTTATTTATAATTTCCTTTTAGGTTTAGGCTTAGGTTTAAGTTTAGGTTTTAGTTTATGTTTTTATTTTATTTTATTTTTTTATTTTAATTTAGTTTAGGTTTATTTATTTTATTTTTTGGTTTTATTTAGTTTAGGTTTACGTTTTTAGCTTTTTAGTGTTTAGGGTTTAAAGTTTAGGGCTTAGGGTTTAAGTTTTAGTTTAGGGTTTAGGGTTTGGAGTTTAGGGTTTAGGATTTAGCGTTTAATGTTTCTTTTGATTTCATGAACTAAGTAGCACCCTAACTTTTCTAAGACACAAGCGACGAGAAAGATAAAAAATGAGACCCCATAGAGTTAATCAAAAACCCTAGATAAGTAGAACCTTCTCTATTGTAAAGACACAGTTCCATAAGCAACAGATCGGATTGGTCGTTGTTTAATTTCTCCAGTTCCCATAAAAACTACCACCGCCTCTTGAGTAGCGGGATTCGCCAACATATACTCAATCTCTTCTCCACCACCACCATTTGTAACCTCAGGTTGCTCCTCCAACCACCATTCTCGACCACCTTCATCCACCAGACTTAGATCCCCCACCACTATGAAAACGCCTCCGCCTTCACCTCCATTGCCAAATCTAGATTGAGCCTAGTTGACGATGATGTTCCTAGCGTGAAGGTTCTGCCCATTCTTAGGGTTTAGGGTTTAGGGTTAGTTTAGTTTTTAGGGTTTAGGGTTACTTTAGAGTTTATGGTTGTAAGTTTTAAGGTTTAGGGTTTAGGGTTTAGGGCTTAGGGTTTAGAGTTTTAGGGTTTAGGGTTTATGGTTTATGGTTTAGGGTTTTAGGGTTGGTTTAGGGTTTAGGGTTTTAGGGTTTTAGGATTTATGATTTAGGGTTTAAGGGTTAGGGTTTAGGGTTTAGGGTTTAAGGGTTTAGGGTTTAGGGTTTAGGGTTTAGGGTTATAGGTTTAGGGTTTAGGGTTTTGGATTTAGGATTTAGGGTTTGGTTTTTTTAAAAAAAAAAATTAAACTAGTAGGTTTAGGTTTATTTAGTTTATTTTTTATTTATTTGAGTTTATGTTATTTTTTTATTTTTATTTAGGTTTATTTTTTATTTTTATTTATTTTAGTGTTTTTATTTTATGTTTATTTATTTTAGTTTAGGTTTTTATTTTAGTTTACTTTTTTTAGGTTCAAGTTTATTTTTTAGTTGAGTTTTATTTTTTTTATTTTTTAGGTTTAGGTTTTACTTTTATTTTAGGTTTAGGTTAAGGTTTTATTTTATTTTTTTTAGGTTTAGGTTTTAGGTTTTATTTTATTTTATTTTTAGGTTTTATTTCTAGATTTGGTTTAGGCTTATTTTTGTTTTTATTTTATTTTATTTAGTTTAGGTTTAGGTTTAGGTTTAGGATTTATTTATTTTAGTTTAGTTTAATTTAATGTAGGTTTAGGTTTATTTTATTTTGTTTATTTTAGATTTATTTTAGGTTTTGTTCTTTTTTTTAGTTTAGGGTTTAGGTTTTCTATTTTTTTAATTTTGGTTTTATTTTTAGGTTTATTTTTTATGTTTAGGTTTTTATTTAGTTTTTATTTTAGGTTTATTTTATTTTTATTTTAGGTTTAGTTTTTTACTTTATTTAGGTTTTTTATTTTTTAGTTTAGTTTAATTTTATTTTTGTTTCATTTTTTTAGGTTTAAGTTTAGGTTTAGGTTTAAGTTTTAGTTAATGTTTTAATTTTGTTTTATTTTTATTTTATTATGGTTTATTTATTTTATTTGTTTTATTTATTTATTTTTTATTTAGTTTAGTTTTAGGTTTTAGCTTTTAAGGTTTAGGGTTTAGGGTGTGGGGTTTAGGGTTTCAAGTTTAGGGTTTAGGTTTTAAGTTTAGGGTTTATGTTTTAGTTTAGGATTTAGGGTTTAAGGTTTAATGTTTTTTAATTTTAATAGAGAACAAATTGGAATTCAAAATTTCTTCTTTTTGATTTCATGAACCAAGTATCACCCCATGTTTTCTAAGATACAAGTGATGACATAGATCAAAAATGAGCATCTATAGAGCAAATCAAAAACCCTAGATAAGTGGAACCTTCTCTACTATAAAGACACAATTCCATAAGGAGTAGATCGGATTGGCCGTTCTTCAGTTTCTCCAGTTCCCATCAGAACCACCCCCGCCTCTCGAGTAGCTAAATCCACCATCATATCCCTGATCTGTCCCTCCATCACCACCATGATTGTAACCTTAGTTGCACCTCCAGCCTCCATTACCACCACTGCTCTGACCACCACCTCCATATCCACCAGCACTTCGATCCCCAACACCACTATGATAACTGCCGCCTCCACCTTCACCTCCACTTCAAGATCTAGACTGAGCATAGTTGATGTTAATGTTCTTGCTGTTAAGTTTCTACCCATTCTTAGGATTTAGGGTTAATTTAAGGTTTCAAATTTAGTGTTAGTTTATCATTAGGGTTTAGGGTTATATTTGGGTTTAATGTT
Organism: Cymbidium sinense; assembly: GCA_021442155.1. Classification (NCBI taxonomy): domain Eukaryota; kingdom Viridiplantae; phylum Streptophyta; class Magnoliopsida; order Asparagales; family Orchidaceae; genus Cymbidium; species Cymbidium sinense. The sequence goes on from CM038214.1 coordinate 174,587,810, forward strand.
CAGGGCTTAGAGTTGTAGGTTTTATTTTTAGGGTTTAGGGTTTAGGGTTTAGGGTTTAGGGTTTACAATTTATAGTTTTAGAGTTTAGGGTTTAGGGTTTAGGGTTTTGGGGTTTTAGGGTTTTAGGGTTTTAGGGTTTTGGGTTTTGGGCTTAGGGTTTAGGGTTTAGGGTTTACGGTTTAGGATTTAGGGTTTAGGTTTATTTTTATTTATTTGAGTTTATTTTATTATTTATTTTATTTAGGTTCATTTAGTTTCATTTATTTATTTTAGGTTTATTTATTTTACTTTAGGTTTATTATTTTAGTTTATTTTTTAGGGTCAAGTTTAGGTTTAGGTTTATTTTTTAGTTGAGTTTTACTTTTCTTTTATTTTTTAAGTTTAGGTTTTACTTTTTATTTCTAAAATTAGGTTTTGGTTTTTATTTTATTTTTTTAGGTTTAGGTTTTAGGTTTTTATTTTTAATCTATTTTTATGTTCTATTTTTTACTTTACTTTATTTTATTTAGTTAAGGTTTAGGTTTAGTTCATTTTAAGTTAATGATTAGGTTTTATTTATTTTAGTTTAGTTTATTTCAGTTTAGGTTTAGGTTTATTTTATTTTTATTTTTGGTTTATGTTTTTTTTAGGTTTGGGTTTAGGTTTTATTTTTTATTTATTTTATTTATTTGTATGTTTATTTTTAGGTTTAGGTATTTATTTAGTTTTATTTTATTTTAGTTTAGGTTTATTTTATTTTTATTTTACATTTAATTTTATTATTAAGGTTTTTTATTCTTATGCTTATTTTATTTTTTAGTTTAGTTTAGGTTTTCCTTTATTTTATTTTAGTTTACTTTTATTTTTGATTTTAATTTTATTTGTAGGTTTAGGTTTAGGTTTAGGTTTTAGTTTATTTTTTATTTTATTTTATTTTTTTATTTCATTTAGGTTTAGATTTTTTATTTATTTTATATTTAGGTTTTATTTAGTTTAGGTTCAGGTTTCTAGCTTTTTAGGGTTTAGAGTTTATGATATAGGGTTTAGGGTTTAGGGTTCAGGGTTTTAGGGTTTAGGGTTTTATGGTTTAGAGTTTAGGGTTAGGGCTTAGGGTTTAGTGTTTAAGCTTTAGGGCTTAGGTTTTAGGGTTTAGGGTTAGCATGGGGTTTAGAGTGGTTTAGGGTTTTTTTAGGGTTTAGGGTTTAGGGTTATTTTAGGGTTTAGGGTTTAAGGTTTAGGGTTTAGGGTTTAGAGTTTATGGTTTAGGATTTAGGGTTTAGGGTTGTAAGTTTAGGGTTAGTTTTACGGTTTAGGGTTTAGGGTTTAGGGTTTGGGTTTAGGATTTAGGCTTTAGGGTTTAGGGTTTAGGGTTTATGGTTTCTGGTTTAGAGTTTTAAGTATTTAGTTTATTTTTTATTTATATTAGTTTATTTTATTTTTTATTTTTATTTAGGCTTATGTTTTATTTTTATTTTTTAGGTTTATTTACTTTTTATTTTGGTTTTATTTTTATTCTATTTTTTTGTTTAAGTTTTATTTTTTATTTTTAGGGTTAGGTTTAGGTTTTATTTTATTTTATTTTTGTTTAGGATTTTGGTTTTTATTTTAGGATTATTTTTAGTTTGTATTATTTGGTTTAGATTTAGGTTTATTTTTAGTTTATTTAATTTTATTTAGGGTTTAGGTTTTATTTATTTTAGTTTAGGTTTAGGTTTTTCTAGTTTAGGGTTTAGGTTTTATATTTTATTTATTTTTAGGTTTACTTTTTAGGTTTAAGATTTTATTTAGTTTTTATTTTATTTTGTTTAGGTTTTTTATTTTTAATTTATTTTAGGTTTAGGTTTACTTTTTATTTTTTATTTTATTTTCTTTTTAAGTTTAGGTTTAGGTTTAGGTTTAGGTTTAAGTTTAGGTTTTTATTTCATTTAAATTTTTAATTTATTTTGGTTCAGGTTTATTTATTTATTTTATTTTTAGAATTTATTTAGTTTAGGTTTAAGTTTTTAGCTTTTAGGGGTTAGTTTTTGTTAGGTTTTAGTTTAGTTATTATTTAGTTATTAGTTTAGGGTTTATTTTTTGTTTTAGGTTTTATTAATTATTAGTTTATTATTTATTGTTAGTTTAGTTAGTTTTTTTTTAAAGATTTTTGGGGTTCAGTTTTAGTTTAGTTTATTAGTTTAGGGGTTTTAAGTTTCTAGTTTTGTTTAGTTTTAGTTTTTAGTTTATTTATTATTGGGTTTTATTGGTTTGGTTTTCTTAGTTTAGGGTTTAATTTTATTATTTTTTAGTATATTATTACTATTATTATTACTATTAATTTTAGTTAGTTTTTATTAGTTTATTATTATTATAATAATAATAATAATATTATTTATTCTTTTTTTAAGTTAGTTTAGTTTATTTATTAGGGTTTTATGGTTTTAGTTAGTTTATTAGGTTTTAGTTATTTTTATTAGTTTTAAGTTTTTAGGTTTATTATTAATTTTATTAATATTTATTTAGTTTGTTTTATTAATTTTAGTTAGGTTATATTATTAGTTCTTAGTTTATTATTATTTTTATTTTATTATTAGTTTAGTTTGGTTTTGTTTTATTAAGTTTGGGTTTAGGGTTTAGGGTTAGCTTAGGGTTTAGGGTTAGATTAGGGTTTAGGGTTTTAGGGTTTAGGGTTTAGGCTTTAGGGTTTAGGGTTTAGGCTTCAGTGTTTAAGGTTTAGGGTTAGTTTAGGATTTAAGGTTTAGGGTTTTATGGTTTAGGGTCTAGGGTTTTTTAGGGTTTAAGGTTTAGGGTGTATGGTTTAGGGTTGTAGGTTTAGGGTTTAGGTTTAGGGTTTTATTTAAGATTTAGTGTTTAGGGTTTAGGGTTGGGGCTTTTCTTTAAGGATTACTCCTTCTTCCTAGCATAGTGGGTTGCACACTATCCATTTGGATGTTTAAATTTGAGATAGGACAAGTCTAGTCTCTTCTTAGTGGGTCCATCACACACAGATGGTCGGTAAATAAATCTATCAAATTTGGCCAGAGCTCACATCCCGTAGATATCCCTCAATTCAAAATCAAACTAAACCAAACAAACCATATCAAATCACATGAAATTAAGATTAAACCACGACTACTTTGAGTTGACAAAAGTCCCCGGTGACATTCACTCAGTAGTCACCCTAGGTCAGGTTCGATTTGTTGTGCATCCAATAGCTCACCCCTATGGTTGTTCCTCACTTTGGAATATGTAAGTCTGCTGCACCTTCTTCCTAGCATAGCCGTTGCACACCGAAAGGAAACCCCTTAGGTTGGCTAGCTCACCCCCCGGTAGGTATCTCTTTGGATTTGCAAACTTGAGATAGGTCAAGGCTGATATAACCCCTTCTCTGTGGGTCCATTGCACACTGATAGGGTCCATACATTAACTCAGATTAAATCAAACTCAATTTGATTTTCCCTTATGGAGTTAAATTGCACCTTTCTTTCTAGTATTGCCCTAAATCATATATAAACAAGTCAAGTAAACAAATTAAATTCAAAACCAACCTTCCTAGTGGAGCCAAATTAAACCAACTCCCCCAAAAGAGTCTAAATCAAAGAAATCCAACCAAACTCTTAATCCTAGTGGATAAATCCACAAATAAATCTATGAAATCATACACAAACCCTAATCACCAGCGGATAGCTCGAACCTGCCTCCTTTGTGGAAGGTTCATATACCCGTCCCTCTGCCCATATCTAGTATATATGCTTCTACATCAATTAAAACAAAACAAATTAAAATTGATTCGATCATAATCCCCAGTGGATTATAGATTTTTATCTTTAATGTATCTTCTTTCCACAAACCATATAATCAAATCAAATTCAAACCTTATCCCCAACATATTTTCTTCTTCTATGCCCTCGACATAGACCCCTCACATGTCATGTCCAATGCATGTGTTTTCTCCTAGTGGATTTTCCTCCATGTCCTTGACATGGAATTCTCATCAAATCTTTTTTCCTCTCTTATGCAAACCTTTAATACTTCAACCAAAAGCCTAACAGTCTATTCATTCAAATTACATCATCTTAACATGGTAATCAACATTTTATGATTTGTAATGTCTCAAACTAACTATTTAATATCATGATAAACATATTATAATGTGAATTACACTATATTATATTATAATATATGATGTCATTTTATAATTTTCTATAATATAATATATTGTTTAACATAAAGCTCATTAAAATCATTTAAAAAAAACAAAATTTTCTCAAAATATGAAATATGTTCAATTTAGATGTAAAATTGTTATTTTTCTATTAGAAATGGTACAAAATAGCATAATTTTTGGTGTTGCTTCTTGGTTTGTGCCATGTATTTGGCCAAATTCTTCGATCTCAACCTTCAAATTAACATTTTGTGAGTTTTTTAGAATGTATTATAACAAAAGTAAAACATACTAAAATGTGCATTTAGTAACACACCATGAAATTCATATATATGTGAAGTTATATTGTTATGTACATTATATTTTAATATGCTTTCATATAATATATTATATTACATTACACCTTAAAATGAATAACATTAAGCAAAAAATTTATAAAATTTGGTTGAAAAATGAACATTTATTTTGGATGTAAAATTCCTTTCTTTCGATTAAATGACACACCATAGCACACTCCCAATGATGTTCCCTAAAGCTTACCTTAAATTTGGCCAAATCCCATCATCTCAGCCTATAAATCAGTATTTTTATAAATTATACTAGTACAAACTCTACTATATCATCCTATAAGAAAGTAAAATAAGCAAAAAAAAGTAGTAATACACAATAATATGCTATAATGTATGATGCTACACTATGTTATGGCATCCTATATTATAATACACTATAACATATTATATTTTATTGCATATCAAATCAAAAGGGATTGCTTAAGATAAAAAAAATCATAAAATTAGTCTAAAAAATAAAAAAAATTATATATTTTAGTTGTATCACTTACATATTTTTAATTAGAACAATATATTATGATGCCATGCTCTACCTATTATGAATTTGACCAAATTCCAACATTTTAAAGTCTAAACCAACATTTTTATAAATAATTCTAGTGTAGGCTTTATTGTATGATTGTAAAATACTAAAGGAATTTAAAATACATAGAACAATATATTATGATATATGATGTTATACTATGTAAGAACATATAATATTTATTTTGAACATAAAATCTTACTTCTAAGACTACAAGTGGCGTAGCACACCTTTGGTACTACAACTTAATTTCCACTTCAAATTTAATAAATTTCATTATCTCTTTTTTTAAATATTTTATGATTTATATTAATATAGACTATAGGGCACAATACCATAATATACTAAAACATTTCAAAACCTTTTATAAAATCCAAAAACACATCACTACATGTTCAAACATATGATGCTACATTATAATATAATATATGGTATTAAAATGTGATTTAAGGTTAGGGTTTGGGTTATTCAAATCTCTAATAGTTAAGGGAAAGTATCTTGAAGACATTTTCTTTAGCTACCATAACTATGTTAGGACTTGTTCATTATTTATATCTACTAATAATGACATCTTTATTCAAGGTTTAGGGTTAGGGTTTAGGGTTAGTTTAGAGTTTAGGGTTTAGGTTTTAGGGTTTAGGTTTTAGGGTTTAGGGTTATAGGTTTAGGGTTTAGGGTTTAGGGTTTAGGGTTTATGGTTTTAGGGTTTAGGGTTTAGGGTTTTAGGGTTTAGGGTTGTGGGTTTAGGGTTCAAGGTTTAGGATTTAGGGTTTAGGGTTTAGGGTTTAGGTTTTAGGGTTTAAGTTTTAATTTAGGTTTAAAGTTTTTTAAAAGAATTTCTATTCAACATTTCTTCTTTTGATTTCATCAACTAAGGATCACCCCAAGTTTTCTAAGACACAAGCAACGACATAGATAAAAAATGAGCACCCATAGAGCAAATTAAAAAAAATTGATAAGTAGAATAGTCTCTTCTATACAGTTCCTTAAGTAGCAGATCAGATCGACCATTCTTCAGTTTCTCCAGCTCCCATCAGACCACCCCCACCTCTTGAGTAGCAGGATTTGCCATCATATCCCCGATCTTTCCCTTCGCTAGCACCATGGCAATAACCTCTATCGCTCCTCCCTCCACCATAACCAGCACTCCTCCGACCACCACGATAACTATAACCTTTGCCTTTGCCTCCACCACAAGATTTAGACTAAGCCTAGCTGATGGTGATGTTCATGCCGTCAAGGTTCTGCCCATTCTTAGGATTAGTTTAGGGTTTAGGGTTAGTTTAGGATTTAGGGTTTAGGGTTTTTTTTTTTTTTAGGGGAAGCCCCATGTAGGGGTATTTTATTGCCACAAAAAGAGGGTTACAAGGTCCTTAAAAGGGGATAAACTCCAGAACTACTGCTCAAAGAGCTACAATTAGCCTAAGGAGTAAATCCCTATCTAAGTACATCCAAGAGTAAAAGAAAGCATAAAAACAATCAAAAGATACAAGATGATTAACATAATAAGCTAAAGTAAGATTAAGGCCAATGCGGAGGATGTGGGAATGCATGATAATAGGCAACCCGACAAGGAAGGAGAGAGAATCACGCAAAGTTATAATAAGAGGAGATTAGAATAGTTAAGGTATCTGAGACAAAAGTTAGAGGAAAATAACATAATATGAGTATGTTAGAAAGGAGTTGTGATAGAGAAGGCTCAATCACATCTGTTGGGGCGGATGCAAGTATGAGCATCCAAACTTGAAGAAGGGTTACATCACATGAGCTACTACAACCAATAGGGAGTGAGATCATCCACCATCATAGCCAAAACACTGAAGGAAGCACCAGGTTGTTGATATTATTGTGAGCTTTATTACACGCAAACCTAAGCAAAATCATATCTAAAAATATATAGGTAATTGTTGAGGTGAAGGATAAGGAGTCTCATTTAAGAAAAATATCCTCAATATAGTCATCTTGACATGAGAATACATAAACATAAGTGAGTGAGCCATCTTAGCGAGTCTCATGAATAGCCATATTGGAAAGAAATTAGTTGATATAATCCCTCCATAAGAAAATTACGAGGAGACAACTTTGAAAACCTATTAAATAAGTCAATGAGCTTATACTTAACACCATCCCAATCACATGATATGTAAATGAATCTTTCAGTGCAGAAAATAACCCAGGAAACAATCCCCTTATTAATGTCCTGGAGAAAGCAATAGTAAAGGAAAATAGCATAGCTCAACACAGGGAATGAACTGTAACCAACCAAAATAAGCACCCAGAAAAAACTGTTAGAGCAGCAGCTCCAATAGTAGCATTCAGGGCCCCCATTCAGATAATCCAGAGAACAAGACAGCAAAAGGCAACAACATCCAGGGTAGGAAGGGACTAAACTGGCCATAATACCATTCATTCAGAATAAATTGCTCATAAGGCACAGGTGAGAAAGCGGTAGCGGTGATCAGATCAAAAATAGGAGATAAAATACATCAGAAAAGCCAATAGCCAAACAGTCAACAAGTGAATTGGAATGAGTCTCAACATTAAAATCTAGAAAATAGCAGATTAAGATGGCAACATCAAGATAGGAAGATAAATTGGCCATAAAACTCCTCAATCGAGTGTATGGCAATAATAGATAAATAAATAAATAAAGCATTAAAATAGTTATCACGAAGGTAGGTAGCAAATCGACAATCACAAAAAACCCTCACCATCGAGACGATAATGGAGCGACTTTTGGGGCATGAGACCACGAAATTCTACAACCAACAAAGAAAGAGCCAATTGAGGTGACAAGGTAAAATAAAAGGTAAATCTCCAAGAGACAACAACCAAAACCAATTCTTGCCATGATGCCATCATTATAATCAAAATAATAGATACAAATTTGATAGAAAAGGATGTAGTAAAGCATGCGAAAAGGTAGATCAATGAATTCCAATGATAGGCATAAAATAAACCGGAAGGTGGTTCAAAGAAAAATCTACCAAGCAATCAGCAACTTCAATAGAGACTTGCCGATTGCTTTTTTTTAGTTTAGGTTTGGGGTTTAGGGTTTAGGGTTGTAGGTTTTAGGGTTTAGAGTTTATTGTTTAGGGTTTAGGGTTTTAGGGTTTAGGGTTTAGGGTTTAGAGTTTAGGGTTTAGGGTTTAGGGTTTAAGGTTTAAGATTTAGGGTTTAAGGTTTAGGGTTTAAGGGTTTAGATTTATAAGTTTAGGGTTTAGGGTTTAAGGTTTAGGATTTAGGGTTTAGGGTTTTTTTATTAAGTAAATCGATTGGTTTAAGTTTATTTAGTTTATTTTTTTATTTATTTGAGTTTATTTTATGTTTTATTTTTATTTTAAGTTTAATTTTTTATTTAGTTTAGTTTATTTATTTTAGGTTTTTTAATTTTAGTTTAGGTTTTCTATTTTAGTTTATTTTGTAGGTTTAGGTTTATTTTTTAGTTGAGGGTTTATTTTTGAGGTTGAGGTTTAGGTTTTTATTTTATTTTTTTAGGTTTAGGTTTTAGGTTTTTATTTTTGGTTTATTTTTAGGTTTTATTTTTTTATTTTATGTTTAGATTTATTTTTAGTTTATTTTATTTTATTCAATTTTGGTTTAAGTTTAGGATTAGTTTAATTTTGGTTTAGGTTTAGGTTTTCTATATTTTAGTTTAGTTTATTTTAGTTTAGGTTTAGGTTTATTTTATTTTGTTTATTTTGTTTTAATTTAAGTTTAGGTTTTTTTATAGTTTAGGGTTTAGGTTTTATTTTTTATTTATTTTTAGGTTTTATTTTTCAGTTTATTTTTTAGTTTTAGATTTTTATTTAGTTTTTATTTTTATTTTATTTTAGGTTTTATTTTTTTTATTTTAGGTTTAGTTTTTATTTTATTTAGGTTTTTTATTTTTTAGTTTAGTTTTGGTTTTTATTTATTATATTTTAGTTTAGTTTTTAATTTTTAATTTTATTTTCTTTTTAGCTTTTAGTTTAGGTTTAGGTTTTGGTTTTAGTTTATGTTTAGTTTTGTTTTATTTTAGTTTAGGTTTTTTTTATTTGTTTATTTTTTAGGTTTTATTTAGTTTTAGGTTTTAGCTTTTTTTGGGTTTAGGGTTTAAGGTTAGTTTATGGTTTAAGGTTTATGGTTTAGGGTTTAGGGTTTGGGGTTTAGGGTTTAGGGTTTAGGGTTTAAGTTTTAGGTTTAGGGTTTAAGTTCTAGTTTAGGGTTTTAGTTTTTTTTAATAGAGAACAAATTCATATTCAACATTTCTTCTTTTCAATTTCATCAACCAAGTAGCACCCCAAGTTTCTAAGACACAAGTGATGACACAGATAAAAAATAAGCACACATAGGGCAAATCAATAACTAGATAAGAAGAACGTCTCTTGTAAAGACACGGTTCCATAAGTAGTAGATCGATTGATCATTCTTCGATTTCTCCAGTTCTCATCAGAACCACCCCTGCCTCTCGAGTAGCAGGATTCGCCATCATATTTTGATCTCTCCCTTCGCCACCACCACGGCTGTAACCTCTATCACTCCTCCTGCCTCTATAACAATCACTACTACGACCACGACTTCCATATCCACCAGCACCTCTAGATCCCCCACCACCATTATGATAACTGCCACCTCCGCCTTTGCCTCCCCTACATCTACTAAGTTGGTGGTGATGTTCTGCCGTCAATGTCTTCTTCTTAAGGTTTATGGTTTAGGGTTAGTTTAGTGTTTAGGGTTTGTGGTCTAGGTTTTAGGGTTGGAGGTTTTATTGTTTACAGTCTAGGGTTTAGGGTTTAGGATTTTAGGGTTTATGGTTTAGGGTTTAGGGTTTAGGGTTTAGGATTTAGGATTTTGGGTTGAAGATTTAGGATTAGGATTTCTGATTTAGGGTTTAGGATTTAGGGTGTAGGGTTTTTTTCTTAAAATTAAGTAAATCGATAGGTTTTGGTTTATTTAGTTTATTTAGTTATTTATTTGAGTTTATTTTATTTTTTATTTTTATTTAAGTTTATTTTTTTAATTTCATTTAGTTTATTTTATTTATTCATTTATTTTTGTTTAGGTTTTTATTTTAGTTTATTTTTTTGTTTAAGTTTATTTTTTAGTTGAGTTTTATTTTTATTTTATTTTATATGTTTAGGTTTTCTTTTTTATTTTTAGGTTTAGGTTTAGGTTTTTATTTTATTTTTTAGGTTTAGGTTTTAGGTTCATTTTTAGGCTTTCTTTTTTAGTTTAGGTTTAGTTTTATTTTTATTTTATTTTATTTTATTTAGTTTATGTTTAGGTTTAGGTTTAGTTTATTTTAGGTTTAGGATAAGGATTTATTTATTTTTTAGTTTAGGTTTAGGTTTATTTTATTTTTATTTTTGGTTTAGTTTTTTTTTTAATTTAGGGTTTAGGTTTTATTTTTAATTTATCTTTTGGTTTATTTTTTAGGTTTGTTTTTTAGGTTTAGGTTTTTATTTTATTATTTTAGGCTTAATTTTTTTTATTTTGGGTTTCATTTTATTTTATTTAGGATTTAAATTTTTTAGTTTAGTTTAGTTTAGGTTTTTATTTATTTTATTTTAGTTTAGTTTTTTATTTTTTATTTATAATTTCCTTTTAGGTTTAGGCTTAGGTTTAAGTTTAGGTTTTAGTTTATGTTTTATTTTATTTTATTTTTTATTTTAATTTAGTTTAGGTTTATTTATTTTATTTTTTGGTTTTATTTAGTTTAGGTTTACGTTTTTAGCTTTTTAGTGTTTAGGGTTTAAAGTTTAGGGCTTAGGGTTTAAGTTTTAGTTTAGGGTTTAGGGTTTGGAGTTTAGGGTTTAGGATTTAGCGTTTAATGTTTCTTTTTGATTTCATGAACTAAGTAGCACCCTAACTTTTCTAAGACACAAGCGACGAGAAAGATAAAAAATGAGACCCCATAGAGTTAATCAAAAACCCTAGATAAGTAGAACCTTCTCTATTGTAAAGACACAGTTCCATAAGCAGTCATCGGATCGTTGTTTAATTTCTCCAGTTCCCATAAAAACTACCCCGCCTCTTGAGTAGCGGGATTCGCCAACATATACTCAATCTCTTCCTCCACCACCACCAGTAACCTCAGTTGCTCCTCCCCCCAAACCACCATAGCTCCTTCATATCCACCACGGCACTAGATCCCCCACCACCACTATGATAACCGCCGCCTCCGCCTTCACCTCCATTGCCAAATCTGGGTGAGCCTAGTTGGCGATGTTCTGGCGTGAAGGTTCTGCCCATTCTTAGGGTTTAGGGTTTAGGGTTAGTTTAGTTTTTAGGGTTTAGGGTTAGTTTAGAGTTTATGGTTGTAAGTTTTAAGGTTTAGGGTTTAGGGTTTAGGGCTTAGGGTTTAGGGTTTTAGGGTTTAGGGTTTATGGTTTATGGTTTAGGGTTTTAGGGTTTATGGTTTAGGGTTTAGGGTTTTAGGGTTTGTGATTTAGGGTTTAAGGTTTAGGGGTTAGGGTTTAGGGTTTAAGGGTTTAGGGTTTAGGGTTTAGGGTTTAGGGTTATAGGTTTAGGGTTTAGGGTTTTGGATTTAGGATTTAGGGTTTGGTTTTTTTAAAAAAAAAATTAAGTAAACTAGTAGGTTTAGGTTTATTTAGTTTATTTTTTATTTATTTGAGTTTATGTTATTTTTTTATTTTTATTTAGGTTTATTTTTATTTTTATTTATTTTAGTGTTTTTATTTTATGTTTATTTATTTTAGTTTAGGTTTTTATTTTAGTTTACTTTTTTTAGGTTCAAGTTTATTTTTTAGTTGAGTTTTATTTTTTTTTTATTTTTTAGGTTTAGGTTTTACTTTTTATTTTTAGGTTTAGGTTAAGGTTTTTATTTTATTTTTTTAGGTTTAGGTTTTAGGTTTTTATTTTAGGTTTATTTTTAGGTTTTATTTCTAGATTTGGTTTAGGCTTATTTTTGTTTTTATTTTATTTTATTTAGTTTAGGTTTAGGTTTAGGTTTAGGATTTATTTATTTTAGTTTAGTTTAATTTAATGTAGGTTTAGGTTTATTTTATTTTGTTTATTTTAGATTTATTTTAGGTTTAGTTCTTTTTTTTAGTTTAGGGTTTAGGTTTTCTATTTTTTTAATTTTTGTTTTATTTTTAGGTTTATTATTTATGTTTAGGTTTTTATTTAGTTTTTATTTTATTTTATTTTAGGTTTATTTTATTTTTATTTTAGGTTTAGTTTTTTACTTTATTTAGGTTTTTTATTTTTTAGTTTAGTTTAATTTTTATTTTTTGTTTCATTTTTTTTAGGTTTAAGTTTAGGTTTAGGTTTAAGTTTTAGTTAATGTTTTAATTTTGTTTTATTTTTATTTTATTATGGTTTATTTATTTTATTTGTTTTATTTATTTATTTTTATTTAGTTTAGTTTTAGGTTTTTAGCTTTTTAAGGTTTAGGGTTTAGGGTGTGGGGTTTAGGGTTTCAAGTTTAGGGTTTAGGTTTTAAGTTTAGGGTTTATGTTTTAGTTTAGGATTTAGGGTTTAAGGTTTAATGTTTTTTTTAATTTTAATAGAGAACAAATTGGAATTCAAAATTTCTTCTTTTTGATTTCATGAACCAAGTATCACCCCATGTTTTCTAAGATACAAGTGATGACATAGATCAAAAATGAGCATCTATAGAGCAAATCAAAAACCCTAGATAAGTGGAACCTTCTTTTTGATTGGCCGTTCTTCAGTTTCTCCAGTTCCCATCAGAACCACCCCCGCCTCTCGAGTAGCGAAATCCACCATCATATCCCTGATCTGTCCCTCCATCACCACCATGATTGTAACCTTAGTTGCACCTCCAGCCTCCATTACCACCACTGCTCTGACCACCACCTCCATATCCACCAGCACTTCCAGATACCCCAACACCACTATGATAACTGCCACCTCCACCTTCTCCTCCACTTCAAGATCTAGACTGAGCATAGTTGATGTTAATGTTCTTGCTGTTAAGTTTCTACCCATTCTTAGGATTTAGGGTTAGTTTAGGGTTTCAAATTTAGTGTTAGTTTATCATTAGGGTTTAGGGTTAGTTTTGGGTTTAATGTTCAGGGTTTAGAGTTGTAGGTTTTATGTTTTAGGGTTTAGGGTTTAGGGTTTACAATTATAGTTTTAGAGTTTAGGGTTTAGGGTTTAGGGTTTTAGGGTTTTAGGGTTTTAGGGTTTTAGGGTTTTGGGTTTTGGGCTTAGGGTTTAGGGTTTAGGGTTTACGGTTTAGGATTTAGGGTTTAGGTTTATTTTTTATTTATTTGAGTTTATTTTATTATTTATTTTTATTTAGGTTCATTTTTTATTTAGTTTCATTTATTTATTTTAGGTTTATTTATTTTAGTTTAGGTTTATTATTTTAGTTTATTTTTTAGGTCAAGTTTAGGTTTAGGTTTATTTTTAGTTGAGTTTTACTTTTCTTTTATTTTTTAAGTTTAGGTTTTACTTTTTTATTTTAAATTAGGTTTGGTTTTATTTTATTTTTTTAGGAGGTTTTAGGTTTTATTTTAATCTATTTTTATGTTCTATTTTTTACTTTACTTTATTTTATTTAGTTAAGGTTTAGGTTTAGTTCATTTTAAGTTAATGATTAGGTTTTATTTATTTTAGTTTAGTTTATTTCAGTTTAGGTTTAGGTTTATTTTATTTTTATTTTTGGTTTATGTTTTTTTTAGGTTTGGGTTTAGGTTTTATTTTTTATTTATTTTTAGGTTTATTTGTATGTTTATTTTTTAGGTTTAGGTATTTATTTAGTTTTTATTTTATTTTAGTTTAGGTTTATTTTATTTTTATTTTACATTTAATTTTTATTTTATTAAGGTTTTTTATTCTTATGCTTATTTTATTTTTTTTAATTTAGTTTAGGTTTTTCTTTATTTTATTTTAGTTTACTTTTATTTTTAATTTTAATTTTATTTGTAGGTTTAGGTTTAGTTTTTAGTTTATGTTTTTATTTTATTTTATTTTTTTATTTTATTTAGGTTTAGATTTTTTATTTATTTTATATTTAGGTTTTATTTAGTTTAGGTTCAGGTTTCTAGGTTTTTAGGGTTTAGAGTTTATGATATAGGGTTTAGGGTTTAGGGTTCAGGGTTTTAGGGTTTAGGGTTTTAGGGTTTAGAGTTTAGGGTTAGGGCTTAGGGTTTAGTGTTTAAGCTTTAGGGCTTAGGGTTTTTAGGGTTTAGGGTTAGCATGGGGTTTAGAGTGGTTTAGGGTTTTTAAGGTTTAGGGTTTAGGGTTTAGGGTTATTTTAGGGTTTAGGGTTTAAGGTTTAGGGTTTAGGGTTTAGAGTTTATGGTTTAGGATTTAGGGTTTAGGGTTGTAAGTTTAGGGTTAGTTTTACGGTTTAGGGTTTAGGGTTTGGGTTTAGGATTTAGGCTTTAGGGTTTAGGGTTTAGGGTTTATGGTTTAGTTTAAGTTTTAAGGTTTATTTAGTTTATTTTTTATTTATTTTAGTTTATTTTATTTTTAATTTTTATTTAGGCTTATGTTTTATTTTTATTTATTAGGTTTATTTATTTATGTTTATTGATTTTAATTTATTTTTTAGGTTTAGGTGTATATTTACTTTTTATTTTGGTTTTATTTTTATTCTATTTTTTTGTTTAAGTTTTATTTTTTATTTTTAGGGTTAGGTTTAGGTTTTATTTTATTTTATTTTTTTGTTTAGGATTTTGGTTTTATTTTAGGATTATTTTAGTTTGTATTATTTGGTTTAGATTTAGGTTTATTTTTAGTTTATTTAATTTTATTTAGGGTTTAGGTTTTATTTATTTTAGTTTAGGTTTAGGTTTTTCTAGTTTAGGGTTTAGGTTTTATATTTTATTTATTTTTAGGTTTACTTTTTAGGTTTAAGATTTTATTTAGTTTTATTTTATTTTATTTTATTTTGTTTAGGTTTTTTATTTTAAATTTATTTTAGGTTTAGGTTTACTTTTTATTTTTTATTTTATTTTCTTTTTAGATTTAGGTTTAGGTTTAGGTTTAGGTTTAAGTTTAGGTTTTTATTTCATTTAAATTTTTAATTTATTTTGGTTCAGGTTTATTTATTTATTTTATTTTTAGAATTTATTTAGTTTAGGTTTAAGTTTTTAGCTTTTAGGGTTTAGGGTTTAGCACTTAGGGTTAGTTGAGGGTTTAGGGTTTAGAGTTTAGGGTTTAGATTTTATGGTTTAGGGTTTAGAGTTTACGATTTAGGGTTTTAGGGTATAGGGTTTAGGGTTTAGGGCTTTTAGGGTTTAGGGTTTTTGGATTTTGGTTTTTTTTATAACAGAGAACAAATTAAGATTTAACATTTCTTCTTTTGGATTTAATCAACCAAGTAACACACCTAGTTTTCTAGGAAACATGAGATGATATAGATAAAAAATGAGCACGCATAGAGTAAATCAAAAAACCCTTGATAACTGAATCCATCTATACTGTAAAAACAGTTCCATAAGCAGCAGATCAGATCAACCCCAGCCACTTGAGTAGCAGGATCCACCATCAAATCCCCGATCTTTACCTCCGCCACCATCACGACCGTAACCTCCATCGCTCCTCCCACCTACATAACCACCACTACTCCGATCACCACATAAATATCCACCAACACCTCCAGATGCCCCACCACCACTATGATAACCGTCGCCTCCGCCTTCACTTCCATTGTCAAACCTAGACAAAGCCTGGTTGACAGTGTTGTTCCTACCATCAAGGTTATGCCCATTCTTAGGGTTTAGGTGTTTTTTTAAGGTTTATTAGGTTTTAAGGTTTAGTTTTATTTTTTAATTAATTTATTTACTTTAATTTTAGATTTAGGGTTTGTGATTTAGGGTTTAGGGTTAAGGGTTAGGGTTTAGGGTTTAGGGTTTAGGGTTTAGGGTGTAGGGTTTAGGGTTTAGGGTTTTAGGCATTATGCTTTTAGGGTTTATGGTTTAAGATTAGGGTTTAGGGTTTAGGTTTAGGGTTTTTTTAAGGTTATTAGTTTAGGGTTTAAGATTAGTTTTTGGGTTTAGGGTTTCGAATTTAAGGTTTAGGGTTTTTTTTTTAAAATAGAGTAGGTTTAGATTTATTTAGTTTACTTAGTTTATTTTTTATTTATTTTAGTTTAAATTATTTTTTATTTTTATTTTCATTTAGTTTAGTTTAATTATTTTAGGTATATTTATTTTTGTTTAGGTTTTTTATTTTAGTTTATTTTTAGGTTTAGGTTTTTATTTTAGTTTTTTAGTTTAGGTTTTAGGTTTTTATTTTAGATTTCTTTTTTACATTTTATATTTTAATTTAGGTTTAGTTTTAATTTTAGTTTATTTAATTTTATTTAGTTTAAGTTTAGGTTTAGGTTTAGTTTATTTTAGGTTTAGGTTTAAGTTTTATTTATTTTAGTTTAGTTTATTTTAGTTTAGGCTTAGGTTTATTTTATTTTGTTTATTTTATTTTTTTTAGTTTAGGGTTTAGGTTTTACTTTTTATTTAATTTTAGGCTTTATTTTTAGGTTTATTTTTTAGGCTTAATCTTTAATTTAGTTTTATTTATTTTATTTTAGTTTATTGTATTTTTATTTATGTTTAGTTTTCATCTTATTAAAGATTTTTATTCTTAGGTTTATTTTATTTTTTAGTTTAGTTTAGGTTTTCTTTATTTATTTTAGTTTATTTTTATTTCTTATTTTATTTTATTTTTAGGTGTAGGTTTTGGTTTTAGTTTAGATTTTATTTTATTTTTTAATTTTATTTATGTTTAAGTTTTATTTATTTATTTTATTTTTTAGGTTTTATTTAGTTTATGTTTAAGTTTTTTTAGGTTTAGGGTTTAGGGTTTAGGGTTTTACGATTTAGGGTTTTAAGGTTTAGTGTTTAGGGTTTGGGTTTTGGGTTTAGGGTTTAAGGTTTAATGTTTTGGCTTTAGGGTTTAGGGTTAATATGATTTTGGGTTTAGGGTATAGGATTTAGGGTTGTATGTTTAATATTTAGGGTTTAGTGTTAATATTAGGGTTTAGGGTTTAGGGTTTAGGATTTTGGGTTGTATGTTTAAGATTTAGGGTTTAGGTTTAATATTAAGGTTTAGGGTTAAGGTTTAGGGTTTAGGAATTAATGTTTTTTTTCAAAAAAAAATTAAACGGTCGTTTAGGTTTATTTAATTATTTAGTTTATTTTTTATTTATTTTAGTTTATTTTATTTTTTATTTTTATTTAATTTTATTTTTTATTTTCATTTAGTTTGGTTTATTATTTTAGTTTGGTTTTTTATTTTAGTTTATTTTTTTTATGTTTAGGCTTAGGTTTATGTTTCTTTTAGTTTAATTTTATTTTGATTTTATTTTTAGGTTTAGGTTTTATTTTCTATTTTGATGTTTAGGTTTAGGTTTTTATTTTATTTTTTTAGGTTTTGGTATTAGGTTTTTTTTTAGGTTTAATTTTAGGTTTAATTTTTTTAGTTTAGTTTAAAGTTTAGTTTTGGTTTATTATATTTTATTTAGTTTTAGGATTAGTTTATTTTAGGTTTTGGTTTTGGTTTTATTTATTTTAGTTTAGTTTATTTTAGTTTATTTATTTTATTTCTATTTTAGGTTTATTTTAATTTTATTTTTATTTTTATTTAGTTTAGTTTATTTATTTTAGGTTTATTTATTTTAGTTTATTTTTTTGGTTTAGGTTTATTTTTTTAGTTTAGTTTTATTTTTGTTTTATTTTTTTTAGGTTTAGGTTTTATTTATTATTTAGTTTAGGTTTAGGTTTTATTTTAATTTTTTTAAGTTTAAGTTTTAGGTTTTTTTTTTATTTAGGTTTTTTTTAAGTATTATTTTTTAGTTAAGGTTTAGGTTTATTTTTAGTTTATTTTATGCTATTTTGTTTAGGTCTAGGTTTAGGTTTTATTTATTTTAGTTTAGTTTATCTTAGTTTAGGTTTAGATTTATATTAATGTTATTTTAGGTTTAGGTTTATATTTTATTATATTTAAGGGTTCAATAATTCTTTTTTATTTACTTTTAGTTTTAGGTTTTTCTTTAGTTTTTATTCTATTTTATTTTAAGTTTATTTTATTTTTATTTTAGAGTTAGTTTTTTTTATTTTACTTTTAGGTTTAGGTTTTAGGCTTTCATTTTAGGTTTATTTTTAGTTTTTACAATTTCGTTTAGGTTTAGGTTTACTTTTAGTTTATTTTATTTTATTTAGGTTAGGATTTAGGTATGATTTATTTTAGGTTTAGGTTTTAATTATTTTAGCTTAGTTTATTTTAGTTTATGTTTAGGTTTATTTTATTTTATTTATTTTATTTTTTTATTTTAGGTTTAGTTTTTATTTATTTTTTAGTTTAGGGTTTATTTTTTTATTTAATTTAGGTTTTATTTTTAGATTTATCTTTTAGGTTTTGGTTTTATTTAGTTTTTTTTTATTTTTTTTAGGTTTATTTTTATTTATTTTACATTTAGTTTTTTTATTATTTTTAGTTTTTTATCCTTAAGTTTATTTAATTTTTAGTTTAGTTTAGGTTTTTATTTATTTTATTTTTAGTTTATTTTTTTATTATGTTATTTGATTTTATTTTTTAGGTTTAGATTTAGGTTTTATTTAAGTTTTTATTTTATTTTATTTTTTTATTTTATTTAAATTTAGGTTTTTTAATTATTTCATTTTTACGTTTTATTTAGTTTAGGTTTAGGTTTTAGGTTAGTTTTATTTAGGGTTTTAGGTTAGGTTTATTTTAGGGTTTAGGGTTTTAGATTTAGGTTTAGTATTTTATTTATGGTTTATGGTTTAAGGTTTAGGAGTTATTAACAGGGTTTAGGTTTTATTTAGGTTTAGGTTTTAGGGTTTAGTTTATGGTTTAGGGTTATAAGGTTTAGGGTTTATATTTATTATTTAGTTTATGGTTTAGTTTATTTATTTAGTTTATTAGGTTTAGGTTATTTTATTTATTTAGGGTTTATTTTATTTAGGTTTATTTAAGGTTTAGGTTTTTTTTTAATTAGTATTAGTAGGTTAAGTTATTTTTTTAGTTTAATTTTTTATTTAATATATTTTATTTTTTATTTTTTATTTAGGTTTAGTTTTAGGTTTAGGGTTTAGGTTTAAGATTACTATTTAGGCTTTAGGTTTGAGTTTTAGGTTTTAGGTTTAGGGTTTATGGTTTAGGTTTTAGGGTTTTAGGGTTTTTTAGGTTAGTTTAGGGTTTTAGGTTTAGGGTTTATGTTAGTTTAGGGTTTAGTGTTTAGTTTAGGGTTTAGGTTTTAATTTAGGGTTTGGGTTTAGGTTTAGATTTGGTTTAGGTTTAGGGTTTAGGTTTAGGGTTTAGGGTAAAGGCTTTATTTTAGGTTGAGGGATTTATTAGATTATTTAGCTTATTTTTAGGTTAAGTGGGGGTTTAGGTTTATTTAGGGTTTTAGTTTATTTAGTTTATTTTTTTATTTTTTATTTATTTTAGTTTATTTTTTTTGGTTTAGGTTAGGGTTTATGTTTATTTTTTAATTTATTTTATTTTTATTTTATTTTTTTAGGTTTAGGTTTTATTTTTTATTTTTAGGTTTAAGTTTAGGTTTTATTTTATTTTTTTAGGTTTAAGTTTTAGGTTTTTATTTTACATTTATTTTTAGGTTTTTATTTTACATTTATTTTTAGGTTTTATTTTTTAGTTAAATTTAGGTTTATTTTGAGTTTATTTTATTTTATTTAGTTTAGGGTTTAGGTTTAGGTTTTATTTATCTTAGTTTAGTTTTTTTGTTTAGGTTTAGGTTTAGTTTTATTTTATTATTTTAAGTGTAGGGTTTTTTTTACTTTAATATTTAGGTTTTAATTTTTCCTTTATTTTAGGTTTATTTTTTAGGTTTTGGATTTTATTTTATTTTAGGTTTATTTTATTTATATTTTTTTAATTTTTTATTTTATTTAGGTTTTTATTTTCAGGTTTATTTTATTTTTATAGTTTAGTTTAGGTTTTTATTTATTTTATTTTAGTTTAATTTAATTTTATAATTTATTTTCATTTTAGGTTTAGGTTCAGGTTTAGGTTTTAGTTTAGGTTTTTATTTTATTTTATTTTTTTTATGTTTAGGTTTATTTTTTTATTTTATTTTTAGGTTTTATTTAGTTTAGGTTTAGGTTTGTAAGTTTTTAGGGTTTAGAGATTAAGGTTTAAGGTTTGGGGTTTGGTGTTTAGGTTTAGGGTGTAGGTTTTAGGGTTTAGGGTTTAGAATTAGGTTATAGGTTTAGTGTTTAGGGTTTAAGGTTTTTTAGTTTAGTTTAGTTTAGGGTTAGTTTTAGGGTTTATGGTTTAGTTGTTTTAGTAGTAAACTTTAGGTTTAGTATTTTAGTTTATTTTTTTTTATTTTTGTTTAAATCTTTTTTTTATTTATTTAATTTAGTTTATTTATATTAGGTATATTTATTTAAGTTTATGTTTTTTTATTTTAGTTATTTTTTAGGTTTAGGTTTATTTTTTAGTTAAGTTTAATTTTATTTTATTTTTTTTAGGTTTAAGTTTTAGGGTTTAGGGTTTAGGTTTAGGGTTAGGGTTTATTTAGGGTTTAGGTTTAGGGTTTTAGGGTTTAGGGTTTTAGGGTTAGGGTTTAGAGTTTAGGTTTAGGTTTAGTGTTTAGGCTTTGGGTTTATGGTTTAGGGTTCAAAGTTTAGGGTTGTATATGTTTAGGGTTTTAGGTTTTGGGTTTAGGTTAGATTTAGGTTTAGGGTTAAGGTTTATTTTAATTTATATTATTTAATTTTTAATTCTCACAACAGGTTTAGGGTTTAGGGTTTAAGTTTTTGGTTTAGGGTTAGTTTAAGTTTAGTTTTGTTTATTTTAAATTAAGTAAACTGGTAAAATTAGGTTTTTTAGTTTATTTTTTATTTATTTTGGTTTATAATTATTGTTTATTTAAGTTTATTTTTATTTTTATTTAGTTTATTTTATTTATTTTAGGTTTATTTATTTTAGTATAGGTTTTTTATTTTAGTTTATTTTTTAGGTTTAGATTTAGGTTTATGTTCATTTTTTAGCTTAGTTTAATTTTTATTTTATTTTTTAGGTTTAGGTTTTAGGTTTCTATTTTAGGTTTATTTTTAGTTATTTTTTTAGTTTAGGTTTAGGTTTATTTTTAGTTTATTTTATTTTATTTATTTTAAAGTTTAGGTTTAGTTTATTTTAGGTTTAGGCTTAGGTTTTATTTATTTAGTTTAATTTATTTTAGTTTAGGTTTAGGTTTATTTTATTTTATTTATTTTAAGTTTAAGTTTTTTCTTTTAGTTTAAGGTTTAGGTTTAGGTTTTATTTTTTATTTATTTTTAGGTTTATTTTATAGGTTTAGGTTTTTATTTAGTTTTTATTTTATTTTAATATAGGTTTAATTTATTTTTATTTTTTTTTAGCTTTGTTTTAGGTTTATTTTATTTTTAGTTTATTTTAGGTTTTATTTCTTTTATTTTAGTTTAGCTTTTATTTTTTGTTTATTTTATTTTAGGTTTAGGTTTAGGTTTAAGTTTTAGTTTAGGATTTTATTTCATTTCTTTTATTATTTTATTTAAGTTTAGGTTTTTTTTTTATTTTATTTTTAGGTTTTATTTTGGTTAGGTTTTTTGGGTTTAGGGATTACAGTTTAGGGTTTAGGGTTTAGGTGCTGGGGTTTAGGGTTTTGGGTTTAGGGTTTAGGGTTGTAGGTTTTACAGTTTAGGGTTTAGGTTTTAGGTTTAGGGTTGAAGTTTTAGTTTAGGGTTTAGGGTTTTTAGTTTTTTTAAAAATTTTTAATAGAGAACAAATTCAGATTAAACATTTCTTTTTTTTGATTTCATCAACCAAGTAACACAATAAGTTTTCTAAGTCTGGCGATGACATAGACAAAAATGAGCATGCATAGAACAAATCAAAACTTAGATAATTAGAACGTATTCTTATAAAGACACAGTTCCATAAGCAGTAGATCGGATCGGTCGTTCTTCAATTTCTCAGTTCCCATCAGAACCACCTCTCGGTAGCATGATCCATCATATATCAAATCTCTACTTTTGCCACCACCACGGATGTAACCTTCATCGTTCCTTCCACCTCCATAATGACAACTGCTCCGACCACCACCTTCATATCCACCAACACCTCTAGATACCCCACCACCATTGCGATAACTTCCACCCTTGCCTCCACCGGTTCTACGAGCACGTTGGATGATGTTTGCTATCAAGGTTCTACCCAATCATAGGGTTTAGGTTTATTAAGTTTTAGGGTTTATGTTTATTTTTAATTTATTTAGTTACTTTTGGTTTAGGTTTAGGTTTGGGATTTAGGGTTAGTTTTGGGTTTAGGGTTTAGGGTTTAGAGTTTAGGGTTTTAGGGCTTTAGGGATTAAGGTTTAAAGTTTAGGGTTTAGGTTTTAGGGTTTTGGGTGTATGGTTTAGGGTTTAGAGTTTAGGGTTTAGGGTATAGGGTTAGTTTTAAGGTTTAGGGTTTAGGGTTTAGGGTTTAGGGTATAGGGTTAGTTTTAGGGTTTACGATTTATGGTTTAGGTTTTAGGTTTAGGGTTCAGGTTTTAGTTTAGGGTTTAGGGTTTGTCATTTTTTTATTTTTATTAGAGAACACTTTCAGATTCAACATTTCTTTTTTTGATTTCGTCAACCAAGTAACACACCAAGTTCTCTATGACACAAGCGATAGCATAGATAAAAGCATAGAGCAAATCAGAAACCCTAGATAATAACGTCTCTATTGTAAAGTCATAATTCTAAGTAGCGATCATATAGGCCATTCTTTAGTTTCTTTAGTATCAAAATTACCCGACTCTTAGCGAGATCCACCATCATATCCCCGATCTCTCCCTGCGCCATGACCATGGTTGTAACCTCCATCATTCCTTCTGCCAGAATAACCACAACTACTTTGACCACCAATTCCATATCCACCAGCACCTCCAGATTCCCCACCATGCGATATTCCCCTCACCTCGCCTCGATCGGATCTAGAGCACGGTTATGATGATGTTTGTCAAGGTTACCCATTCTTAGGGTTTAGGTTTACTTTTTTAATTTATTTAGTTACTTTAGGTTTAGGTTTAGGTTTAGGTTTAGGGTTTAGGGTTAGGGTTTAGGGTTTTAGTAGAGGTTTAAGGTTTTATTAGGGTTTAGGGATTTTAAGATTTATGTTTTTAGGGTCGGTTTAGAGTTTAGGGTTTAGGTTTAGGGTATTTTAGGGTTTAGGATTGAGGTTTTAGTGTTTTAGGTTTTAGGGTTTAAGGTTAATTAGGTTTATGGTTCAAGGTTTAGGATTTAGGGTTTAGTTTTAAGTGGGTTTAAGTTTATTTAGTTTAGTATTTAGTTTATTTTATCTAGGTTTAGTTTAGTTTATTTATTTTAGGTTTATTTATTTTAGTTTGGGTTTTAATTTAATTTATCTTTTAGGTTTAGGTTAGGTTTGGTTTAATTTTTAGTTGAGTTTTTTTTATTTTATTTTTAGGATTAGGTTTTAGGTTTTGGGCTTAGGGTTTAAGGTTTAGAGTTTAGGGTTTAGGGTTTAGGGTTGTAGGGTTTAGAATTTTAGGGTTTAGGGTTTATAGTTACGGTTTAGAGATTAGGGTTTTTAGAGTTTAAGGTTTAGGGTTTAGGGTTTAGGGTTAGGGTTTTTTTATTTTTTTATTTTTTTATTTTTAGGGTTTTGGGTGTTGGGTTTTTGATGTAGAGTTTAGGTTTTAGTTTAGGATTTTAGGGTTTTGGTTTTTTTTAAGAGAACAAATTAGTTCAACATTTCTTTTTTTTTGATTTCATCAACCAAGTACACCAAGTATTAGACACAAGTGGTGACATAAATAAAATTATGCATAATTCCATAATAGCCAGAACCACCATCATAACCATTGGTTCTTTAGTTTCTCGGTTCCAATCAAAACCACCCTCTCAGTAGCGAGATCACCATCATATCTCGATCTCTCCCACCACCACCACCATGGTTGTAACCTCCATCGCTCCTGCCTCCTTAACCACTTGCTCACCACCTCCATATCCACCAGCACCTCCAAATCCCCCCACCACCACTACGATAATGCCACCTCTAGCCTCCATGGATCTAGGCGAGCACGGTTGAAGGTGATTTTCTTGTCTCAAGGTTACAATTCTTAGGGTTTAGGTTTAGGTTTAGGTTTTTTAGGTTTTAGGGTTTTGGTTTATTTTTTTATTTATTTAGAAACTTTAGGTTTAGGTTTAGGGTTTAATTTTTAGGGTTAGGGTTTAGGGTTTAGGGTTTTAGGGTTTAAAGTTAAGGTTTAGGGTTTAGGGTTTAGGGTTTAGGGTTTAGTGTTTAGGGTTTTGGGTTTATGGTTTTAGGGTTTAGGGTTTAGGGTTGTAGGTTTAGGGTTTAGGGTTTTGTTTATTTTAGGGTTTAGGGTCTAGGGTTAGTTTTAAGGTTCATTTCAAAAAATTAAGTAAACTTATAGGTTAAGGTTTATTTAGTTTATTTAGTTTATTTTTTATTTATTTTATTTTATTTTATTTTTATTTTATTTAGGTTTATTTTTATTTTAGTTTAAGTTTTTTATTTTAGTTTATTTCTTGGTTTAGGTTTAGGTTTTTATTTATTTTACAGTTTAGTTTTATTTTTATTTTATTTTTTAGGTTTAGGTTTTATTTTTTATTTTTAGGTTTAGGTTAAAGTTTTTATTTTATTTTTTTAGGTTTAGGTTTTAAGTTTTTATTTTTGGATTATTTTTAGATTTTTTTTTTAGTTTAGGGTTTAGGTTTGGTTTATTTTAGTTTTAGGTTTAGGTTTAATTTACTTTAGTTTAGTTTATTTTAGTTTAGGTTTTGGGTTATAATATTTTATTTGTTTTAGGTTTTGGTTTTCTTTTTAGTTTAGGGTTTAAGTTTTTTTTTTTTTTTTAGGTTTATTTTTTAGGTTTAGTTTTTATTTTATTTTATTTTAGGTTTAATTTATTTTTATCTTTCATTTAGTTTTTATTTTATTTAGGTTTTTTATTTTAGGTTTATTTTGTTTTTTAGTTTAGTTGAGGTTTTTATTAATTTAGTTTTAGTTTAGTTTTTATTTTTTATTTTATTTTATTTTTAGGTTTAGGTTTAGGTTTTTATTTTATTTTATTATTTTATTTAATTTAGGTTTTGGTATTTATATTTATTTTATTTTTAAGGTTTATTTAGTTTAGGTTTATGTTTTTAGGTTTTTAATGTTTAGGGTTTAGGATTTAGGTTTTTAGGTTTTTAGGGTTTGGGATTTAGAGTTTAGGGTTTCGGGTTGTAGATTTTATGATTTATGATTTAAGGTTTAGAGTTTAGAGGTTTTAGGGTTTAGGGTTTAGGATTTAGGGTTATAAGTTTAAGGTTTAGGGTTTAGCGATTAGGGTTGTAGGTTTAGGGTTTTAGGGTTTAGGGTCTAAGGATTAAGGGTTTAAGCTTTAGAGTTTAGGGTTTAGGGTTTTAGGGTTTTAGGGTTTAAGGTTAAGCATTTGGGATCGTAGGTATACGGGTTAGGGTTTAGGGTTTTTAGTTAGTTTTAGGGTTTTAGGGTTTAAGGTTAAGCATTTAGGATTGTAAATTTAATGGTTAGGGTTTAGGGTTTTAGATTAGTTTTAAGGTTTAGGGTTTAGGGTTATGAGTTTTTTTATTTTTTAATTTATTTTAAATCAAGTAAACTCATAGGTTGATGTTTATTTAGTTTATTTTTTATTTAATTTAGTTTATTTAATTATAATTTTTATTTAGTTTAGTTTTATTTTAGGTTTATTTATCTTAGCTTAGGTTTATGATTATTTTTAGTTTAGTTTTATTTTTGTTTTACTTTTTAGGTTTAGGCTTTACTTTTTTTGTTATGTTTACGTTTATGTTTTTTTTAGGTTTAGGTTTTAAGTTTTTATTTTAGTTTTATTTTTTGTTTTTACTTTTTAGTTTAGGTTTATTTTATTTTTAGTTTATTTTATTTTATTTAGTTTAGGTTTAAGTTTTATTAATTTTAGTTTAGGTTTAGGTTTATTTTATTTTATTTATTTTATTTTTATTTTTGGTTTAGATTTTTTTTAGTTTAGGGTTTATGTTTTATTTTTTATTTATTTATAGGTTTTATTATTAGGTTTATTTTCTATGTTTAGGTTTTTATTTAGTCTTTATTTTATTTTAATTTTACATTTAGTTTTTATCTTTTTAAGATTTTTTATTCTTAAGTTTATTTTATTTTTTTAGTTTAGTTTAGGTTTGTATTTATTTATTTTTAATTTATTTTCATTTTTTATTTTATTTTGTTTTTTAGGTTTAGGTTAAGGTTTTAGTTTAGGTATTTATTTTATTTTATTATTTTATTTACATTTATGTTTTTTATTTATTTTATTTATAGGTTTATTTAGTTTAGGTTTATGTTTTTAGGTTTTATGATTTAGGGTTTAGAGTTTAGGGTTTAGGGTTTAGGGTGTTAGAGTTTAGGGTTTAGGGTTTAGGGTTAGGGTTTAAGGTTTTTGATTTAGAGTTTAGTGTTTAGGCTTTAGGGTTTATGGTTTTTAGGGTTTAGGGTTTTTAGGGTTTAGGGTTTAGGGTTTTAGGGTTTAGGGTTTTAGGGTTTAGGGTTTAGGGTTTAGGGGTTTAGGGTTTTAGGGTTTAGTTTTAGGTTTAAATTTTAAATTAGTTTTTATTTTAGGTTTAGTTTAGATTTATTTAGGTTTTTTAGGTTTATTTAGTTTAGGTTTAAGTTTTTTATTAATTTTTAAGTTTTAATTTTGGTTTAAATTTAGGTTTAAATTTAAATTTTAGTTTAGTTTTAGTTTTTTAGTTTAGTTTAAAATTTTAAATTCAACATTTGGATTTTGATTTAAATTTTAGGTTATTTTTATTAAACTTTAATTTCTGTTTAAGTTTTCTTTATTTCATTAGCCACCGCTAGTTGGGTCCACCATCTATCTCTCCCTCCACCAACTCATTCCTCCACCTCCACCACCACTACTCGACCACCACCTCCATATCCACAACACCTCAAGATCTCCCACCACCACAGTGATAAACCTTTGCCTCCTCCACCAAACTTGGCGAACCTAGTTGGCATGATGTTCTATCAAGTTACCATTCTTATTTTAGGTTTAGGTTTAGGGTTTTTTTTTATTTAGATTTTAGTTTAGTTTTAGGGTTTAGGGTTTAGGGTTTAGGGTTGTAGGTTTAGTGTTTAGGGTTTAAGGTTTTGGATTTAGGGTTTAAGATTTTTTTTTAAATTAAGTAAATTGTAGGTTTAGGTTTTTTTAGTTAATTTAATTTAATTTTAATTTATTTTAGTTTATTTTATTTTTTAATTTTTATTTATTTTAGTTTATTTATTTTAGGTTTATTTATTTTTAGTTTAGGGTTTTTCTTTTAGTTTATTTTTTTAAGCTTAGGTTTAGGTTTAGGTTTATTTTGGTTGAGTTTATTTTATTTTATTTTTTTAGGTTTAGGTTTTAGGTTTTTATTTTAGGTTTTACTTTTTAGTTTAGGTTTAGGTTTATTTCTAGTTTATTTTATTTTATTTAGTTTAGGTTTAAGTTTAGGTTTAGTTTTTTTTAGGTTTAGGTTTATGTTTATTTATTTTAGTTTAGTTTATTTTAGTTTAGGTTTACGTTTATTTTATTTACATTTTTTGTTTAGGTTTTTTTTATTGTTTAGGGTTTAGGTTTTATTTTTATTTATTTTTAAGTCTATTTTTTAGGTTTATAATTTATTTAGGTTTGTTATTCTTAGGTTTATTTTATTTTTTACTTTAGTTTAGGTTTTTATTTATTTATATTTAGTTTATTTTTACTTTTTTATTTCATTTTATTTATTAGGTTTAGGTTTAGGTTTTAGTTTAGGTTTTTATATATTTTTATTTTATTATTTTATTTAGGTTTATGTTTTTTTAGTTATTTTATTTTTAGGTTTTATTTCGTTTAGGTTTAGGTTTTAGGTTTTTTTAATGGTTTATAATTTAGTTTAGGTTTATTTTATAGGTTTAGGGTTTAGGGTTTAGGGTTTCGTGTTTAGGTTTAGGTTTAAGTTTAGGATTTATTTAGTTTAGGTTTAGTTTAGTGTTTATTTAGGATTTTTTAGGTTTAGGTTTAGGTTTAAAGTTTATTAGGTTTAAGTTAGTTTAGGGTTTAGCATTAGGTTTAGGTTTTATAGTTTAAATTATTTAGTTAGGTTAAGTTTATATTTCAAGGTTTGGAGTTTTAGGTTTAGGGGTTTAGTTTAGTTTAGTTTAGGTTTAGTTTAGGTTTTATATTTTTTTTAGGTTTAGTTTAAGGTTTTAGGTTTAGGGTTTAGGTTTAGTTTAGTTTTGGGTTTATGGATTTAGGGTTTATAGTTTAGGGTTTATGATTTAGGGTTTAGGGTTTAGGTTTTAGGTTTGGTTTAGGGTTTAGGGTTTAGGTTTATGTTTAGGGTTTTGGATTTAGGGTTTAGTTTAGTGTTAAGTTTAGGGTTTGTTTAGGGTTTAGGGTTTAGGGTTAAGTTGTGGTTTAGTTTAGGGTTTATGATTTAGGGTTTAAGTTGTTTAGGGTTTAGGGTTTTTTTTTTAAATTAAGTAAACCAATAGGTTTAGGTTTATTGAATTTATTTAGTATATTATTTGTTTATTTAGTTTATTTTTATTTTTATTTTTTAGGTTTATTTATTTTATTTTATTTTGGTTTAGGTTTATGTTATTTTTTTAGCTTAGTTTTATTTTATTTTATTTTTTTTTTGTTTAAGTTTTATTTTTTTTATTTTTAGGTTTAGGTTTAGGTTTTATTTTATTTTTTAGGTTTAAGTTTTAGGTTTTAGTTAAGGTTTATTTTTAGGTTTTATTTTTTTAGTTTAGGGTTAGGTTTATTTTTTATTTTATTTTATTTAGTTTAGGGTTTAGATTTAGTTTATTTTAGGTTTAGGGTTATGCTTTATTTATTTTAGTTTAGGTTTAAGTTTATTTTAGGTTTAGATTTTTTTTTGTTTAGTTTAAGGTTTAGGTTTTACTTTTATTTATTTTTAGGTTTATTATTTAGCTGTAGGTTTTTATTTAGTTTTTATTTTATTTTATTTTAGGTTTATTTTATTTTTCTTTTCTATTTGGGTTTTAATTTTCTAGTTTTTTAGGTTATATTTTTTTTTTAGTTTATCTTTTATTTATCATATTTTAGTTTAGTTTTATTTTTTTTTATTATTATTTTTTATTTAGGTTTAGGATTAGGTTTAGGTCTTAGTTTAAGTTTTTATTTCATTTTATTTAATTTTAAGTTTTTTATTTATTATATTTTTTGTTTTATTTAATTTAGGTTTCTATTTTTAGGTTTTTTTAGGTTTTATGGTTTAGGGTTTAGGGTTTGGGGTTTAGGGTTTAGGGTTTATGGTTGTAGGTTTTAGGGTTTAGGGTTTAGGGTTTAGGGTTTTTTAGTTTAGGGGTTTAAGTTTAGGGTTTAGTCTTAGGGTTTTAGTTTAGGGTTTTTTAGGTTTAGGTTTTAGGGTTAGTTAGTTTTAGTTTAGGTTTAGGTTAGGGTTTTTTTTTATTTTATTATTTTTTTTTTAGGTTTGATTTAGGGTTTAGTTTAGGTTTAGGGTTTTAAGTTTAGGTTAGGTTTAGGGTTTAGGGTTTAGGGTTTAGAGTTGAGGGATTATGATGTAGGGTTTAGGGTTTAGGGTTTAGTGTTTAGGGTTTTTATTAATAGGTTTAAGTTTATTTAGTTTAATTTTTGATTTTTTTAGTTTTTTTATTTAGGTTATTTTTTATTTGTTTAATTTATTTATTTTAGGTTTATTTATTTTAGATTAGGTTTTTTATTTTAGTTTATTTTCTAGGTTTAGGTTTATGTTTATTTTATAGTTTAGTTTTATTTTTATTTTATTTTTTTGGTTTAGGTTTTATTCTTTATTTTTAGGTTTAGGTTTAGGTTTTATTATATTTTTTTAAGGTTTAGGTTTTAGGTTTTTCTTTTTGGTTTATTTTTAGGTTTTATTTTTTAGTTTAGGTTTAGGTTTACTCTTAGTGTATTTTATTTTATTTAGTTTAGGGATTATGTTTAGTATTTTATTAGGTTTTAGAGTATAGTTTAGGTTTTAGGTTTAGGGAGGGTTTGGGGTTTAGGGTTTAAGGTTTAGGGTTTAAGTTTTAGGGTTTGGGGTTTAGAATTTAGGATTTAGTTTTATAGGTTTTAGGGTTTAGGGTTTACGAATTTAAGAAGGCTTTATGTTTAGGGTTTAGGGTTTAGGGTTTAGGGTTTTAGGGTTTAGGGTTTAAGGTTAGAGTTTTTTTATTTTTTTATTTTATTTATTCTTATATTTTTTTTAAAATTAAGTAAACTGATAGGTTTAGGTTTATTTAGTTTATTTGATTATTTTATTTTATTTAGGTTTATTTTTATTTTTATTTAGTTAAGTTTATTTATTTTAGTTTTTATTATTTTTTAGGGTTAGGTTTATTTAGTTTAGTTTTATTTTATTTTATTTTTTTAGGTTTATGGTTTCTTTTTTATTTTTTTAGTTTAGGTTTAGGTTTTATTTTATTTCTTTAGGTTTAGGTTTTAGGTTTTATTTTAGGTTTATGGTTTTATTTTTAGTTTATGTTTAGGTTTATTTTTAGTTTATTTTATTTTATTTAGTTTAGGTTTAGGTTTAGGTTTAAATTATTTTAATTTTAGGTTTAGGTTTTATTTATTTTATTTTATTTTATTTTAGCTTACGTTTAGGTTTATTTTATTTTGTTTATATTTTTTATTATTGGTTTAGGTTTTCTTTTGGTTTAGGGTTTAGGTTTAGTTTTTTATTTATTTTTTAGGTTCCATTTTAGGTTTATTTTTTAGGTTTAGGTTTTATTTAGTTTTATTTATTTTATTTTATTTTAGGTTTATTTTAGTTTTATTTTATGGTTCATATTTATTTTATGTAGGTTTATTATTCTTAGGTTTATTTTGTTTTTTTAGTTTAGTTTAGGTTTTTATTAATTTTATGTTTATTTTTATTTTATTTTATTTGAAGGTTTCGAGTCAAATTTTAGTTTAGGTTTTTATTTTTTTTTATTTTCTTTATTTAGGTTTAGGTTTGTTTACTATTTTATTTTTAGGTTTTATTAAGTTTAGGTTTAGGTTTTTTGGTTTTTACAATTTAGGGTTTAGGGTTTTGGGTTTAGGTTTAAGGTTTAGTTTAGTTTATGGTTTGGTTTAGGGTTAGGGTTTAGGGTTTAGGGTTTAGGGTTTAGGGTTTAGAGGTTTAGGTTTAGGGTTAATAGTTTAGGGTTTAGGGTTTATAGTTTAAACTTTAAATTTGTTTAAGGTTTAGTTTAGAGTTTAGGGTTTAAGGAGTTTTTAGTTTAGTTTAGGAGGTTTTAGGAGTTTGGTTTAGGTTTAGAGTTTAAGGTTTAGGTTTAGGGTTTAGGTTTAGTTTAGATTAGGGTTTAGGGTTGTATTGTAGGGTTTAGTTTTAGTGTTTAGGGTTGGTTTTAGGGTTTAAGGTTTAGGATTTAGTGTTTAGTGTTTAGGGTTTAGGGTTTAGGATTTAGTGTTTAGGGTTTAGGGTTTAGGCTATTTTTTAAATTAAGTAAATCAGCAGGTTTAGGTTTATTTTATTTATTTAGTTTATTTTATATATTTATTTAGGTTTATTTTTTTTTAATTTAGTTTATTTATTTTATGTTTATTTATTTTAGTTTAGGTTTTGTGTTTTAGTTTATTTTTTTAGGTTTAGGTTTTAGTTTATGTTTATTTTAGTTTAATTTTATTTTATTTTCTTTTTTAGGTTTAGGTTTTTCTTATTATTAGGTTTAGGTTTCGGGTTTTATTTTATTCTTTTAGGTTTAGGTTTTAAGCTTTTATTTTAGGTTTTTGTTTAGATTTTAATTTTAGTTTATTTTATTTTATTTTATTTAGGGTTTAGGTTTAGTTTATTTTAGGTTTAGGTTTAATTTATTTTAGTTTAGTTTATTTTATTTTAGGTTTAGGTTTATTTTATTTTATTTATTTTAGGTTTGGTTTTAGTTAGGGTTTAGGTTTTATTTTAGGCTTTTAGTTTGGGTTTAGGGTATAGGGTTTAGGGTTTAATGTTTTATGGTTTAGTGTTTGAAGGATTTAGGGTTTAGGTTTTGGCTTTAGGTTTAGGCTTTAGGGTTTAGAGTTTTAGGGTTTATGGTTTAGGTTTAAGGTTTAGGGTTTAGTTTCTTAGGGTTTATGTTAGGTTAGGGTTTAGGTTTAGGCTTTAGGGTTTAGGTTTAGGGTTTAGGGTTTAGGGTTAGTTAACATTTTAAGGTTTAGGGTTAGTTTAGTGTTTAATTCAGTAAATCGGCAGGTTTAGGTTTATTTGGTTTATTTTATAAATTTATTTAGGTTTTTTTTCTTTTTATTTAGTTTAGTTTATTTATTTTAGTTTCAGTTTTTTATTTTAGTTTATTTTTTAGGTTTAGGTTTAGATTTATGTTTATTTTTAGTTTAGTTTTATTTTTATTTTATTTTTTAGGTTTAAGTTTTATTTTATTTTTTTTGGTTTATGTTTTAGTTTTATTTTAGGTTTATTTTTTAGGCTTGATTTTTAGTTTGTTTAGGTTTATTTTTAGTTATTTTTTATTTATATAATTAGGGTTTAGGTTTAGTTTATTTTAGTTTAAGTTTAGGTTTTATTTATTTTAGTTCTGTTTATTTTAGATTTGATTTTGGTTTATTTTATTTTGTTTATTTTAGGTTTAGGTATTTTTTTTAGTTTAGGGTTTAGGGTTTTTTTAAATTATATTTTTAGGTTTATTTTTGAGGTTTAGGTTTTCATTTAGTTTTTATTTTATTTTATTTTTATTTTATTTTATTTTACATTTAGGTTTTATTTTATTTAGTTTTTTATTTAT
Organism: Cymbidium sinense; assembly: GCA_021442155.1. Classification (NCBI taxonomy): domain Eukaryota; kingdom Viridiplantae; phylum Streptophyta; class Magnoliopsida; order Asparagales; family Orchidaceae; genus Cymbidium; species Cymbidium sinense. The sequence goes on from CM038214.1 coordinate 174,620,535, forward strand.
GGGTTTATATTATTTTTTAGTTTACTTTAGGTTTTTTTTTATTTATTTTTTATTTTAGTTTATATATTTTTTTATTTTTTTAGGTTTAGGTTTAGGTTTAGGTTTTAGTTTAGGTTTTATTTAATTTTAATTTTATTTTATTTAGGTTTAGATATTTTTAATTATTTCCTTTTAGGTTTTATTTAGTTTAGGCTTTAGTTTTTAGGTTTAGGGTTTTAGTGTTTAGGGTTTGGTTTAAGTTTAGGGTTTAGGTATGTTTTGGGTTTAGGGTTTAGGGTGTAGGGTTGAGGGTTTAGGGTTTTAGGGTTTATGGTTTATTATTTAGGGGTGTTGGTTTAGGGTTTAGGGTTTAGGGCTTTTAGGGTTTAGGATTTAGGGTTTAGGGTTTAGGTTTTAAGTTTTAATTTAGGATTTAGGGTTTTGATTTTTTTAACGAAGAATAAATTTGGATTCAACATTTCTTCTTTTCGATTTCATCAACCAAGCAACACACCAAGTTTTCTAAGTCATAAGATGACATAGATAAAATATAGAGCAAATACCACAAGACTAGAACGTCTCTCTATAATGATATAGTTCCATAGCGGCGGTCAGTTGGTCGTTCTTCATAAATCTAGATAGAGAACCACCCGACATGGTAGCGATTCACCATCGTATCCCGATCTCTCCCTCCACCACCACGGTTGTAACCTTCATTGCTCCTCCTCAAAACTACCCTTCACCACCCTCGATATCCACTAGCACCTCCGGATCCCCACCACTGATAACTTGCCTCCACCTTAGCCTCCATTAAATCTGGGAAACCTAGTTGATGGTGATGTTCCTGCCATCAAGGTTCTGCCCATTCTTATGGTTTAGGTTTAGGTTTAGGTTAAGGTTTATTAAGTTTTAGGGTTTAGGTTTACTTTTTAATTTATTTAGTTACATTACGTTTAGGTTTAGGGTTTTGGTTTAGGGTTTAGGGTTTAGGGTTTAGGGTTTTAGGGTTTGCTTTTAGGGTTTAGGGTTTAGGGTTTAGGGTTATGGTTTAAGGTTTAGGGTTTAGGGTTTAGGATTTTTTAGGGTTTAGGGTTGTAGGTTTAAGGTTTTGGGTTTAAGGTTTAGGATTTAGGGTTTACTTTTTCTTTTTTTATAAAAAAATTAAAATAGGTTTAGGTTTATTTAGTTTATTTTTATTATAATTTATTTTATTTTTTATTTTATTTAGGTTTATTTTTATTTTTATTTAGTTTAGTTTATTTATTTTTGGTTTTATTTATTTTAGTTTAGGTTTTTTATTTTATTTTATTTTTAGGTTTAGTTTGTTTAAGTTTATTTTAGTTGAGTTTTATTTTATTTTACTTTTAGGTTTAAGTTTTATTTATTATTTTAGGTTTAAGTTTAGGTTTTATTTTATTTTTTTAGGTTTAGGTTTTAGGTTTTATTTTAGGTTTATTTTAGATTTTATTTTTAGTTTATGTTTAGGTTTATTTTCGGTTTATTTTATTTTATTTAGGTTAGGTTTAGGTTTAGGTTTAGTTTATTTTAAGTTTAGGTTTAGGTTTTATTTATTTTAGTTTATTTTATTTTAGTTTTGGATTAGGGTTATTTTATTTTCTTTATTATTTTATTTTAGATTTAGTTTTTTTTTAGTTTAGGGTTTAGGTTTAATTTTTTATTTATTTTTAGGTTTATTTTTTTAGGTTTAGGTTTTTATTTAGTTTTTAATTTATTTTTATTTTATGTTTAGTTTTTATTTTATTTAGGTTTTTTATTCTTATGTTTATTTTATTTTTTTTTAGTTTAGTTTAGGTTTTTATTTATTTTATTTTAGTTTATTTTATTTTATTTTTAGGTTAAGGTTTATATTTTATTTTATTTTTTATTTCATTTAGGTTTAGGTTTTTTATATATTTTATTTTTAGGTTTTATTTAGTTTAGGTTTAGGTTTTTAGAGTTTAGTGTTTAGGGTTTAGGGTTTAGCGTTCATGGTTTTAGGGTTTAGGGTTTTAGGGTTTAAGGTGTAGGGTTAGGTTTAGGGCTTAGGGTTTAGGGTTTAGGTTTAGTGTTTAGGCTTTAGGGTTTAGGGTTTTTAGGATTTAGTGTTTTTTTAAAAAAATTATGTAAATCGGTAGGTTTAGGTTTATTTAGTTTATTTTACTTTTTATTTTTATTTATGTTTATTTTTATTTTCATTTAGTTGATTTTATTTATTTTAGGTTTCTTATTTTAGTTTATTTTTTAGGTTTAGGTTTAGGTTTTGGTTTATTTTTTAGTTGAGTTTTATTTTTATTTTATTTTTTTGGTTTAGGTTTAATTTTTTATTTTAGGTTTAGGTTTAGGCTTTTATTTTATTTTTTAGGTTTAGGTTTTAGGTTTTTATTTTAGGCTTATTTTTAAGTTTTATTTTTTTTAGTTTAGGTTTAGGTTTATTTTTAGCTTATTTTATTTTATTTAGTTTAGGTTTAGGTTTAGGTTTTGTTTACTTTAGGTTTAGGTTTAGGTTTTTTTTTTATTTTAGGGTTAAGGTTTTATTTTTGATTTATTTTTTGGTATATTTTTTAGGTTTAAGTTTTTATTTATTTTTTATTTTATTTTATTTTTGGTTTATTTTTTTATTTTAGGTTTAGTTTTTATTTTATTTAGGTTTTTTATGTTTTAGTTTTGTTTAAATTTTTATTTATTTTATTTTAGTTTAGTTTTATTTTTTATTTTATTTTCTTTTAAGTTTAGGTTTAGGTTTAGGTTTAGGTTCAAGTTTTAGTTTATGTTTTTTTAAATTTATTATTATATTTTGGTTTAGGTTTTTTATTTATTTTAATTTTAGGTTTATTTAGTTTAGGTTTAGATTTTTAGCTTTTTAGTGGTTAGGGTTTATGGTTTAGGGTTTAGGGTTAATTTTGGGTTTTAGGTTTAGGGTTTAGGGTTTAGCATTTGGGATTTAGGGTTTAGAGTTTAGGGTTTAGGGTTTAGGCTATAGGTTTTAAGGTTAGGGTTTAGGGTTTAGCATTTTAGTGTTTAGGATTTAGGGTTTAAGGTTTCAGAGTTTAGGGTTTAGGGTTTAGAGTTTAGGGTTTTTAAGGTTTTGGGTTTAGGATTTAGGGTTTAGTGTTTAGGTTTTAAGTTTTAGGTTTAAGGTTCTGGTTTATGGTTTGTGGTTTAGGGTGTAGGGTTAATGTTAGGGTATAGGGTTTAGCATTAAGGCATTTTTTATTTTTTTATTTTTTTATTTTTAGGGTTGAAAGTTTATGGTTTATGGTTTAGGTTTTGGTTTAGGTTTTAGTTTAGGGTTTAGGGTTTTTAGTTTTTTTAAGAGAGAATAAATTGAAATTCAACATTTCTTCTTTTCAATTTCATCAACCGGGTAACCAAGTTCTCTAAGACACGTGATAGATCAAAATGGGCACGCATAGAGCAAATAAAAAATTCTAGATAAGTAGAACTGTCTCTACTGTAAAGACATAGTTCCATAGTAGTAGATCGGATCGGCCATTCTTTAGTTTCTCCAGTTCCCATCAAAACCACCCCAGCCTCTCGAGTTGTGGGATCCACCATCATATCCCCAATCTTTCCCTTCACCACCACCACGGCTGTAACCTCCATCGCTCCTCTCTATATAACCATTGCTCGGACCACCTCCATATCCAGCACCTCAGATCCCCACCACCACTATGTGCACCTCCATTGCTCTATCTTCCTTTCTTGATTCTTCTTATTTAGATCTGGTTTATGTTCGATGTCAAGTTACGCCCATTCTTAAGGTTTAGGTTTAAGTTTAGGTTTATTTGGTTTTAGGGTTTAGGTTTATTTTATAATTTATTTAGTTACTTTAGATTTAGGTTTAGGGTTTGGGGTTTATGGTTTGAGGTTTAGGGTTTAGGGTTTAGGATTAGGGTTTAGGATTAGGGTTTAGGGTTTAGGGTTTAGGGTTTAGGGTTTTTGGGTTTATGCTTTTTGGGTTTAGGGTTCAGTGTTTTTTAGGGTGTAGGGTTTAGGGTTGTAGGTTTAGGGTTGTAGGTTTAGGATTTAGGGTTTAGGGTTTAGGATTTAGGGTTTATGTTTTTTTAAATTAAGTAAACCGAAAGGTTTAGGTTTAGTATATTTAGTTTATTTTTTGTTTATTTTAGTTTACTTTATTTATTTTAATTTTATTTAGGTTTATTTTTTAATTTTATTTAGTTTAGTTTATTTATTTTAGGTTTATGTATTTAAGTTTATTTTTTTTTTAGTTTAGTTTAGTTTATTTTTAGTGAGTTTTATTTTATTTTATTTTTTAGGTTTAGGTTTATTTTTTTTTTATTTTTTAGGTTTAGGTTTTTTTATTTTATTTTTTTTTTTAGGTTTAGGTTTTACGTTTTTTATTTTAGGTTTATTTTAGGTTTATTTTTTTAGTTTAGATTTAGGTTTATTTAGGTTTATTTTATTTTATTTAGTTTAGGTTTAAGTATAAGTTTAGTTTATTTTAGGTTTAGGTTTATTTTATTTTATTTATTTTATTTTTATTTTAGGTTTAGGTTTTTTTAGTTTAGGGTTTAGGTTTTATTTTTTATTTATTTTTATGTTTTACTTTTATGTTTAGGTTTTTGTTTAGTTTTTATTTTTTTATTTTAGGTTTATTTATTTTTATTTTAAGTTTAGTTTTATTTATATTTAGGTTTTTTTTTTTAGTTTATTTATTTTTTAGGTTTAGGTTGAGGTTTTATTTTATTTTACTTTTTTATTTTATTTAGCTATAGGTTTTATTTATTTTATTTTACATTTAATTTTAGGTTTAGGCTTTTAGGTTTTTAAGGTTTATGGTTGATGGTTTAGGGTTTATAGTTTAGGGCTTTAAGGTTTAAGGTTTTAGGGTTTAGGGTTTAGGGTTAAGGTTTAGGTTTCAGGGTTTAGGGTTTAGTGTTTAGGCTTTAGGTTTAGGGTTTTTAGTGTTTATGGTTTAAGGTTTAGGGTTTAGGGTTTAGGGTTAGCTTTGGGTTTAGGGTTAGTTTTGGGTTTAGGGTTTACAGTTTAGGTTAGTTTAGAGTTTAGGTTTTATGGTTTTAGGGTTTAGGGTTTAGCATTTAGGGTTTAGTGTTAGGTTAGGGGTTAGGGTTTAGGGTTTAGGATTTTGTTTAGGTTTTAGGGTTTAGGGTTAGTTTAGGGTTTAGGGTTAGTTTTAGGGCTTAGGATTTTGGGTTTAGGGTTTAGGGTTAAGGATTTACGGTTTAGGGTTTAGGATTTAGGGTTTTCTATAAATTAAGTAAACCGGTAGGTTTAGGTTTATTTAGTTTAATTTTTATTTATTTTAGTTTATTTTAGTTTATATTTTTATTTAGGTTTATTTTTTTTATTTAGTTTAATTTATTTATTTTAGGTTTATTTATTTTAGTTTAGGTATTTTATTTTAGTTTATTTTTTAGGTTAATGTTTATTTTTTAGTTTAGGTTTATTTTTATTTTATTTTTTAACATTAGGTTTTATTTTTTTTAGGTTTGTTTAGGTTTTTATTTTATTTTCTTAGGTTTGGGTTTTAGGTTTTCATTTTAGGTTTATTTTTAGGTTTATTTTTTAGTTTAGGTTTAAGTTTTTTTTTTTTGTTTATTTTATTTTCTTTAGTTTAGGGTTTAGGTTTAGTTTATTTTAGGATTAGGTTTAGGTTTTATTTATTTTAGTTTAGTTTATTTTAGTTTAGGTTCAGGTTTATTTTATTTTGTTTGTTTTAGTTTTAGGTTTCTTTTAGTTTAGGGAAAGGCTCAGCTCACTTATAGAAAAGGCAACCAAAATTTGTGAGCATCTAAACTTCAAAAGAGGGTTACAATCACAAAAGGGCTACCAATATAAGAGAAGAAAATCATCCTAGCCATCATTGCCAACAAACCTCACAAGTGCATAATAAACACCACCAATAGTAGAATAGAAAATAGCCAATAGAAGAAATGAAGGAAAAGGGAAACCAACACAACCAGGAAAAAAGCCAAAAACTAATGAGTAACCAAAACCAGGAGATAGAGAACATAAAGGGAACAAACAACCAAGAAGGAAAAACAAACCAAAAGGAGTGAAACAAAATAGAGGGATAGAAGAAAAAACCCCAAGGGAAAGGACAACAACAACATAATAGAATACCACCAAGAGAAGCACAACAAAAGAAAGTAAGAGAAGCCACCAACAGAGAAGGAGAAAAAGAAACTAAGTAAATCTGACATAAGGCAAACCATATTTATCTAAGTTAGAAAGGCCTCTTAATTACATAGGAATAATATCATTGATAAACAATGTAAAATCATAGAGGTTGCTCCCTAAGCCGAAAAAAAAAAATCGCACAAGGATTGCCTTCCCTCAAAATATGAGTCATTTTAAATGAAAGTTTAGAAATAATGGCTTACATAATCATAATTAAATAGAAAGGCTCAGCATTACCCTTGTGATTAGAATTGATCATAGCAACAACCATCTCAGCATCAGATTCCAACCAAATAGTAAGAAAATTTCTATCCAAACAAAGCTTAAGAGCATGATAAACAACCATCAATTCATCCATAATAACAGAAGTAGTAGAGAGAGGAGTGGAAAAAGCCAAGATAATATTCCCAAGACTATTTTGAAAAATACCACCACAACTAGACTTGTTAAGTGCAATAGAGCCATCAATATTAATTTTAATACAACAATTAAGAGGCTTAATCTAGTCAATGATTTTATAAATAAGAGGTGAGTCACAATAAGGAAACTTGATACCCAACTTAGAGGAAACAAACTTGCAACCTCTATAATTAGTACCACTAAGAAGAGTCTTATGTAAAGAAAAAATCTTATCTTTAGTCTTACAATAATCCTCTTATGATTCATAGGCATTATGATGCTTAACATCATTTTAAATAAACCAAATAAAATCAAAGTAAAGCCACAAAATTTTGATATGCCTTTGATGAGTATTTTAGAA